>OX333075.1:30246658-30599158 GCA_946863875.1 Alloplasta piceator
GGCCCCGATTTCATCACTGTGTGATGAGCAGAATTATTCGATACAGGCTCGACAAAGACTACTTCCGGTTCGTTCACCGTCCCCTTGTGGGGATAAAATCAAAATTACTACAAATTTTAAATCGTTGAGCACACCGTGTGAGACAATATTTTAGAATTTCCAGTCCCGATTTCATCACTGTGTGCTCAGCAGAATTATTCGATACAGGCTCGACCAAGACTACTTCCGGTTCGTTTACCGTCTCCTTGTGGGGATTGAATAAAAATTTTAACAAATCTTTATATCGTTGAGCACACCTTGTGAGACATTATTTTCGAATTTTCGATCCGGATTTAATCATTTTGTGCTCAGCAGAATTATTCGATACAGGCTCGATCAAGACTACTTCCGGTTCGTTCACCGTCCCCTTGTGGGGATGAAATGGACATTTATACAAATTTTATATCGTTGAGCACACCTTGTGAGACAATATTTTTGAATTCCTGGTCCCGATTTCATCACTGTGTGATGAGCAGAATTATTCGATACATGCTCGATCAAGACTACTTCCGGTTAGTTCACCGTCTTGTGGGGATAGAATCGAAATTTCTACGAATTTTATATCGTTGAGCACACCGTGTGAGACAATATTTTCGAATTTCCGGTTTCAATTTCATCACTGTGTGCTCAGCAAAATTATTCGATACAGGCTTGACCAAGACTACTTCCGGTTCGTTTACCGTCTCCTTGTGGGGATTAAATAACAATTTTAACAAATTTTTATATCGTTGAGCACACCTTGTGAGACATTATTTTCGGATTTTCGGTCCGCATTTAATCATTGTGTGCTCAGCAGAATTATTCGATACAAGCTCGATCAAGACTACTTCCGGTTCGTTCACTGTCCCCTTGTGGGAATGAAATGGACATTTCTACAAATTTTATATCGTTGAGCACACCTTGTGAGACAATATTTTTGAATTTCTGGTCCCGATTTCATCACTGTGTGATGAGCAGAATTATTCGATACAGGCTCGACAAAGACTACTTCCGGTTCGTTCACCGTCCCCTTGTGGGGATAAAATCAAAATTACTACAAATTTTAAATCGTTGAGCACACCGTGTGAGACAATATTTTAGAATTTCCGGTCCCGATTTCATCACTGTGTGCTCAGCAGAATTATTCAATACAGGCTTGACCAAGACTACTTCCGGTTCGTTTACCGTCTCCTTGTGGGGATTGAATAAAAATTTTAACAAATTTTTATATCGTTGAGCACACCTTGTGAGACATTATTTTCGGATTTTCGGTCCATATTTAATCATTTTGTGCTTAGCAGAATTATTCTATACCCTAGCAGACGATGCGACCGTACGAACCACCATGAAAACGACCGTGGTTTGTGCAAATCTTATACCGATCAAACCACTATGAAAACCGCCGTTCCTAAAAGTAAATTGGATGCAATTTTTCAGTAACAGTGGTTGCCGTGGTGGTTTTGACGGTTTTTTTCTTGAAAAACCACCCTAGTCGATTTTGGGTCCAGTCGCTTTTGTGGTGGTTTTGATCGTCGTTGGTTATGAAACGACCACGCTCGAAACAGGACCGAGGTTTCCGCGGTGGTTCCGGTGGTATAAATTTCGCACAGAACCACCGTCGTTTTTGTAGTACAGTAGACGATCAGATAACTTAACTCGACGGGACCGGGAACAATCACATAACTTAACTGTCCCCTTATTCCCCACTCACGTGTCTAAGAGCATGCGCATTACGCATGCTGGTAATACGCATGCTCATAGATGTTTCGCGCTCGGTGAAAGGTTAGAAGTGGGGACAAACGGTCGGAGAGGTAGTTAAGGTATGTGAAGGTGTTGCCATGGTAACGAGTTCAGTTATGCGGTCGGTTAAGTTATCCGGTGTTAAGTTATCTGATCGTCCACTGTAGTTTTGACGGTGGTTTCGCACGGTCGTTCGATCTGCTAGGGTACAGGCTCGACCAAGACTACTTCCGGTTCATTAACCGTCTTTTTGTGGAGATGAAATGGAAATTTCTACAAATTTTATATCGTTGAGCACACCGTGTGAGACAATATTTTCAAATTTCCGGTCCCGATTTCATCACTGTGTGCTCAGCAGAATTATTCGATACAGTCTCGACCAAGACTACTTCCGGTTCCTTCACCGTCTCCTTGTGGGAATGAAATCAAAATTTCTAAGAATTTTATATCGTTGAGCACACCTTGTGAGACAATATTTTCGAATTTCCGGTGCGGATTTCATCACTGTGTGCTCAGCAGAATTATTCGATACAGTCTCGGCCAAGACTACTTCCGGTTCGTTCACCGTCCCCTTGTAGAAATGAAATGGACATTTCTACAAATTTTATATCGTTGAGCACACCCTGTGCGACAATATTTTCGAATTTCCGGTCCCAATTTCATCAGTGTGTGCTCAGTAGAATTATTCGATACAGGCCCGAAAACACCGAAATCCAAATACAAAAATGTCGATACAAGGAACGACACAAACGTAAAAGGCAATTGCAGTTATTAAACGAGGCAACACAAAATTGAATGCAACAAATTAAAAAAAAAATATAAAAGTTTGTTTAATTTCATCAATCATTATTAGTAATTTTTTTAATGATTATTTATTTATATTTTTTTTTCATCGTTTCTCTTCCGCTCAGATTCCTTGCATTTTTCATCATCGTTTTGGTTTCTTATTCATTTTTATTATCACTCAGTCTCGCGATTTTTTCCCTATCTCTTGCTTTCTGTATTACTTTCCTGAAAATTTGAGGATGTAACCGACGAGATGAAATAAGTAGGAATTCTGTTTCCCTCTCGATGGAGGGGGTGGTGAAACGATTTCGAATTAAATCTTCGTTGATTTTCTACTACCAGGCTGCACATAAAAATTCTGCCGAACAAATGGCGATAGAATCGGGGACGACAATTTGGAATTAATTAAAGCGGAATAACGTTCATAAAGTGTTTGTTATAATTGGGAATTCGTAATTTCATGCAAAGTGTTTTCATGGTGATCTTTACACTGAGAGAAAAAATTATTTAATTTGACAAAATGAATTATTTTATTGAATGAAAGTATTAATTCGATTATTTATTTGTTGAACCAAGAACGGCACTGTTCAATTGGAAAAAAAAAATTTCATGAATCTATCACTTCATTATATTGAACTCTTATTTAATAGTAACAATTAAATGTATGATAGATTTGATTAAGTTTGTTTTCATTGGATTAATTACATTGATCGCATCATAAACATGAAATTATTTGGATCTAAAAAACGACCTCAACACGATATTTATTTTTTACAACGAAATTATTTTCTTGCAACAAAATCATCATTTTTTTACTTCAAAAAATATTTTTATTCAAATAGATTCGATTAAATTTGTATTCATTACATCAATTACATTTATCGGATCATAAACATTAGTTTTTTTCAACCGAAGAAACGACTTCAATACGATATTTATTTTTTCCAAAAAAATTATTTTCTTGCAACAAAGTCATCATTATTTTCCTTCAAAAAATATTTTCATTTAAATAGATTCGATTAAATTTGTATTCATTACATTAATTACATTTATCGGATGAGAAACAATAGATTATTTGAAACTAAAAAACGAATTTCGTACGAAATTATTTTTTTTGAATAAAATTATTTCTTTGCAATAAGTTCATCATTATTTTAAAGGAAGCTGTAGTGAAATGAGTAATACATAATTTTATTCCAATAGAATGTTTGTTTGAAATGATTAAATTTTTATTTCCTTCAAGGAAAAAACTATCATTGCTATATTATTCTTGTGAAGAGCGATCCATATTTTTTCGCATAGAACAGTCTGATATGGCTCATTCCACTTTATACTTATATTATTTCTGTGACTTTGAGAAGGACAAAAATTTGGAGAATTACTCATTTATGCAGATTAAACATCCTGGCACTGCTCCGAATCACATTTTCGTACTATGAATTCTTCTGACGAGTATCCAAAAGCAATCCGTAGCCACAAATAATCTTCTTCGCTGTTAATGAGGTTTGCGTACACTGCGATGCTCGTTGGAACAATATTTTCATTTCCGTCATGTAGATTCAAAATATCCTCATGCATATGATGAATATTTTTCCACAATGTATTTTCCAATAGATATTTAAAATCTATTGGAAAGAATTGGGAAGTTTCGAAGCAGCGAATATGATTTCTGAAACATGGAGAAGGACAAAAATTTCGAAAATTACTCATTGATGTAGATCAAACATTCTGCCACTGCTCCGAATGATATTTTTGTACTATGGATTCTTCTGACGAGTATCCAAAAGCAATCCGTAGCCAAAAATAATCTTCTTCGCTGTCAATGAGGTTATAGGATACACCGATGCTAATTGAAAAAATATTTTCTCTGCGATGTAGATTAAAAATATTTTTATTCTTATCAGGAAGATTTTTTCGCAATGTATTTTCAAACAAATATTGAAAATCCATTGGAATTAAATTATTGAAAAGTTGTAAAGCCGTGATTATTATTTCTGTGACTTTGAGAAGGACAAAAATTTGGAAAATTACTCATTTATGCAGATTAAACATCCTGGCACTGCTCCGAATCACATTTTCGTACTATGGATTCTTCTGACGAGTATCCAAAATCAATCGGTAGCCACAAATAATCTTCTTCGCTGTTAATGAGGTTTGGGTACACTGCGATGCTCGTTGGAACAATATTTTCATTTCCGTCATGTAGATTCAAAATATCCTCATGCATATGATGAATATTCTTCCGCAATGTATTTTCCAATAGATATTTAAAATCTATTGGAAATAATTGGGAAGTTTCGAAGCGGCGAATATGATTTCTGAAACATGGAGAAGGACAAAAATTTCGAAAATTACTCATTGATGTAGATCAAACATTCTGCCACTGCTCCGAATGATATTTTCGTACTATGGATTCATATGACGAATAGTCAAAGTCAATCCGTAGCCAAAAATAATCTTCTTCGCTGTCAATGAGGTTATAGGATACACCGATGCTAATTGAAAAAATATATTCTCTGCGATGTAGATTAAAAATATTTTCATGCTTATCAGAAAGATTTTTTCGCAATGTATTTTCAAACAAATATTGAAAATCAATTGGAAATTATTGAAAAGTTGTAAAGCCGTGATTATTATTTCTGTGACTTTGAGAAGGACAAAAATTTGGAAAATTACTCATTTTATGCAGATTGAACATCCTGGCACTGCTCCGAATCATATTTTCGTACTATGGATTCTTCTGACGAGTATCCAAAAGCAATCCGTAGCCAAAAATAATCTTCTTCGCTGTCAATGAGGTTATAGGATACACCGATGCTAATTGAAAAAATATTTTCTATGCGATGTAGATTAAAAATATTTTTATTCTTATCGGGAAGATTTTTTCGCAATGTATTTTCAAACAAATATTGAAAATCCATTGGAATTAAATTATTGTAAAGTTGTAAAGTCGTGATTATTATTTCTGTGACTTTGAGAAGGACAAAAATTTGGAAAATTACTCATTTATGCAGATTAAACATCCTGGCACTGCTCCGAATCACATTTTCGTACTATGGATTCTTCTGATGAGTATCCAAAATCAATCGGTAGCCACAAATAATCTTCTTCGCTGTTAATGAGGTTTGGGTACACTGCGATGCTCGTTGGAACAATATTTTCATTTCCGTCATGTAGATTCAAAATATCCTCATGCATATGATGAATATTCTTCCGCAATGTATTTTCCAATAGATATTTAAAATCTATTGGAAATAATTGGGAAGTTTCGAAGCGGCGAATATGATTTCTGAAACATGGAGAAGGACAAAAATTTCGAAAATTACTCATTGATGTAGATCAAACATCCTGCCACTGCTCCGAATGATATTTTTGTACTATGGATTCATATGACGAATAGTCTAAGTCAATCCGTAGCCAAAAATAATCTTCGCTATCAATGAGGTTATAGGGTACACCGATGCTAATTGAAAAAATATTTTCTCTGCAATGTAGATTAAAAATAGAGATGGACAAAAATTTGGAAAATTACTCACCGATGTAGATTACATCTTGCCATCGCTCCATCCAAATGATTTTTTCATGTATCCAAATAAGGTTAACACACTTCAACACCTTTAAATAACTTTTATCCGGCACGTAACCTGTCTTTAAGCACAAGATATCTGGCAGGTAAAGTTATCCTCCAGATAACCCTGTGTCAGGGACCAATCTGACAGGTGGACGCTAGCTGACGATATCGATGCCTACCCGTCACTCGACCGACGGCCAACGACTTTTGACTTTTTTTTTTTTTTTGGCATCTCGACGCCGATATTGTTATCGACCGTTCGACAACCACAAGCTATTGTTAAAAACTAATATCTTTAAACGCTCATTACTCGATAAGTATTTATCGTAGGACACTTTTTTTTTTTAGTTTTGCTCAGAAATTCGCGCTCTTCAAAGCTGCGCTGAGCGTGTCTGTCAATTACGTTACACGTTGTATATATATATATACACATACATATATATTAAAATAATTTGTTTCAAGCGTATAACAGCCGTCTTGTCCGTTATGATGCTACTTCACCCATTCGCAGGTAGAGGCGCAGAGGCTGTTCAATAGTGCCGCGTGCACGCTCAGCTACCGCACGATGCGAAAAAAATCATAACGGACAAGAAGCACGTTTTCCGCAGGTAACTCTTGTGAATTTCGAAAGCTTATACATTAAACTAAAGCCCGAGACTAGGAGCTTTGCAAAATGCGACAAAATATATAACTTTTCGGACCGTTGAAAATATAAGTTTTCAAAATTATTCAATTTTATTTATGCCGAAGGCTATACTACATTTCAATCATTTATACATAAAGTTTAGATTCAACCGATGTAAAAATATGTTCTACATACCTCCAGAAGTCGTATCCATGTTGCAGAATTGAAATTAAACCCGTCACTTTAAAGTTATGGGTTTTTGAAGTCGGCGTTATTTTCGTCTGTTCAGCGCGTGACACGTACACTCTTCACGAACACTAACTGCCAACTGACGCTGCGGCGAAGGTATACACTTAAAGGGCTTTCCCTTCCACAATAGAATGCAGTTACTAGTCCTCTACCTGAATGACTACTCAACTGACCCTATTTCGAAAATTTATTTTTTGGGGTTTTGGCCAGGTTTTTGTGCTTTTCTCCTACTGTGCGTTGTCTCGTTCGTCTATTTACCTTGGAGTCATTTTAATATTTCGCACTAAATGGCGAGTCGTGCTTCCTGTAGCGTGTTGGTGTCGATTGTCGGTATCTGTCGTTCAAATTTTCCGTAATGAAACTGTCTCAGTACTGGTTGTTTTTTTTTGTTTTTCAGGCGGTGGTGGTGGTGGTGGTGGTGGGGGTTCGTGTTGAACATTCGGTTGTTCAAATGGTGGAGGTGTTGTTGTCGGCGTTCTCGGTTCGTAGATGGTATCGTCGTCAGGTACTTCGTCGTTACTAGTGTCTTCGTTGGTTGTTTCGTCATTATTCGCGTCCCACGTTATTGGTCATGGTTGTCGGTTTCGTTTGACTTGTCCCAGTTGAGTCGTCGTTATCGGTGTCAGTTTGTGGAGTTTGATGTTGATGTTGACGGTTGTTGTTGTACTATTATTTTCGATGTTATTTTTATGGAGTAATTGCAATTTCTTTTGTTTGAGGATGTAGGCGGAGCAGATATTTATGTGTCGGATTAGTTTGTGGGGTGGAAAGACGCTGCGACAAGGGGGGGCAGTGCATGCCTTTTTTGTAAGTATGATTGGCTATCTCGTTGAAATTTCGCAGGCAGGCGACAACGTGTTGCGCAAACATTTCCGTTCGGCTGTGCATGTCACATATCGGGCATTGGGTTGCAGTTATTGCCACCATTTTCGATGTTGCGTCTTAGCTGTAAGTGGTCTGGGAAAAAAAGGTTGGTTTTGTTTATGCTGATTTCTACGTACTAGTATTAAAGGTAGTATAGCGTGTCATGCAAAAGCGAAAGGATCAAAATGTTGTATAGTTTGAAAAAAAAACAGTATAGTATGGAATAGCACAATTATAATATCATATAATCTTAATTTTTCATGGAGCGACATCTCTGTGGAATATATTATATGTATCATATGTATATTGTCTCTCTATAGTATATAAATATTTCGCCGCCGCCGCCGCCGTGTACAAGAATCCGCAACCAAAACCTCAAAACCCAAACGTCCAAATCCAAACCTCCAAACCCAAACCTCCAAACCTAAACCCCCAAACCTAAACTTTTACGATGCGAGGGCGCGTAGCGCCCGAGCCACAAGAACCCCTAGTAATATAATCAGTAATATTACCGGAGAACTCAATAGTAATAGACTAACAATAGGATCAATTTATGGTTTTGTAGTGCTATGGTGTCGTCTCCTGGCGACGTAATGATGTGAATGTTCATGTTCTATTTATTTTGACTTGTTAATCAAATTGGTATGCTCGGATTTGAGCTGTAACGTGGTTATTTTCTTATTTTAGTGTTATAGTTCTGTTTTGAGTGAATTCTTCTAATATTGATATTTATTGTTGTAGTTGTGAGTTTATTGGTCTTATGTTCCAAACCTTTGATAGTTGCCCTTAGAAATTGTTTATCCAATCTATGTAGAGTCTTAAAACTAATTGTTTAAATTAACTAAACTAGTTGTCGCTTATTCCCTTATCCTAATACTTCCGATTGTTTTGTGGGCATGTGGGTAAAAATGTATTCGGTAAACCGTAAAGGTTTTTTGTATGTGTTTCATTATATTAACTAGTTTAGACTATCGACTAAGTAATGTCGGAAATAGAAGAAAGAGAAGAGAAAAAAATTATATGTGGCAAAATAATATTAGTTCTATTCTTAGCGTGAAAAAAATGTTAGTGTGTAGTTTCGCTGGTCTCAATGTCGTTCGTTATAATAATAAGGTGCGACTTGCAAGAGCTTTTTATATTATGTATGCTAGAGGTTTTCCGTTTGATTTATTCAGGAAAATATCTAATTTTGTTGGGTGTAGGAGTTTTCGTTCTTCCGGATGTTGAGGAAGTCTTCGGTTGCTGTGTGTTGGTGGTGCTATGTATATGTGAATTTTTTTTATTCTGAGCATGGTTAAGAATTTCAATGATTATCCGATCACTCATTTGAGGGGTGGTATTGAGGATCGGTTGGCTGGATTTTTACTGTGATATGTCGAGTTGACATTTTATTTCTGATGTGTATGACGAGGTTTTTCGGTATTTTCGATGAAGATTGTTGTGTTGTATTCGATGATATTGTGTCTGATTTATCCATTATTTCTCGTCTGCCGATGTATCGATGGCTTCTTTGCAGCAAAACCTTCCTTGATATTTCGAAGGTCGCTCGATGATGGTAATAATATAAAAATTGGTTTGCGCATGCAAAGTCTTGCGCTTACCCCACGTTGTTTGTTTTTGTTTATTAGGTGATGATAACCAGACATTGGGGGTTTGCCGCTTGTCGACAGCTTCTCCTGTTTCACTTTTATTTGACAATTCGGGTTTCCTTGTTCGGTTGCCTGTTCGTCATATGTTTATTGTTGTCCACAACTTCGAATAACTATTGTGGTCGCCAATATTATCATTGCAAGTGGCAAAGGGGTTTCCCAATGCAAACACGAGCTTTGATAGGGGGGGGGGGGCATTTTACTTGTGAAATCGTATTAGTTTACTATACAGTCCTGAGCAGGGAGCTCTATCGGCCACCTTTGATTAGATAAGCTTTTGCTCTTGGTTGCGATAAACCTGTATTTGGCTGCATTAAGCCTTTTTGTTTATAGAGCTTTTTGCTCTCGGTTGTGGTGAACCGTTAATTGACTGCGTTGGGCCTTTTTGTTGATAGAGCTTTTTGCTCTCGGTTGTGATGAACCGTTATTTGGCTGCGTTAAGCCTTTTTGTGTATAGAGCTTTTTTTATCTCGGTTGTGATGAACCGTTATTTAGCTGCGTTAAGCCTTTTTGCTTATAGTGCTTTTTACTCTCAGTTCTGATGAACCGTTATTTGGCTGTGATAAGCCTTTCTTGTATTCGTCCTCGACTTGCGAGTGATGGCCGGTTTATTTGTAGTTGCGTTTGTGCATTTTGTTCGTTTAATGCGTTGACGTTTCCGGAGTTTCGATTTGGGGTGAGGTAGAACCTTTTTCTTGATTAGGGGTGGGCAGGCACCCTTTTTGTAACATTCGAATCTTGTCTTCCATTTCATTTGCCGTGTGTCTTGCCTAGTTCGTTAGCCTTTCCCTCGCGTGACATGTTGATCAAGTCCGCTTTGGGCTACTTTGTGTCGTAAAAAAAAAATTTGTTTCATTGCCGTGTAGAGTTGTCCATATACATTCCTAAGTTGTTGCCGTGAGTCCAAACTCTCTTCAAATATCGACGCTTGGTGGTTGTGATCGTCTATAAGTTTGTGATGTTTTTTTCCTTTTCTTTTGGGTGTGCACCCCCCATGGTTTGTTCTTTCCTAATTTTTGTTACTGTCTGATTTTCTGTGATTACTATTGTATTAATTATACTATAATTGTACGCTCTTCAGATCAGCTCCTTATGGGGCTTTCATAAGAAGGTAGTTTCTCGAATGTCTCTTTTGTGATTTTACTCTTGTTCTATTCTGCTGTATTATTGCGTTTTCGGCTTCGTGATCTTTCGCGTTGTTTGTTGTTCGTATTACTACTTGAGCTCTTTTTTCATTCGGCATCTGATTGTGAGGTACTTTGGAATTCTTTTCGTGAATAGTTTTTGCGATACTTGTATCGAAATTGATTTCTATTTTGGTGTGACGTATTATTACGTTGCTGGTCGCGCGGGTCTCTGCGATGCCAGACTCGCAAGTCATTTCCATTGTTTTCTCTGATCTGTTTAGATTTTCGGTTCCTGTTTTTTAATGCGAAACACCCCGAGGAGTTATGAGTATTTGACTTGTGAAAATAGCAATATTTTGAGCTTAGCTCGTTGTATGGTTCGGAAAAATGGACTCTCTTCGTGTTTTTTCCTTTTAACTCTTGATTGATTATTAATGTTTCCTCAATGTTCTGGTCTGCTGACAACTTCTTGTATTGATTTGCAAAAGTCTTAACGAAGCTTGTTTTTGTCTGGTCTATAAAACGTTTGGTACGTAATTTTTGGTCTGCAGGTGGATCGAATTCCCTGAAATTATTGTTTATTTTGTGTAGGATCACTTGCGTCCTCGAGACGAATTCACCAAGTAAATAGTCGTCAAGTTTTAATGTGTATTAAAGATCAGATAAGAGTTCCACAGTTTCCGACTTCAGTCTTTCTTTTTCAATTGTGGTGTGATTTTCTGTTTGCGTAGAGTCGCAGGTGGTTTCAATTGATTCCAATTGTGCCGTGCCATTTTGTTGAAAAAAAATTCCGATTATTATAGGTTTGCTATGAGTTACTAGATTATATTCCTAAACATTCTTATTAGTATTCCTCTGCAGTTCTATGTAATTTTAAATTTTGCGTGCGTTGTTATTTGCTGTAGCAATAGTTCTGGTATTTTTTCATTTGAAAAAAAATGACTATCGGTTTGAACAAGGTAAAATTTCGATGCTAATTAAATGACTAGGTGGCGTAAATAAAATTTTGAAACGATTCATTTGTAGTGAGATAGCTCTACGATGTTCAATTAAGCTTTAAAACGTGTGTATCTATGTGAGAAAGATATATGGGGCATTCCACGACAAATCGACCACTTCAGAACTCGACCCTTCTCGATTTGGCTGAAACTTTTTTTTTACGCTATCGAGAACATTTTTTAGATTTTTTTCAAATTTTTACACCCAGCCGATAAAAATTTATGAATAACAAAATTGGTTGGCTTCCGGATGGATGCCGCGTTCGGTTTCAGCAATATGCCGACGTTTCGCAAACGTTGCAGTCTACATGATCAGGGCGAGGAGGCTCTGATACTGAGCTCCCATCAGTTCAGGAAGGGTTTATATAACTGATGCTCAGTCAGGTGGAACATCGGTCAGCCAATCAGAGCTCTTGATCAGGTCAGCCAATCAGAGCTCTTAATTGATCAGCTGGTCAATTAAAAAACCGGGAAGACGCTGTGCCAGATCGGGTTGACCTGATAACCTCTGTCTCCGTTGAGATTATCTGGGTGTTTCAGGATTTCGATTCCCTCGCGATGTTTCCGAGGAAAATAATTGTTAGTCTTGGCTAGGATTTCCACTTTGTCAAATTAAATCGTGTGACCAGTGTCCATCCAATGTTCTGCCAAGGCCGACTGTGCAAAGTGGCCGAGTCTAACACTGCGTTCATGTTCTTTCAGGCAAGTAGTAATTTTCCTCCTGGTTTCTCCAACGTACACTTTATTGCATGAGCAGGGAATTTTGAATACTCCCGGGACGTCCAAAGTTGATCTTTTGTCTTTGGAATTTGATAGGATTTGTGCAATCTTTGTGGGAGGTTTCAAGATCACACGAATGTTGTATTTTCTGAGTACCATACTGATTTTTTCCGATGTACCCTGAATATACGGGAGGACAGTTGTTGTAATCTTTTCTTTCGTTTGATTCTGTTCAGCAGGTTTGGGGGATTGGGGCCCAGCTGACAGCTTGGACTTAAAGTGTTCGATGATGTAGTTGATGTTTCTACGGTTATAACCGTTACTTTCCAGTACCTGTGTTAAATATGTTAATTCGGCTTTCAACGACTCTGGTTGGAGAATGGTTAAGGCTCTAGAAACCAATGAGCTGATCACGGACTTCTTTTGGGAAGGATGGTGGTGGGAGGCTGCATGAAGGTATCTGTCAGTCCTGTTCCTGTTGACTAATACATCCAAGAATGGAAGATGTTGATTTTCTCCTATTTCCATTGTAAACCTGATTTTGGGATGTTGGGAGCTTAGGTAAGTCAAAAATTGTGGCAGGGTCTCCCTCCCATGGCTCCAGATTACGAAAGTGTCATCCACATATCTGAACCATGTGGATGGCTTCTGAGGCGCGTTCCTCACAACGATGTTTTCAAAGTTTTCCATGACGATATTGGCAATTATTGGGGATATTTGGAGGCCCATGGCTGTAACCGATGTCTGTTCATAGAACGCCCCTTGAAAACGGAAGTAAGTAGTTGCGAGACAATGTTTATTAATGGTAGGAGCTGAGGGGAAACTCTGTTCGAATTCCTGATAATGTGGATCGTATCTTTAATCGGTACGTTTGTGAAGAGGGACTCGACGTCAAAACTAACTAAAATATCGTTGGAAGTTGTTTTAATGGTGAATGATTTGTGAATGAAGTCTGAGGAGTTCTTGATATTGTGGTGATTTCGTCCCGTAACATCCTGGAGCGGTTTGGTTAGAAAACGGGCTAAGTGATAGGTTGGTCCGCCGATATTGCTGACGATTGGTCGCAGAGGGACTGTTGGCTTGTGGATCTTAAGTAGTCCATACAGTCTTGGGGCTGACGATTCTCTTGGAATGAGATTCTTAACTATTGTTTCAGGTAGTGTTAATTTTTTGAGGAGATCTGTTGTTTTCTTTCCGATACGTGCGGTAGGGTCCTGCTGGGTTTTTCGATAGGTGCTGGTGTCTGCTTGAAGATTTTGGATTTTCTGATAATCATCTTGTTGATCCAAGACTACGGTGGCGTTCCCTTTGTCTGCGGGGAGTATGGTGATGTTAGTGTTCGTTTTTAGATTATACAATGCTAGTTTCTCTTCTTTGCTGATGTTTGACTTGGGTGGTTTGGCTCGATGCAGAATGTTGGTGGACCTATTGCGTACATCGTTGCCCGCTTCCGCTGGGAGATTGAAAATGGCTGTTTCTACGAGGCTGACTATTTCTTCTGTGAGAATGCGGTTTGGTGTTACTGCAAAGTTATGCCCTTTCTCTAACACGGCTGCTTGTTGCTCCGTCGAGGTCGTGAAGCTCAGATTCTTAATAGTATGGGTGAGAATGGGAAAATTCTTACGAGGCTGTATTTTTTCAAATTTCTCTTTTTGTTTCAATGTTCTTAATTGTGCAGAGTGGCTTTCTTCTTCATAAGTGATTCTGTCTAGTGTCTTCCAGATTTCTGGCTTAAGAGAATTAGCAAGAGTCAAGTGCAATCTAAGTAATTTTTCCAAGGTTTGGGAAAGGAATTTCTTAGTGTTGGAGCTTCTTCTCTTGATCAGTCTCAGTGAGGCTTGCCGAAGGATATTCTTTGCCTGCTGAAATGGAAAGGGGTTCTTAATTGAAAGCATTTCGGTACCACCTGTTGGTCTCGGCACCTTTTGAGAAATGCTAAGGAGCTCAGTTATAAGTGTGTAGTCTTCCTGAGTTTAGTAAACAAGTTTACTCCACCAAGAATAGCCTCTCCGTGGAGGCTTCGAATTATAGTTTTGAGGCTATCGCGGCCAGAGTCATAACAAAATTGGTTTGCTTCCGGATGGATGCTGCGTTCGGTTTTAGCAATATGCCGACGTTTCGCAAACGTTGCTCTTACTGTGCAACGGGTTTTTCGGATACCCGGATAACCCGAAACTATCCGGGTAATAATGGGTACATTTCTACTCGGATACTCGGTTAATAACGGGTAATAGCGGGTAACATCAGGTAATATCGGGTAATATCGGGTAATATCGGGTAATATGGGGTAACATCGGGTAGTATCGGATAATATCGGGTAATATCGGGTAATATCGGGTAATAACAAGAAGTGCCGGATAACATCGAAAAAACCTGCATAACATCGTGTATTAAGAAGATTTCGCGGTTTTTTCGGTATGCGAGTGAAATATTTATTAAAAACTGAAAGAGGTGACTTAACATGTGAGCGAAAATTGAAAAAAGTTCTGTTCCATGTTACCCGTTAGGCATTAAAGTGCAGGTAGTGTGAGTCCAAAAGATTATCAAGAGTAACGAAAGGACGCACGAATGGGCAAAAACTGAAAAAAAAATTTGTGCCACTGAATGACACTTCTTAATTTTCTATTACGCAGCGTTATTTGTTCACTGTAAACAGCTGATGTGAACACTCCAATTTCTGAAATTTTTAAGATATTGAACTGAAACTTTGCACAGAGCTAATATAGCTATCAAGGTTGTTCACTATTAAATTTGGCGAAAATCTATCGAGGGATTAAAATTTTATGACATTTTTTTTCAATAGCGCACTCTAATTTAAGCTATTTTCGAGAAATTGCACTGAAATTTTGAATACATTCAAAACTCCTTTGATCATAACTCCTCTAATAATGGTCCAAATTAAAAGTTTTTTTTTCATTTTTATTATTGATGACCTTTCCAGAAAAAATACAACAAAAATATTCGACATGTTTTTGAATGAGTTTTTCGAGTTTTAAACGTTAAATCGCGTTTTAAAAGTGAATGTCATTTTTAATTTTTTTTTAATTTTTTGTTTCAAATATTTATTTATTCAACAATTTTTAAGATTAGTCGGATCCTGATATCTCAATAACTATTTTTTTTCGATTTATGAAAGTTAAAATATTTTAATCTGTTAACAATGAAAAAATTTCAAAATTAATTTAAAATGATTAAAGAAATACTATACACTAACAAGAATTGGTATTCATAATAATTTATGAAATAATAAATTTTTTTTAATTTTCGTAATTAAAAAAAAAATCAGTTATTGAGATCCCACGATCGGACTAGTCTTTAAAATTGTTCAATAGATAGATGTTTGAAACAAAAAATTTTTTTGAGAATTGAGAATAAAAAATGACATTAACTCGAAAAAACGCGATTTAAAGTTTAAAAATCAAAAAACTCATTCAAAAACAAGTCGAATATTTTTGTTGTATTTTTTTCTGAAAAGGCCATAAAAAAATGAAAATTTTGAAAATAAACTTTCAATTTGGACGATTATTAAAGTTATGACCAAAATACCAACTAAAAAACGGTTTTTTGTTAATTTAATATCTTTTGAACGGTATACAAAAAAATCTCAAAATTCAACAGGAAGGGTCTTTTGATGGTTTCTCAAAAATATAAACAAATTGAGGAAATTAAAAAGAAGTTTTTCAAACTGTCCGATTTGAGACGGAATGCCCCATATAGATTGGATGCAAAAGCGTCCGCCTCTGAGTTTTGATCGGAACGGGAGCACGTCAAGCCCCGGCCGCGAGATTTGGTGCATATAGATGGGTTCCGGTGTAATTTGTTGTATTCATTTTTGATACGTGCGATTAAGTTTCCTTACGAGATGCTAAATAAATTCTTTCTCAATTTTTAAAAATTGTTACAAGATCCGCTTAAATAATAAAATTAAATTAATTGAAAACCCTTTAAACGATCCTTTTGAAATTCGATATCAACCGTCCTTGCATATTTGTTCGAAAAATTGAACTCGATAGATGCGATACGCGATACAAGATACGAAGTTTCAAGTCTTTCTCTGCATTTTCTGATTAATCGATTGATTTCTAATTGAGTTTATTAAGTACTCATGTGTGATCATATGTTGCAAAACAATTTCCACTCTATAAAAATAATGCTATGTGGATACTCTCATCTTATACGTTATCCTAGTCCGCTCTTGTTTCCTTCTCCTTGGATAATAACGTTTTTCGGACAAATTTAATTTTACAAAAAGACCGAAAAGTATTATCGCTGAGGCACCACGTATCTAAGGAAACAAAAATTCTGTTCTGAATAAGTTCATTAATTTCGAACAAATACTAGGGTAACGATGGAATATATAAAAATTAGATCGGACCTTTCATGAAAATTCATAAAGGAGATGTGAATGCAGCATTACCCGATATTACCCGTTATTACCCGGGTAATAACGGGTAATATTGGGTAATGCTGCATTCACGGGGTAATAACGGTAATTTAATTTGGTCTATTACTAAAGAAGTTATGATGAAAATACCAAAAAAGCGCGGTTCTTTTTGGTAATTTAATATCTTTTGAACGGGTAATCAAAAAAATCGAAAAATGTAACAGCAAGTACTTTTGATGGGAACAAAAAAATATTAAAAAATTGAGGAAATAAAAAAAAGTTTTTCAAACTGTCTGATTTGGGATGGAACCCCCTATATTAAGTATTTATACATAAGTTCAAAATATATTTATCATTTTGAAATAAAAAAATGTATGTTTCATTCATGTAAATTCGTTATTTATGTATAAGCGAAATAAAAAAGACAAAAGTCCGATGAGATACCTCTAAATCTTGAAGAACGGGCCCCATCTGTCGCGAGAATTATTTTTTTATGTCCAAGCATAAATCAAGATTGTGTGAAGATAATTAAAAAATTATCGATTTTTTTTTATACAGTCTAATCGTATATAATTGAGGCTTGACAATTTTTTTTCTCTCTCTTTCATTTTCCGCATATATACACATGCGACGAAACTGACCATTCCACAGGAAATTCAAAAAAATACTACACTTGTTATTTTATGCTTGTTAAACCTTTTGAAAAAAATTCAAGACAAAATCTTCTCAATGAATAAATAAATCTCAACTAAATTTTTCCTTTTTTTTCTCTCTTTTTCTTACGCAATTTGAAAATTTATTTTTGTTCTTCTTTGACGTAAAATAAAAATTCGTTCTCTTACATAAAAATAAAAAAAATAAAAATGTTCTTCAAAAAATGAAAATTTATTTTCTTTTTTTGACACAATTCAGAAAATTCTTAAAACAATTTTTATTTATTTTTACTACATACTTTAAAGAAACTCGTAGAGAATTTTTTTTTTCTCTCTCTCTCATTTAACATACAAAATTCTATTTGTTTGCCGATTTTTTTTTTCAAAATACCTGCACGGTAAATAAACATCGTTTACCGATTTATTTAAGAAAACTTTTCCCCGTTTCGTATAATGATTTTGTGTTTTTTAAATATTATGTACGAAACGCATTTTTGGGAAAAAGGAGGAAAACGTACATGTAATTTTCCTTTATAAAATACACATAAAATAATTTTTTTTTTATTCACTCTAAAAAACAGCGTAAAACGAACCGATATATTCTTTGATGCATATCTTCTATTATTTTTCCTTTTAAGGTTTTCAGGATAGTCATTTTTTTTAATATGAATCGAAACAACTAAAATTGCTTTAATAAGTTTTGAGTAAATCAACTTTTATCAACTTTCAACAACAAAAAATTATTTATCTTTTTTTTTACTTTTTCATGCCTATTTAATCCAAATAACGTCATAATTTTGATTATTTATTTCAAGCTTTATTTTAACCGCATTTAAGAAAGAAATAAATTTGAGCTCTACCCAAAAATAATAACAGCAGAAAAATTATGAAATAATAAATAATATATCTGTTTTTTTTTCAAATACCACATTCCTTATTTTTAGGTAAACATTCGAAACATTTTCAATATTTAAGTATCTTTTGACATATATATATATGAGGCATTCCACGCCAAACTGACCACTTTAGAATCCGACCCTTTTCGAATTGGCTGAAACTTTTTTATCTTTTTTTACCCTATCAAAAACATTTTTCAGAATTTTTTTAAATTTTTACACCCACCCGATGAAAAGTTATAAATTTTTCAAAAACATTAGCTTTTTATTTTTCGAATAGCTATAACTTTTTCAAAATTTGATGTCTTGGGACGATTTTTTTTCAAAATTTTCATTTTTTAATGTACTTGTTGAAAAAAAATCTAAAAAAATTATAAGAACTCATCTTCATTGTTTTTTTTAGATTTTCGGAGAAAATCGAAAATTTCTCGATGATAACCATTTTTTATTTTTATTACATCAAACTTTGACATTTTCTGCAAATCGTCAAATTTTTTCAGAGTCGTGGTTTTTCGTTTTTTTTTCTAATTGAGAAAAAAACTTTTTTTCACCTAGCCTTATTTCTCAGAACACCATTTTGTAATTTTTTTAAGGTTTTCAGAAGACTTCGAAACTTAAAAAAAAAAAATAAAAACAAAAATTTTTAAATGGTAATCATGGAGAAATTTTCGATTTTTTCCAAGGATCTAAAAAAAAAAAAAACGATGAAGATGCGTTTCAATCATTTCTTTGTATTTTTTTCGAAAACAATATTCAAAAACAGTTTTCAAAAAAAAATATGAAAAAATTATTAAAACTCATCTTCATCGTTTTTTATTGGATTTTTGGAAAAAATCAAAAATTTCTCGATGATTACCATTTTTGATTTTTTTTCCTTTTTATTATATTAAACTCCGACATTTTCTACAAATCCTCAAATTTTTTCAGAGTGGTGATTTTTTTATTTCTATTTTTCATTCCATTTGAAAAAAAAATTTCAACTAGCCTCATTTCTGATAACACCATGCTGCGTTTTCTTGAGGGTGTTCAGAGGACTTCCAAACATGAAAAAAAAAATAAAAACAAAAATTGAAAGTGCTGATCTTCGAGAAATTTTCGATTTTTTCCAAAAATAAAAAAAAAACGATGAAGATGCGTTTCAATAATTTTTTTTATATATTTTTCGAAAACAACATTCAAAAACAGTTTTTGAAAAAAAATATAAAAAAATTATTGAAAGGCATTTTCATAGTTTTTTTTAGATTTTTGGAAAAAATCAAAAATTTCTCGATGATTACCATTTTCAATTTTTGTTTTTTATTTTTATTTTTTGAGTTTGGAAGTCCTCTGAACGACCTCAAAAATTTGCAGAATGGTGTTATGAGAAAGGTGGCTAGTTGAAAGAAAGTTTTTTTTCCAATTAGAAAAAAAAATAGAAATCGAAAAAACACCACTCTAAAAAAATTCAAGGATTTGCAGAAAATGTCAACGTTTGATATAATAAACAGAAAAAAAATCAAAAATGGTAACCATCGAGAAATTTTCGATTTTTTCCGAAAATCTGAAAAAAACGATGAAGATGGGTTTTTATAATGTTTTGTATTTTTTTTCGAAAAGTGCATCAAAGAACAAAAATTTTTAATGAAAAATCGTCCTGATACGTCAAATTTTAAAAAAGTGATAGCTATTTGAAAAATAACATGCAAATTTTTTTGAAACATTCATAACTTTTACAGTTTCAAGGCTTTCGCACCCAGAGTCATAACAACATTGGTTGGCTTCCGGATGGATGCCGCGTTCAGTTTCAGCAATATGCCGACGTTTCGCAAACGTTGCAGTCTGCATCATCAGGGCAAGGAGGTTCTGATACTGAGCTCCCATGAGTTCAGGAACGGTTCATATACCCGATGCTCAGTCAGGTGGAACATCAGACAGCCAATCAGAGCTCTTGATCAGGTCAGCCAACCAGAGCTCTTAATTGATCAGCTGGTCAATTAAAAAACCGGGAGGACGCTGTGCCAGATCAGGTTGACCTGATAACCTCTGTCTCTGTTGAGATTATCTGGGTGTTTCAGGATTTCGATTCCCTCGCGATGTTTCCAAGGAAAATAATTGTTAGTCTTGGCTAAAATTTTCACTTTGTCAAATTGAATCTTGTGACCAGTGTCCATCCAATGTTCTGCCAAAACCGACTGTGCGGAGTGGCCGAGTCTAATACTGCGCTCATGTTCTTTCAGGCGAGTACTAAGTTTCCTCCCGGTTTCTCCAATGTACACTTTATTGCATGAGCAGGGAATTTTGTATACTCCCGGGACGTCCAAAGTTGATCTTTTGTATTTGGGATTTGGGAGGATTTGTGCAATCTTTGTGGGAGATTTGAAGATCACACGGATGTTGTGTTTTCTGAGTACCCTGCTGATTTTTTTCGATGTACTCTGAATATACGGGAGGACAGTTGTTGTAATCTTTTCCTTCGTTTAATTCTGTTCAGCGGGGTTGGGGGATTAGGCCCAGCTGACAGCTTGGACTTAAAGTGTTTGATGATGTAGTTGATGTTTCTATAGTTATAACCATTACTTTCCAGTGCCTGTGTAAGATGCGTTAATTCGGCTTCCAACGACTCTGGTTGGGGAATGGTTGAGGCTCTATAAACCAATAAGCTGATCACAGAGTTCTTTTGGGAAGGATAGCGGTGGGAGGCTGCATAAAGGTGTCTGTCAGTGTGTGTGGGTTTACGGTATACTCTATGTCCTAGGGAGCCATCACTCTTCCTGATTACTAATACAGCCAAGAATGGAAGTTGTTGATTGTCTTCTATTTCCATTGTGAACCTGATTTTGGGATGTTAGGAGTTTAGGTGAGTCAAAAATTGTGGCAGGGTCTCCCTCCCATGGCTCCAGATTACGAAAGTGTCATCTACATATCTGAACCATGTGAATGGCTTCAGAGGCGCGTTCCTCACAACGTTGTTTTCAAAGTTTTCCATGAAGATGTTGGCGATAATTGGGGATTTTGGAGAGCCCATGGCTGCACCCGATGTCTGTTCATAGAATTCTCCTTGAAAACAGAAGTAAGTAGTTGTAAGACAATGTTCAATGAATGGTAGGAGCTAAGGGGAAACCCTGATAGAATTCCTGATAATGTGGATCGTATCTTTAATCGGTACGTTTGTGAAGAGGGACTCGACGTCAAAACTAACTAAAATATCGTTAGAGGTTGTCTAAATGGTGGATATTTTGTGAATAAAGTCTGAGGAGTTTTTGATATTGTGGTGATTTAGTCCCGTAAGATCCTGGAGCGGTTTGGTTAGAAAACGGGCTAAGTGATAGCTTGGTCCGCCGATATTGCTGACGATTGGTCGCAGAGGGACTGTTGGCTTGTGGATCTTAAGTAGTCCATACCGTCTTGGGGCTGATGATTCTCTTGAAATGAGATTCCTAACTATTCGTTCAGGTAGTTTTGATTTTTTGAGATCTGTTGTGTTCTTTTCGATACGTGCGGTAGGGTTCCGCTGGGTTTTTTTATAGGTGTTGGTGTCTGCTAAAAAATTTCGGATTTTCTGACAATAATCTTGTTGATCCATGACTACGGTGGCGTTCCTTTCGTCTGCGGGGAGTATGGTCATGTTAGTGTCCTTTTTCAGACTATACAATGCTAGTTTTGTTTCTTTGCTGATGTTTGACTCGGGTGGTTTGGCTCGATGCAGCATGTTGGTAGACCTATCGCGTACATCGTTGCCCGCTTCTGCTGAGAGATTGAAAATGGCTGTTTCTATGAGGCTGACTATTTTTTCTATAGGAATGCGGTTTGGTGTTACTGCAAAGTTATGCCCTTTCGCTAACACGGCTGTTTGTTGCTCCGTCGAGGTCGTGAAGCTCAGATTCTTAACAGTATAGGTGAGAATGGGAAAATTCTTACGAGGCTGTATTTTTTCATAAAGTATACCGTAAACCCACACACACTGACGGACACCTTTATGCAGCCTCCCACCACCATCCTTCCCAAAAGAACTCCGTGATCAGCTCATTGGTTTATAGAGCCCCAACCATTTCCCAACAAGAGTCGTTGGAAGCCGAATTAACGCATCTAACACAGGTACTGGAAAGTAATGGTGATAACTGAAGAAACATCAACTACATCATCAAACACTTTATGTCCAAGCTGTCAGCTGGGCCCAATCCCCCAACCCCGCTGA
The DNA here is from genome assembly GCA_946863875.1 of Alloplasta piceator. Taxonomy (NCBI): domain Eukaryota; kingdom Metazoa; phylum Arthropoda; class Insecta; order Hymenoptera; family Ichneumonidae; genus Alloplasta; species Alloplasta piceator. Next base: position 30,269,113 of record OX333075.1, read on the forward strand.
ACAGAATCGAACGAAGGAAAAGATTACAACAACTGTCCTCCCGTATATTCAGGGTACATCGAAAAAAATCAGCAGGGTACTCAGAAAACACAACATCCGTGTGATCTTCAAACCTCCCACAAAGATTGCACAAATCCTCCCAAATCCCAAAGACAAAAGATCGACTTTGGACGTCCCGGGAGTATACAAAATTCCCTGCTCATGCAATAAAGTGTACATTGGAGAAACCGGGAAGAAAATTAGTACTCGCCTGAAAGAACATGAACGCAGTGTTAGCCTCGGCCACTCCGCACAGTCGGCCTTGGCAGAACATTGGATGGACACTGGTCACAAGATTCAATTCGACAAAGTGAAAATCCTAGCAAAGACTAACAATTATTTTCCTTGGAAACATCGCGAGGGAATCGAAATCCTGAAACACCTAGATAATCTCAACAGAGACAGAAGTTATCAGGTCAACCCGATCTGGCACAGCGTCCTCCCGGTTTTTTAATTGACAAGCTGATCAATTAAGAGCTCTGATTGGCTGACCCGATCAAGAGCCCTGATTGGCTGACCGATGTTTCACCTGACTGAGCATCGGGTATATGAACCGTTCCTGAACTGATGGGAGCTCAGTATCAGAGCCCCCCCGTCCTGATGATGCAGACTGCAACGTTTACGAAACGTCGGCATATTGCTGAAACCGAACGCGGCATCCATCCGGAAGCCAACCAATTTTATTATGAGTCTGGCTGCGAAAGCCTCAAAACTATAATTCGAAGCCTCCACGGAGAGGCTATTCTTGGTGAAGAAGCTTGTTCACTGAACTCAGGAAGGCTGCACACTTACAACTGTGCTTCTTAGCATTTCTTAAAAGGTGCTGAGACCAACAGGTGGTACGGAAATGCTTTTAATTAAAGAACCCCTTTCTATCTCAGCAGGCAAGGAATATCCTTCGGCAAGCCTCACTGAGACTGATCAAGGAAAGAATCTCCCATACTAAGAAACTCCTTTCCCAAACTTCGGCAAAATTACTTAAATTGCACTTGACTCTTGCTAATTCTCTCAAGCCAGAAATCTGGAAGACACTAGACAGAATCACTTTTGGACAAGCAACTAACTCTGCACAATTGAGCACATTAAAACAAAAAGAGAAATTCGAAAAAATACAGCCTCGTAAGAATTTTCCCATTCTCACCCATACTGTTGAGAATCTGAGCTTCACGACCTCGACGGAGCAACAAACAGCCATGTTAGCGAAAGGGCATAACTTCGCAGTAACACCGAACCGCATTTCTACAGAAGAAATAGTCAGCCTCATAGAAACAGCTATTTTCAATCTCCCAACAGAAGCGGGCAACGATGTACGCAATAGGTCTACTAACATTCTGTATCGAGCTAAACCACCCAAGTCAAACATCAGCAAAAAAGCAAAACTAGCATTGTATAATCTAAAAAAGAACACTTACATCACCATACTTCCTGCAGAAAAAGGGAACGCCACCGTAGTCATGGATCAACAAGATTATTGTCAGAAAATCCAAAATCTTTTAGCAGACACTAGCACCTATCGAAAAACCCAGCGGGACCCTACCGCTCGTATCGAAAAGAAAACAACAGATCTCCTCAAAAAATCAAAACTACCTGAAACAACAGTTAAGAATCTCATTCCAAGAAAATCATCAGCCCCAAGACTGTATGGACTACCTAAGATCCACAAGCCAACAGTCCCTCCGCGACCAATCGTCAGCAATATCGGCGGACCAAGCTATCACTCAGCCCATTTTCTAATCAAACTGCTCCAGGATCTTACGGGACGAAATCACCACAATTTCAAAAACTCCTCAGGCTTCATTCACAAAATATCCACCATTAAGACAACTTCTAACGATATTTTAGTTAGTTTTGACGTCGAGTCCCTCTTCACAAACGTGCCGATGGAAGATACGATCCACATTATTAGGCATTCTAACCGGGTTTTCCCTCAGCTCCTACCATTGATTAAACATTGTCTCACAACTACTTACTTCCGTTTTCGAGAAGAATTCTATGAACAGACATCGGGTGCAGTTATGGGCTCTCCAATATTTCCAATAATTGCCGACATCTTCATGGAAAACTTTGAAAACAACGTTGTGAGGAACGCGCCTCTGAAGTCATCCACATGGTTTAGATATGTAGATGACACTTTGGTAATCTGGAGCCATGGGAGGTAGACCCTGCCCCATTTTTTGACTCACCTAAACTCCCAACATGCCAAAATCAGTTTCACAATGGGAATAGAAGAAAATCAACAACTTCCATTCTTGGATGTATTAGTCAACAGGAAGAGTGATGGCTCCCTAGGACATAAAGTATACCGTAAACCCACACATACTGACAGATACCTTCATGCAGCGTCCCACCACCATCCTTCCCAAAAGAACTCCGTGATCAGCTTTCTGGTTTATATAGCCTCAACCATTTCCCAACCAGAGTTGTTGGAAGCCGAATTAACGCATCTAACACAGGCACTGGGAAGTAATGATTATAACCGTACAAACATCAACTACATCATTAAACACTTTAAGTCCAAGCTGTCAGCTGGGCCCCAATCCTCTAACCCCACTGAACAGAATCAAACGAAGGACAAGATTACAACTGTCCTCCCGTATATTCAGGGTACATCGGAAAAAAACAGCAGGGTACTCAGAAAACACAACATTCGTGTGATCTTAAAACCTCCCACAAAGATTGCACAAATCCTCCCAAATCCCAAAGACAAAAGATCAACTTTGGACGTCCCGGGAGTATACAAAATTCCCTGCTCATGCAATAAAGTGTACATTGGAGAAACCAGGAGAAAAATTAGTACTCGCCTGAAAGAACATGAACGCAGTGTTAGACTTGGCCACTTCGCACAGTCGGCCTTGGCAGAACATTGGATGGACACTGGTCACAAGATTCAATTTGACAAAGTGGAAATCGTAGCCAAGACTAACAATGATTTTCCTCGGGAACATCGCGAGGGAATCGAAATCCTGAAACACCCAGATAATTCCAACAGAGACAGAGGTTATCAGGCCAACCCGATGTGGCACAGCGTCCTCCCGGTTTTTTTAATTGACCAGCTGATCAATTAAGAGCTTTGATTGGCTGACCCGATCAAGAGCTCTGATTGGCTGACTGATGTTCCACCGGACTGAGCATCGGGTATATAAACCCTCTCTGGACTGATGGGAGCTTAGTATCAGAGCCCCCTCAACCTGATGATGCAGACTGCAATGTTTGCAAAACGTCGGCATATTGCTGAAACCGAACGCGGCATCCATCCGGAAGTTAACCAATTTTGTCATGACTATCGCCACGAAAGCCTCAAAACTGTTGTTATTATTGTTCATGAACAGACTCAACGATTAATTATTAATTTTAAGAACTTATTAACAATAAAAAAAGTGTTGAAATAAATTCTTAATATTGAAAAAAAAACTATATTGTAACCAAACTTAGTATTCATAATAATTTATAAGAAACAAAAATTTCAACTTTCATAAATTTCAAAAAAGTAGTTATGGAAATCCTACGCTCGGCCTAGTCTCAAAACTTGTCGACTATATAGATGTTCGAACCAAATAACGAAACAAAAAATCATAAATGACACTCACTTTCAAAGACGAGATTTTGAATTGAAAACTTGAAAAATCCATTCAAAAACATGTCAAGTATTTGTGTTGTATTTTTTTCTGAATTTGCCATAAAATTAAAATTTTTGAAAAAGTAAACTTTCAATTTGGACTATTATTAAAGAAGTTCTGACCAAAATTTAAAAAAAAACGTGTTTTTTGTTAGTTCAATGTCTTTTGAACGGGTTATCAAAAAAATCTCAAAATTTAACAGCAAGTGCTTTAGATGAGAACTAAAAAATATTAAAATAATTGAGACAATCAAAAAAAAGATTTTCATACTGTCTGATTTGGGATGGAACGCCCTATATTCAATATTTATACATAAGTTTAGAATATATTCATCATTTTGAAATAAAAAAATGTACGTTTCATTCATGAAAATTCGTTATTTACGTATTAACGAAATAAAAAAGACAAAAGTCCGATGAGATACTTCTAAATCTTGAAGGACCAGCCTCATCTTTCGCGAGTATTATTTTTTTATGTTCAAGTACAGGTTAAGATTGTATAATGCTAAAATAAAAATTATTGATTTTTCTTATACAGTCTAGTATATATAAAATCCCAAAAATTCGAATTCAAAAAATCTCAAAAATTCAAAAAAAATCCTAAAAATAAAAAATCTGAAATTAACAAAAAAAAAACAAAAAAAAACCAATCACAGAAGTCAAGTCAAAAACTTAGCGTGCGTAAATTATTAAAGACCAAGCCAAACTAAAAAACTTGGCGTGCAGGGTTAAGAAAAATAAGCCCGGAAGGTGCTGTAGGATTTCCACGAGATCAGATAGAAAATTATTATACCTACTCATATGGTGATAACACAGATTATTATCACTTGTATTTTTTACTGTCAAGTACAGTAGACAATCGGATAACTTGACTGCTCGCGAATCTTGACACTCCCTATAACCGTTTCTCACCGCTTCAAACCTTTGAACGACCGCAAAACATCTATGAGAATGCGTATTGTCAACATGCGTAGTGCGCATGCGCTTAGACACGTGAGTAGGAGAATGAGGGGAAAGTTAAGTTATGTGAATGTTTCCGGCCCCGTCGAGTTAAGTTATCTGATCGCCTACTGTAGTTTGCTGACGATTACTGACCGAGAATATTTATGACAAGGAAGTAGCTATTGTGATTTATCAAATTCGGACATAACCAACCCAGATAGACAGCCATGATTATCACGCCATGCATACATTCGATGAAGCAAATTTTCCAGTATATTGGCTACATGTTGTGATGCATGCCCATTAGTTGATTTAGTATGATGAATTTACAAAACATTTCGATCTCATCATGTCGTTTACAAATGCATCATCCGTTGACTACAAGATGAACTCATAAGCCGGCAAATTTACATTCTGCAAAGAATATTTGCAGATGGATATCATATGAAAGCCATTCAATGATTTCTTTAGTGTATTCACTAGGTTAGCATTGAAAGTATACATGCCATGCATGCAATATGATCGCGTTATGCGTGTTTCTCAGTTATACATTCGATGAGTGCAATATGACGGCGACATGCATGTTTTTTAGTGATACATTCGATGAGCGCAATATGACGGCTGCAAAATCACTGCAAAATGACAGCATGTTGTGACAAGCCTCGCATCTTTTGCAAGTCCAAAAAATTAATTATAAAGTTATTAATAATGTTCACCAATATCTGAGAATTTTTGCAAATCACGGCCGCCATATTGAATTTTTGAAAATTGTTTTCATTTACTTAGAAAAAAAATAATTTCAACTAATTTTCTTTGAATGTTTTAATTTTTTTGTTTTATATTTCAGTTTCATATAAGCAAACAAACTTTTAAAAAAGTTGCACTATTTTTCATAATTTTTTTAAATCAAATAGAACCCCCATTTTGAATTCTACAAATTTCCCTGTAGATTCGATTGAGATATTCGAATTCGCGAAACTGTAAAAAAAACTAAGGAATTGACTTTCACGAATATCTCATTTTTTTGAATTTTCGAATGCTATATTGAATCTTCTATTTTTTTAATTCTTAATTTATTAATTACTTTCATTTTTAACTGTGTATATATAATATTCAAATGTGATTCGTTTTCCCTGGCATGTCACCACTGATATATCATATAAGTGAAGAAAATTCATAAGTACTCGGTAGCGTAATAGGTAGCGTGTTGGGTTGTTAGGTAGGATAGTAGGCAGGTCGCAGGTTCGAATCCCACTGGAGACAGAAGAAATTGAAATATAATGAAATTGGGTGTTTTTTTAATTTTTTTAAAATGTAATCGGTTCAGAAGCTATGTAAATGAAAAAATATACATAATAAATTTTTTTTCAAGCAATAGAAATTTAAAAAAAAAAATCGTATGAAAATTACAATAATACCTCACATCCCGACGGTCATATGAGCTTCATATGAGCGCAAGCAATTTCACCAGGGTATGACGACAATATGATCTTCGTATGAGCACCACAATTTCGTCACGCCGTGACTGCCATATGAGCCCCGTATGATGTGTTATTGTCAATCATAGTATGATGCAAATGTGACTTCCAGATGAGCACTCATAAGCGACACACAGCTGTGAGTGTTCCTTTGCATCATAGATGTATGCAATATGATGCCAATATGAGCTACATTTGTCTATCTGGGCAAAGGTCAATAAGATTCTCAACTATTCCAGAAATAATGATAATATCATTGTTCGTTTATTTAAATATAAACCTTGGACAAGATTTTTCTCAGTGAACTTTTCTCATAGTTACTCACTAGTTTACCCTTACCTCTTGTGTATATTCTCATGGTTGCTTAATAGGGCACTTGATCAATTGTTTTCTTTTTCATTTTCTCATTCAATCAACTCCTTCGTTAAACGATAAGGGTGGATGGTCTCGGTTTTTTCTCGCCGAGCGTATTGGTTCTCAACCCTGCACGCCAAGTTTTTTAGTTTGGCTTGGTCTTTAATAATTTACGCACGCTAAGTTTTTGACTTGGCTTCAGTGATTGGTTTTTTTTTGTTTTTTTTGTTAATTTCAGATTTTTTATTTTTAGGATTTTTTTTGAATTTTTGAGATTTTTTGAATTCGAATTTTTGGGATTTAATACTTGGCGTCCTTTTTTTTACTTCTGAGAAGTATTTTGTAATTGATTTCACTTCTTTTTGAAAGTTGTTTCGAAGTATCTTTACTGATTTAATTTATTAACATGAATTTTATATAAATTGTTGTTGAAATCGTCGAAAATGAAGAAGAACAAAAAATGAAAGTGCATGGCTTGTTGTGTATACGCAGTTGGAAATACAGTACAGTTATTTCGGTACATTCTTTGTTTATCAAAAAAAATTTAATTGTTTCAATTGATTGATATCTCTTGTAATGTAAGTATATTTGATAGGAATGCCTAAAATTATACACTGAGAAAAAAATTGTCGAATGAACTATATTTGTAGTCGCAAACGCACGAGTAAATATTTATTTGGTATAACTAAATAATTCTTGAATAATTCTGCGCTTCAGTTGACGAAAATATGATTCATACAAAAAAAATTGGAGTCGTACAACTAAATATTTAGTCGTGCGTATGCGACTAAAGATTTAGTTCATTCAACCATTTTTTTCTCAGTGTCGTAGCTGCCAGTTATATTAGAGGAAATATTCGCTATAAAGACAGTGTGAAATTTAATTATAATCCAATACGCAGATATTCTCAAACAATGCTTTGTAAAACCTTTCCGTAGATTCGCAATTGTCGACAAAAATAAGCAAGAAAAATTAAATTTCTATAACTATCACAGCCCTATGATCCAAATTGGTGATGGTACAATATACATGGCGTTAAAAAAATTAGGCTCAAAAGTTTTATTAGGTATAAGAAAGGGCGTGTGAAAATATGGGCTCTTAATATTAATGTTAACATCGTATTCATCGCATTTTTCTATTTTCCATAAGAATAACATGGGAAGAATTATTTTTACGTCTTCTGATTTTTATGACTAACAAACAATTCATCATAAGAGAAATCTACAAACAGAATTGGAACTATTAGTTGCATCGACAAAATGTGCATAAACTTTCGTGTGAAACATAAATCGAGCTTTCCAGTCATTGCAACCAATAGTTCTTACTATAGGAATAAAAAAAAAGGAACGCTTTAAGAAAATTGTGCAGTAGAAGTTTGCTTAAAAATTTCATTTTTCTAGTAAGAAAATGACATTTATTGTAGTGAAACAGAATATTATTATTCGATTTTATTTTTGAATAGAATTTTAAAAAAATGTATAAGCCAAATTCTACCGCACAACTTTCTAAAGACGTTATTTTTTATTATTATTATAGTAAGAACTATTCTTAAACATTTCTCGAGAGTTTAATTTGTATTTTACATGAAATTTTATTCACATTTTGATGATCAAACTAATCGTTCCGTTATAAAATCGGCCAAATCTTCGAAAAATTGAACTTTGACATTGAATAACTTTTAAACGAGTGGACTTATCAAAATTAACTCGAAACCTTTTTTGTAGAGCGTTCAATTCTGTACAAAGATATGTCTGTAGATTTCTCTTATGATGAATCGTTTGTGACTTATAAAAATCAGATGACGTAAGAATAATTTTTCCCATGTTGTTCTTATTCCGAAACGGCTCACGCAAATCTTCATTCAGATTTTTTTTATAGAGCGTTAACAAATATAGCCTTAAATTAAAGTAAGATAGTGGTTTAGCTTAAAGTTCAAGTTAGATTTCGGTTTAGCCTAAAATTTGAGATAAACTTTGGTTTAGCCTAAAATTTGAGTTAAATTATGGTTTAGCCTGAAATTTAAGTTAGATTTTGGTTTAGCCTGAATTTAAGTTAGATTTTGGTTCAGCCTAAAATTTAAGTTTAATTTTGGTTTAGCCTAAAATTTAAGTTAAATTTTGGTTTAGCCTAAAATTGAAGTTAGATTTTGGTTAAGCCTAAAATTTAAGTTAAATTTTAGTTTAGCCTAAAATTTAAGTTAAATTTTGGCTTAGCCTACAATTTGAGTTAGATTTTGGCTTAGCCTAAAATTTAAGTTAAATTTGGGTTTAGCCTAAAATTCAAGTTAAATTTTGGTTCAGCCTAAAATTTGAGTTAAATTTTGGTTCAGCCTGAAATTTAAGTTTGATTTTGGTTTAGCCTGAAATTTAAGTTAGATTTTTGTTTAGCCTGAAATTTAAGTTAGATTTTGATTTAGCCTAAAATTCAATTTAAATTTAGGTTCAGCCTAAAATTTAAGTCAAATTTTGGTTTAGTCTAAAATTCAAGTTAAATTTTAGTTTAGCCTAAAATTTAAGTTAGATTTTGGTTTAGCCTAAAATTTAAGTTGAATTTTGGTTAAGCCTAAAATTTGAGTTAAATTTTGGTTTAGCCTAAAATTTAAGTTTGATTTCAGTTTAGCCTCAAATTGAGGTCAAATTTTGATTTAGCTTTAAATTTAAGTTCGATTTTCATTTAGCCTAAAATACAGGTTGAATTTTGATTCAGCTTCAAATTGAAGTTAGATTTTGACTTATTAGCGCTATATAATGATATATATTCATAGACATGCTTTATAGACAGAAAATGCTATTTAAAGAAATCGAATCTCGAATAACTATTTAAATATAAGTTGAGACCTGAAATAGCGGCCACCCTAATATATATAGTATAAATACATGTATTAATAAAACAACATTTAAATACATAGATATACATAGAAATACATAGTACATAGATATAAATATACCTGAATATACCTCTATATGCCTTTATATACCAGTATATACATGTATATACCTATATATACTTGTATGTATATACCTATACATACCTGTATATACTTGTACGTAATAAAAACTTAAAACTCATTATTTAGTTTAATTTAAGTATTCAAATCATTATCCTAAGAAATATGATTTAAAAAACTTATTGAAACAAAGAAAAATGAAAATAAATTAAGCATCGTATTATTTCGTTTAACAAAATTCATAGTTTATTGAAAATGATTAAAAAATGTATGACAAATGTATGAGAAGAGTATTATTTTGTTAAGGAACTAAAAAATGATGTGATTATAATTTTGTATTTAAAAAAACATGAAGAATTAGAAAATGTGTTATGTTATGTAAATTAAAAATATACAAAACATATGAAACATATTTTATACTAATTTATTTAAAATTCCTAAAAAACTTTATATTAGTGGGTTCGAAATTATTATTTTAACCCTTAAAGAGCACTATCGCGCGCAGGCGTCGGAGAGTGAGGCGCGAAAGAGCGCTGTGGTTATCTCGCACACACTCATATTTTCCCACTAACACATGCAAGCCCCTCTCTATAAAATCGTATTACACGATGCTCGAGCTGAGGCGAGAGAGAGAGCGCTGCGCACACACTCATATTTTCCCACTAACACATGCAAGCCCCTCCCTGTAAAATCGTAATACACGACGCTCGAGCTGAGGCGAGAGAGAGCGCTGCGCACACACTCATATTTTCCCACTAACATATGCAAGCCTCTCTCTGTAAAATCGTATTACACGACGCTCGAGCTGAGGGGTGAGAGAGAGCGCTGCGCACACACTCATATTTTCTCACTACCACATACAAGCCTCTCTCTATAAAATCGTATTACACCGCTTATACACGGGCTTGTATGTCTATAAGCGTGACATGCAAACTTGAAGAATTTTTCTGATGATAAATATTCGAAATAATTCGCCCAATATTATGATATCTCAGCATCGCGTGGGCGGAAAAAAAAATAATGGTATCAATGGAAAGCTAATTTTTTTTTAAGAAAAGTATATTCGTAAATTTTTAAAAAGTTGTCTCGTTTTTTAGTAATATCGAATTGAAGTGTAAAAGGGGCGTGGATTGATTCATATTCGCGTATATAAGAGTGCGCGGCGTCTCGACTGAGACTCTCAGTTTTTAATACTTGGCGTCGAGACGCTACCGCGTCTCTTGATATTAGATGTTTAGATGTGTCGATGAGGTCCGTCCGGTGTGTATGTGCGTAAGATACGCGTCGTTGTAGCTTGGTTGTTGTCTGTGTGCGTGCGTATACGTGACGCAGCGTATGTGCGTGCGTGCGTTTGGTGCGGCACAGCGTTTTATGCGTGTGTGTGCACTATAGGACGTTCTGGCCTTTCCCTTTTTTTCTCCGCACTTTTTCCTTTATTCTTTTCTTCTTTACACTGTACACTTTTTGTCACTTGTGTATGCGTGTGTCTATTAGATTTTTCGTTGTTTCGTTTTCGTTTTTTTTTTTGTTGTTTTTTGCGTCACAACATTTGATGTTTTTCGATGTTCGTCTTATTTTTGTTTCTTAATATTTGACGATTCTCTTTTTCCCTTTAAATCGTTAATATTTTGTTTTCAAACAAATTTTCTTCGTCTTTCGATGTCTTACCAAAATTTTTGTTATATATGTTGGCTTTTGTTTCACTTTTTATTGTTGGAATTTTGTTAAAAAAAACGTTGTGTTGTTTATCGATGTTTTTCAGGATATTTGTTTTTTCACTTATTATTGTCGTTTAAAGAAAAAATTGTATTGTTGTATCGATGTTTCAAAATGTTAATCAGTCGTTGATTGATTTTTATTCACTCTTTGATTTTTTTCACTTCGTCGCTTCGTCACTTTCCACTTTTGATAGCTGCATTTTCGCGCGTTTTGTCGCTTTTCGCGGATGTTTAGAGATCGCGCTTCTGACGCCAATTTGTAATGGACGAGCGGATTCAAATAAATGACTATAAATGTTGAGGGTTGAATACAAGTGAAAGTTTATTGAGTGTATTGAGACAACCCTGGCAAGCCAGGGCCCCCAAAGCACAAACTACGGCCCTCTAGGATGTGCGAAAAGCACGCGATCCGGCAGGATGGCCCAGGGCCCCAAGAAAACACAATACGCCCCTGCGTGACGTCAAAAAAAACCCACGACGCCGACGACATCAACGGGTAACCAGCGACAAATCTGGGAGATGACGCCACGAACGGCCAATGAAGACGCCGAAACATCAGGCGACCTGAAATTGACAAATCAAAATGAGTAAAAACGATGAAATACATACGAAAAACAGACACAACGAAGAAGACGGAACAACCAATCAGGAGCGGACATCACCGGAGAAACCGGGTATAAAAAGGCGACCAAAACCGAGGAAAGGCACTCGAGATCGAGCAATACTAAGAAGCTCACCTTCTGGCCTTGGGTAGGTTGGTGAAGCGGAAAGTATAGCGGAATCAAAAAGGAAAAAGGAGAAAAGTCGCTGCGAAAGCGAACAGTAGAGGCGACAATTTGCCCGCGCAAACGTATGCAGCGAGAAGGAAAGGAGGGGATAGACGACACGTCATGACGCGTCACACGTTAGTCGATGCCACGTGACGGCACTGAGAACAAGGTACGACGACAAGCGGAGGCGCCGCACCATCGAGCAAGCACATGATCACAGACCAACCCCACGAAACACGGAAAACGATAACACACCACGAGCACACAAAAAACACTTACGAAACAACGCAGAAACACACGAAACGGCGACAACACGAAAGGACACGCCGTCACCACGCCACAGGCAACCGCCATCTTGCCACGCATTGAGCATACGATCGATAAAGATCAATAACTCGCTGAAGTCGTGTACAATCGGAGCCGAGACGAACCAACCAGCACCACGATCCCGGAGCGGCGAGACGAAGAAGTGAACGACAAGGCGAGACGACAACGAGAGCTCTCTCCCTCCTACCGGGTGGCCAAACGCAACCGAAAGCGCAACGCGCTTGACACGAACAAGAGATGGCGCCAGTGGGCAGCGGCACGCCAACCACAGCAGCGAGCCACGAACCCGCCACCAAATTGTTATTTTAAAATACTATTATTATTATTATTATTATTAAATAAACGTTTAGCTTCGCAATGGTTACCATACAAATCAACGACAATCACAAATCATTTAGAGCCTGAAAATAAAGAAAATTGAGAATTTCACCCTAAACTTGACCTATCATGCTTTATTCCCGAATCAAGCTCCGAATCCTGCCGGTACGTTACCGCACTACCGCATAAATTAATGATAACGATAATTGCTACCGTAACAGTATGACTGGTTGAGTTCAGAGAGAGTGCACGTCTTAATTAGGAGGATGTCGGAGATGAACTGATTTGGGATTTGGGATTGCCCATGGGACCAAGGACACTTAGAAAGGTTTTGAAGAAAGGAGATTATGAAAATTGTGAGGAAAGAGGTTTAAACGTGAGAGTAAAACGATACGAAAGAAGTGTGGATGGATGGCGTGAGAAAGGAATATATGGAATATGGGGAATTCTATGTATGATACCGTGACAGGGTTGCCTGAGCGAAAAATCATTAAATAGAGGGAAAACACAAAGAGTCGAATTTCGAATTATTGAATTTTTTCAAAAGAAACCAGGGCCCAAAACAGAAATTTTCGTCATAGTTCGATAATGGGACAAAAGTAATTACTATTTTTTTAAAATTGTAATTACAATTTTTTAATTTTTTTAAAAGATTTATCCGGTTTTTTCGAGGTTATCGAGCCTAATAAATTTTCGGAAAAAGTTGTCGTTTCACTCTTAAACCAAAAAAAAAAATGAAGAAAATATTTTCGTCGTTGCTATTCTCACTTCAAGAAACAATAAAAATAAAAAATTATAAAAATAAATAAATTAAATTGAAAAAAAAATAGTGATTGTTTTTGTCCCATTATCAAACTATGACGAAAGATTCTGTTTTGGGTCCTAGTTTCTGTGAAAAAATTTCAATAATTGAAAAAAGGCCCCTATTTGTGTTTTTACTCGATTTAATGAAAATTTGAGGTCATATTTTGGGCCAAACGAAACCTCAATTAATTAGACATCAAAATCCGAGGGGATCAGGCCGATGACCGCGTGATTTGACGTGGAATACCCCATGTATCTCCACGCTTATTCCTGTACACCCCGTGATAATTTATATAGGTATAGACATTCTAGCGATGACCGTGCGGAGAGCAAAATTCAGGTAAGAATCGAAATCGCTCGACTCTCGAGGAGTTTTACTCCTCGAGGAGTTATACTTCATCGAGCCCGTGCGCATTCGATCCTCGATGATCAACACGTTTAATGAGTTCCGACATGAGATCCCATTGACTCAGTAAAAATATATAGTAATGATGACCATACGGAAAGCAAAATTCAGGTAAGGGTCGAAAAGTCTCGCCTCGTGAGAGGTTTCGAGCCTCAGACTCAGTATACCTATATATATCTCTGTCTCGCTCCCTTGCTCCATATCTCTCTCTATATATTTATATACATATTGTGACGTCGTATTTTGGCGAACGTCACAAATGGCTCGATAACGCGCGAGGTACAACCTCGCTCCCAGGCCGAGTCCCTCTCGAACGATGCAATCAGGGCCAAATGGTTAACTCGTCGTTAGATATTAATTTAATTTTGTATATCCGAAAAAATTCTCTTGAGCAAAACGGCGGTTCCCGCCGTTACTGACACGACGCCAGCATCAAGATCACCATCGTCTGGGCAACAGTTTAACCGAGAACGAGAAGGATCAGCGAGAATAATATTCGATGCTCTCGCCACTAACACCATGAGCGACGCAGCCCATGTACGTCAGCCATACCGTCATCATCGACGAGAGTCACGAGCATTATCCATCGTTGTCGCTCTCGGCACCATCGCTGAGAGAGCGTCAAACTTAACGTCGTCGCGTGGTCGTGCGTCGTATCGCACAGCTTGGGAGAAATATTATTACTATCGTCATTTGTCCGTAATTTGATCTATCCGCTGCCTCGAATCAATCGCGCAATCGATTATCAAGCCGCGCTAACATTCGACTCGAATCACATAAGGGTGGGGGTAGAAATCTGAGCTTACGAAGGCGATTACGAACGTTCTCTCGAGGACTTGAGCTGCCGTACCGAACGGGGAGGGAAATTAATAGAATCGCCGAGAGGGATTCAAGTTTCATTCGTACGAAAGCGAGAGTCCTTAGGTTAATTAGCTTAATTTGTTTAGATCTCTCGGTCAAAAGAAAACGTGTTCACGAGAAGTAACGGCCATTTTGTACCAGTGCGTGGAAACGGAGAAAACCGTTGAAATATCGGCCATTTTGAGTTGGAGCCGCGATATTGCCACGAGGCCGAGAGGAATTAGTTATTCGCGCATTAACGAAAGCGAAACCGAGATCTAGCGAAAAGTATATGTTGTTTAAATTGTATAGAAGCGAACGGAAAGAGCTTGTTAATAGTGAGTAAGGATTGTGTGAGAAAAAGGGAAAATTTTGATATTGTGAATTGGATAATTTTAAATTTTGATTTTCGTTTTCGTCTCGCCTTCTGCGAGACGACGTATGAATTCAGTTAAATAAAAGTAATTATTGTGTTTCCCGAAACTTGCTGCAAAGGGTAATTATTGTAGAATTTCCAATGATCCCTAACCGCGCACCTCTACCATCCTCAAGGGCAGCTAGCCAGGCAAAGAAAGAACTCGCGAGAAAGCTCAAGGAAAAATCAATTTTGTTATCGTAATTTATTGCGATAGCTGGCACCTAATTCTTGAGCGATCTCGTGAGCTTTTTTGTGACCCAAAGAGTCGGCTTTTCATACGATAGGAAAAGTCCTGTCATAATATATATCCACGCTTATTCCTGTAAACCTCGTGATAATATATATAGGTATAGACATTGTAGCGATGACCGTACGGAGGCAAAATTCAGGTAAGGATCGAAACCGCTCGACTCTCGAGGAGTTTTACTCCATCGAGCCCATGCGCATTCGATCATCGATGATCAACACGTTCACTGAGTTCCGATGGGAGATCCGATTGACTCAGTATGCCTGTATATATCTCTCCGTATACGTATATTAGACTGATTCCCGAAATAAGATTTTTTTTTTGAAATCCCCGATTAAATACTTTCGGGAAAGTGAAAAAGTTGCCTGTTGAAAGCAGAGTTCCGAATGTTGATATATTTAGAAGTCTCTTATCGCGATTTACATATTAGATTTAAATGAACAGGACAAAAACAAACTTTGAACATTTTTACTTCGACTTTGTGTGAACTACTGTTGGCCATTTCTTTAAAAATTAGGTTATTTACGATAATGCAATTTAAACTTTTTTTCGAGAAAGATTTCACAATATTTAGTAATAAGTTTCCACATTTTTCCGGAAACTAAGAAAAAAAAAATTACTCTAAATTCAATTTTAACTTTGCATGACTTTCAAAGAAGTGAGTTTTTCAAAAATCTTGAGAGATATTTTTTGTGAAGCGTTCCATTCTTTATAAGAATATGTATCGCAGATTTTGGTACAGGGACTTGAAGTCGAGGTATGACATTTCAAAGTTCAAACGATTTTTTTCCTGTATTATTGAAATGGATATTCATGATGAGAGATCTCAAAATATTAATATTAAGATCTCTGCTTATATATGAGAAATTCTCCGTCAATTCAGCTACTTTTTTTCGACCATTTCAGATCTGCCCCATAAATGGTTATATCAAAGTTCTACTAAAAGGCATTCTATGTGAATGTTTTCAGATTTTTTAATTTAAGATTTTAGAAATCACTATTTTTTTTCCAAATGAAAATATCTCGGAAACTTGAAGTAACTGTAAAAAAATGTCTCTACATAAAAGATGTAGTTTTGTATTATCTTTTGAGTGGATAACTTGAAATAATTTTCACGTTGCGGTAACGCTGATTCTTTACCAAAAAAGTGGATAAATATTTTTTTATTTAAAAAAGGCAATTTTTTATGGCTGAAAAAATTACAGAGTCTTTCGGTATATCTGACGATATCGCAAAAAAATCGCCAAAGTAGCACGGATTGAGGTTCTAAGGTAAAAAAATGAAACCACACAAATTAATTTTTTTTCTGCCGGAACCTCGTTAACGTTTCTCGGAAACTTGAAGTTACTGAAAAAAAATGTCTGCACATAAAAGTTGTAGTTTTGTGTTAGCTTTCGAGCGGAATATTTGAAATAATTTTTACGTTCCGGTAACGCTGATTTTTTACCAAAAATGGGGGAAATTATTTCTTTATTCAAAAAAAGCCGTTTTCATTTGGCCGAAAAAATTACTGAGTTTTCCTGTAGATCTGACGATATTGCATAAAAAGACGATATTGCAATACTGCGTTACCGGAACGTGGAAATTATTTCAAATGTTCCGCTCGAAAGCTAACATAAAACTACGACTTTTGTGTGGACGCATTTTTTTCACTAACTTCAAGTTTCCGACATACGTTAACGAGGTTCCGGTAGAAATAAAAATTAACTTGTGTGGTTTCATTTTTTTACCCTAGAACCTCGATACGTGCCACTCTGGCGATTTTTTTGCAATATCGTCAGATATACCGGAAGACTGTATTTTTTTTAACAAAAAAGGCCTTTTTTGAATAAAAAAATAATTACCCACTTTTTTGGTAAAAAGTCGGCGTTACTGGAATGTAAAAATTATTTCAAATATTCCGCTTGAATGCTAACACAAAACTACAACTTTTATGTGTAGACATTTTTTTCAGTTATTTGAAGTTTCCGAGATATATTCATTTGGAAAAAAAACGGCGATTTCTAACATTTTGAATTAAAAAATCCAAAAAAATTCACATAGAATGCCTCTTAGTAGCACTTCGATATAACCAATTATGGGGCACATCTGAAATGGTCGAAAAAAAGTGACTGAATTGACAGAGAATCCCTCATATGTATATATATCCTCGTTCATTCCTGTGCACCCCGTGTTAATGTATATAGTTATAGGTATAGTATTGATGACCATAAGGAGCGCAAAATTCAGGTCAGAATCGAAACGACTCGCCTCGTGAGCGGTTTCGATTCTCAGACTCAGTATACCTATTGTAAGGGGAATCGCCAAAAATTAAATAATTACTCGCAAAAATAAATGAATAATAACAGTGTGAGGACTCGTTTCATTCGAGCCTCACGTTCAGCACCATTAATCGCAAAATCAAACAATTACACAAAAAAAAACCTAAATTAAATTATCGTTTATTAAATGGGCGCCAGCTGGTTATTTATCTCTCGGTCCAGCAACCAATCGTATTTTACACAAAACAAAAACGCAATAATAGAAAACCTTGATAATCTAATAGCACAATACAAGAACAATTTTATGATCAATAATCATCGGTGAAAACTCACACGGAACGTGCGACGCAGAAGTACAATGGAACAGTCCAAAAAGAGGTTGGGGGGAGGAAGACTCAAAAATAATTGTTCTCAATATCTCAAATCTCAAATCTCAAGTCTCAAGTCTCAAGTCTCAAATCTCAAATTTTAAATCATTTCAGGGCTAAATACTCGGGGGTTGGTCGACGTTACGACCTCTTAATTATTACCGCGACTCAAATTCTACAACGCAAAATACGAAATCTCGAAAAGATGGAACGGTCCATTCACCAAAAAGGGGGAAAAAAGACTATTCACGCGTATGCCACGACACCGTAAAATCTCAATACAATATTATCGGGGAAATAATCATGGTTTTTACTCACAAATACTGTGTTTCTCAACGCAAGGTTTCTCCTCGCTTCTCTTGGATCGTTTCTTTGTCGAAATATCACAATCTCAATTCTTAATTCTACTATTTACAAGGTACGCAAAAATCTAACTAAAACGCACGTCTACGCTCGCTCGCACGATGTCTCGGAATGAGGCCAAGTCGGCCGCGATCGAGCTCGATGAGCAAGTCAATGGGTGAGAGGAGTATGGGAAAGGGGAACGTCTTCTTTTTTATGTCGCGTTTCGTGGTAAGGGGAATCGTGAAGTCATTTCTTTAAAAATTGGGTTATTTACGATAATGCGATTCAAACTTTTTTTTCAAGAAATATTTCACAATATTTAGTAATGAATTTCAACATTTTTCCGGAAACTAAAAAAAAGAGAAATTTACTCTAAATTGAATTTTAACTTTGCATAACTTTCGAAGAAGGGAGTTTTTCAAAAAATCTTAGGGGACCCTTTTTGTAGGGCTGTTACTTCAATCCGAGATAAGCGGATATCCGGAACTAACCGGATACCTGGATAGTAAGATCCGACGCTTCAGATTCGGATATCCGAATAATAACGGATCCGGATAATAATGAATCCAGACAATAACGAATCAGGATAATAACAAGTCCGAAAAGTAACGGATTTAAATACGAAACAATTCAAGAAATAAAGTAAACTTTTGTCTTTGTCTTTGAAAATTATGAATAGAGGTTATATTCATTTTTTGATATATTTTTTTTGCAAATAACATGATAATTGAAATCATAAATAACATATATGATAATGATCATGATATAACATAAATGATAATAGAATCAATGTTCATTCCATCACAATCGACCGTCATCATCGCGGAAATACTCGCATTGCGTTAAACCGGCACAGTGTCACTCGAATATAGAGTTTGATCGATATTGATATTTCCAAAACCTCATCATCAATCGATCGTTCGTCGCTGGTTCTCAAAAGAAATTAACATTTCTTATGGCAGAAGGCTTCGGTTCTGGTAACGAAATACCAAGAGATTGACGTTCTCGGGAAGTAAACAACTACGTTTCAACGTCACTACGTTTCCCGCTGTCGAGAAATCTCGTCCAGAGCTTGCCGATGTTGCGGGTATGCAAAAATATTGTCTCGCGAGTTTTGCCAACATAGGGTATCGCTTTTCCCGAATCAACCACCACTCGAACGGGTTTAAATTATGACTGTTTTGGGGTTCAGTCATAAACATTTCAAACTGTGCGTTGGCACTATTTCCTTTTGGCGCTATTTGAAACAGAAAGTCCATAGCCGTTTCCAGACTTTCATCGTTGTTCTGTTCCAGAGTATGATCAGCGATTAGACCACGCACCATGGTTCTAATATCTTCTCGTGCTATTGACGGCTCGACAAGCAGATCTTTGTATCGAGGATCTAAAAAACTGGCTATCTGCCTCGCGCTTACACCAAGAAGAGAATCGTAATTTAAATGGGATCGTGACGTCAACTCGCTACGCAAAGCTTCTTTTAATTCATGAACGAATTCGTCATCAAGAGACGATTCAGAGAAATAATTTTCTCGCAATTAGTAAACGATTGGACGTACAATTGAGGCCAGTGCATGATCACCGCATAGCACGGTCGTTGCCACCTGCAACGGTTTCGAAACCTTTTGCAAAGTTTTCATCGTCATCCAATCGCGCTCAGATATCTCCAAGCGTTTAGCAGTTGCGGGAGTGGTGATGGTCCGGTCTACTAGAACATTCGTCATGGGAACCCTCTTTTCAAGCAACCTGCTGATCATTTCGTAGGTACTATTCGTAGGTAATTTTCTAAGCCAAGCTGGTCTTGCTTTTTATCGAGTGCATCCGTGGCAACATTCAAGTGACGACTTTTGAAGCTTAAGCGCAAACAGCGTTTCCGAAAACACTATTTGAGCCCGTATTGACACACAGCTGAAGGCTATGTGCGGCACAAGTTATGCCCGTATTAGATATAAGATTATTTAGTTCCCGAACAGCATTTTTCGCGTTTGCTGCATTATCAGTCACAACAGCAGATACCTTGCCGTCTAAGTCCCAACGCGTCATTATGCTCTCCAGTTTATTGGCCAGATTGATAACTGTGTGTCATTCTTTCAGCTCCTCGGTAGATAGCGAAGAACATTTCGGCATCCAATGTTGATCTTACTAGTATACCGTTACTGTTAGATAAGAATCTTGGCTATGCGATGTCCAGCAGTCCGCCGTTCACGCAATATTCGAAACTTCTGATAACTCAGTTAGGATGTTTTTGGATATAAGTTCGTGTAATTACAATAATCGACTTTTTACTGTTTTTATGCATGGGACTTTATAATTAGGCTTGACAATATGCATAAAATTATGAAATCCACTACTGGACGCAAATGACAGTGGCATCATGTTGACTGCAATCATTTTCGTGAGTGCTTGCGTGATCACCTCCGCGCGATCTCGATTGCTCAGACGCTTTGGATGGTTGCCGGTCGCAATCCACCGAATGCGTCCACGAACCGGTCATCGTTCTCGGTAGACGGCCAGATATCATTACATTTCCGGAATCTCTTACAATTTCCGCGTGTCCAGCTCTTGGCGTACTTGATTCGGTTGTAATTTGAGCAATTGATAAGTCGTTTTGTTCTGTCAAATCGACACTCTTACAATCCCTTTCAATTTCCGTGGTGCATTTGGCCCTCGACTCGTCTGGATTCTCCTCGCGGATTCCATCTCGTCTATGGGCAATCGACGATCCTGGATCAGTCGTCGATCGGTCAGACTGAACAGGGTCAATCTCCATCTGATATTCGGTACCAGGTGCATTTGTACATCTGTGCCAATAATATGTGAATTGGAGGTTAAGCAGATTGTCATGAAAATCTCGAAAAAGAAATTTTTCACGAAAATTTTTAAATTCGGTATGCCCTTTGAAACATAGTCATTTTTCGGCTTTGTTGGGCTCTAAAATCTGCCCCAAGCGATTTTGAAAATCTACATGCTTGATCGATTTCTAATTGAAAAGAAAAAATTCTGAATTTTCAGTTTTGAAACTCGAAAAGTGACGACGTAATTCAAAAAACCGTGTTTTTCAGTATTTAATATATTGTAACTATTATACTGAATATTTTTGTACGCAAATTTTGTTGGTGAGAATTATCGATAATAGACGTTAAAGAGTAATTTTTTAATAAGTTTTTACTATCTCTTTCTGAAAGTAAAAATAAAAAAGTTTTTGTCGCTATATTGGAATATGTTTCTTTCGGGTGACGCTCACAAATTTGTCACGGAAAACTCCTTTCTAGCTCTTCTTTACACAGTAAATTTTTTAACTTAAACCATTTGGTGCAAATAGTAAAAAACAATTGAATCGAGTTTTCTCACATTTTCTTTGAATATATTTTTTTTTCATTTCAAAATATATAAAAAATCTGATATTATTTTTTTATACTATTGAGGATAATTATTCAGTAATATAGAGGTCCCCCCTGGACCCTCCATTAGGTCGACCTCTTTCGAATTGCTTGAAACTTGAGTATGTTTTAGTGTCACCCGAAAGTGTATTGTACACCAATTTTCAGGTCTTTAACTATAATGCTCTTTGGAATATACCACAAATAATATTTCGAACTTTTTGCGTATTCAGCTCTTCGGAGTTTAGGCAAGGCGCGAAATGAAATATAAAAAATTATTTTCCATTAGTTTTTGATAGGAAATTTTCCGCACTTTCCGAAAAAATTATCAGCGATTTCGGAAAAAAACAAATTCTTTCAATTTTCGGCAAAAAACCGAAAAAATTGATTAACAAAAAAAGAGCATAATTTACTTTAGCGGAACAATTTTTTTAATGTTTTCTATATATCTGAGAACTCACGATATGAATTTCAAGTTGGAACTCGCATCCATTTACTAATGCCAAGTCTTTTAGTAGGATAATAATTCTTAAATGTCGTGTTTTTCGTATTCAACATTTCTCTGATATATCATATAAGGTTTTTTCAACCAATTTGAAATTAACAAATTCATCAAATTTGAAATTCAAAAAAAAACTCTATATAATATATCAGAGAACTGTTGAATACGAAAAACACGATATTTAAGAATTTTTATCCTACTAAAAGACTTGGCATTCGTAAACGGATGCGAGTTCGAACTTGAAATTCATATCGTGACTTCTCAGATATATACAAAACATAAAAAAAAATTGTTCCACTGAATTAAATTAGGCTCTTTTTTTGTCAATCAATTTTTTCGGCTTTTTGTCGAAAATTAAAGGAATTCGGTATTTTTAAAAATAGCTGATAGTTTTTTCGGAAAGCGCAGAAAATTTCCGATCGAAAACTGTTGGAAAACAATTTTTTAGATTTCATTTCGCGCCTTGTCTAAGCTCCGAAGAGCTGAATACGCAAAAAGTTTGAAATATAACCTTTGGTGTATTCCAAAGAGTATTACTGTTAGAGACATGAAAATTGGTGTACAATACACTTTCAAGCGACACTAAAACATATTCAAGTTTCAAGCAATTCAAAAGAGGTTGACCTAAAAGAGGGTCCAATTGAGGGGGAATACTTCATAATAAAAACAAAATTTCTAATTTTATAAATCATGTGATCATATTAAAACTGCTCCACAAAAGTTTTTATCAATCATTCATATTGAATAAAATATGTAGTACGAGTTTTTTGTGAAAAATTCGGAAGTGTCACCCGAAAGAAATATATTTAAATCCAACGACCAAAACTTTTTTTTGCTTTTTTTCACAAGAGATAATTGAAAACTTAGAAGAAAATTATTTTTCAACTTCTTATCGATAATTGTTACCAAACAAATTTTTGTCAAAAAATATTCAGTAGAATTGGTACAATCAAATAAATACTGAAAAACACGTTTTTCCGAATCATATCGTCATTTTTTAGGTTTAAAAGCGAAAATTTTCTTGGATCAAAAAAAAAAAGTTTAATGTGTTTCGGATGAAAAACTTGTAGGGGAGAGTATAAGCTTCAATTTCGTTTTTCAAAAAGTTTCGTACAATTTTTTTCGTAAAAATATTCAATTTTTCGTAAAAAAACGACCATATTTATAAAATGTCGCGTATCTCTAAAACTACTGCGTTTTCGTGAAATCACGATGGGGGTAGTGAAAAGTTGCATACAATCATTCTGGAATGGAATTTCTTCAACATTTTTTTTCAACTTTTTTTTCTCGAAAATTTTTTCTGTCAACGAGATATTTTTTTATCTTAAACAATCGGGTTCAATCTTAACAACCTCATTTACACGACTGTTTCATCGAAAAACCTGTGCAGATGAGACTTAGAAGTAAAAAAAAGGACGTCAAGTATTAAATCCCAAAAACTCGAATTCAAAAAAATCCCAAAAATTCAGAAGAAATCCTCAAAATTTGAAATCTGAAATTAAAAAAAAAAAACAAATCACATGAGCCAAGCCAAAAACTTGGCGTGCGTAAATTATTAAAGACCAAGCCAAACTAAAAAACTTGGCGTGCAGGGTTAAGAAAAATAAGCCCGGGAGGTGCTGTAGGATTTCCACGAGATAAGATAGAAAATTATTATACCTACTTATATAGTGATAACACAGATTATCACTTGTATTTTTTACTATCGAGTACAGTAGACGATCAGATAACTTGACTGCTCGCATATCTTGACTCTCCCTATGACCGTTTCTCCCCACTTTAAACCTTTGAACGACCGCGAAAGATGCTCATAGATGTATGAGCATGCGTAATGCCTACATGCGTAGTGCGCATTTGGACACGTGAGTGGGAGAATGAAGGGAAAGTTAAGTTATGTTTTCGGCCCCGTCGAGTTAAGTTATCTGATCGCCTACTGTAGTTTGCTGACGATTACTGACCGAGAAAATTCATGACAAGGAAGTAGCCATTGTGATTTATCAAATTCGGCCATAACCAAAGGTCAATAAAATATTCTCAACTATTCCAGAAATAATGATAATATCATTGTTCGTTCATTTAAATATAAACCTTGGACGAAGTTTTTCTCAGTGAACTTTTCTCATAGTTACGCACTAGTTTACCCTTACCGCTTGTGTATATTCGCATGGTTGCTTACGAGGGTACTTGATCAATTGTTTTCTTTTTCATCTTCTCGTTCATTTATGCCTTCGTTAAGCGAAAAGGGCGGATGGTCTGGGTTTTCCTCGCTGAGTTTGGCTTGGTCTTTAATAATTTACGCACGCCAAGTTTTTGGCTTGGCTTATGTGATTTGTTTTGTTTTTTTTTTTTTTAATTTCAGATTCCAAATTTTGAGCATTTCTTTTGAATTCTTGGGATCTTTTTGAATTCGAATTTTTAGGATAGAATACTTGGCGTCCTTTTTTTACTTCTAAGAAGTATTTTGTGATTGATTTCACTTCTTTGTGAAAGTTGTAGCGAAGTATCTTTCCTGATTAAAGTTAGTAACATGCATTTTATATAAATTGGTGTTGAAATCGTCGAAAATGCAGAAGAACAAAAAATGAAAGTGCATGGCTTGTTGTCTATACGCAGTTGGAAATACAGTACAGTTATTTCGGTACATTCTTTGTACATAAAAAAAAAATTAAATTATTTCAATTGATTGATATCTCTTGTAATGTAACTATATGCGATAGGAATGCCTAAAATTATACACTGAGAAAAAAAATTGTTGAATGAACTATATTTGTAGTCGCATACACACGACTAAATATTTATTTGGTATAACTAAATAATAAGATTCTTGAATAATTCTGCGCTTCAGTTGACCAAAATATGATTCATACAAAAAAAATTGAGTCGTACAACTAACCATTGAATCGTGCATATGCGACTGAAGATTTAGTTCATTCAACCATTTTTTTTCTCAGTGTAGTAGATGCCATTTATATTACGGGAAATATTTGCTATAAACACAGTGTGAAATTTAATTATAATCTAATACGCAGATATTCTCAAACAATTCTTTGTAAAACCTTTCCGTAGATTCGCAATTGTCGACAAAAATGAGCAAGAAAAATAAATTCCTATAACTATCACAGCCCTATGATCCAAATTGTTGATGGTACAACATACATGACGTTAAAAAAGTTTTCCTTCTCCCATATAGGCTCAGAAGTTTTATTAGGTATAAGAAAGGGTGTGTGAAAATATGAGCTCTTAATATTAATGTTAACAGCGTACTCATCGCATTTTTCAATTTTCCATAAGAATAACATGGGAAAAATAATTGTTATGCCTTCTGATTTTTATTACTAACAAACATCATCATAAGAGAAATCTACAGAAAGAATTGGTACAGAATTGAACGCTCTACAAAAAAGGTTTTGAGTTACTTTTGTATAAGTCCACTTGTTCAAAAGTTATTCAATAATAAAATTTAGATTTTCGTAAATTTGGCTGATTTTTGGTTATTACACCGGAACTATTAGTTGTATCGACAAAATGTGCATGAACTTTCGTGTGAAACATAAATCAAGCTTTCGAGTCATTGTAACTAATAGTTCTCACTATAGGAATAAGAAAAATGGAACGCTTTAAGAAAATTGTGCATCAGAAGTTTGTGTAGAAAATTTCATTTTTATATTAAGAAAATGACATTTATTGTAGTTTAACAGAATATTATTATTCGATTTTACTTTTTAGTAAAATTGAAAAAAAAAATTATAAGCTTAATTCTACAGCACAACTTTCTAAAAGCGTTCTATTTATTATTATTATTATTATAGTGAGAAATATTCTTAAAGATTTCTCGAAAGTTTAATTTGTATTTTACATGAAATTTTATTCACATTTTGTCGATAAAACTAATCGTTCCGCTATAAAATCGAACAAATCTTCGAAAAATTGAACTTTGACATTGAATAACTTTTAAACGAGTAGACTTAACAAAAAGTAATTCGGAACATTTTTTGTACAGCGTTCAATTCTGTACAAAGATATATCTGTAGATTTCTTTTATGATGAATCGTTTGTTAGTTATAAAAATCAGATGACATAAAACGGCTAACGCAAATCTTAATTTAGATTTTTTTATATAGCGTTAATACATATAGCCTTATATTGAAGTTAGATTGTGGTTTATCTTAAAGTTTAAGTTAGATTTCCGTTTAGCCTGAAATTAAAGTTAAACTTTGGCTTAGCCTAAAATTTGAGTTGAATTTTGGTTAAAAATTTAATTTTTGCCTGAAATTTAAGTTAGATCTTGGCTTGGCTTAAAATTCAAGTTAAATTTGGTTCAGCCTAAAATTTAAGTTAGATTTTAGCTTGGCCTAAAATTTAAGTTAAATTTCAGTTTGGCCTAAAATTTAAATTAAATTTTGGTTTAGCCTAAAATTTGAGTTAAATTTTGATTTAGCCTAAAATTTAAGTTGGATTTTTGTTTAGCCTAAAATTTAAGTTTCATTTTGGTTCATCTTCTAATTAAAGTGAGATTTTGACTTATTAGCTATATATAATGCCATATATTCATAGACATGCTCTATATAGGTGGAAAATGCTATTCGAAGAAATCAATTCTCGGAAGACTACCCTAATATATATATCATAATACACGTTGATAAAGCATTAGAAAAAATCGAATCTCGAATGACTATTCCAATATAAGTTGAGACCTGAAATAGCGGCCACCCTAATATATATAGTACAAATACATGTATAAATAAAACAACATTTTAATACATAGATATACATAGAAATACATAGTACATAGATATATATATACCTGTATATACCAGTATATACTTGTATATACCAGTATTTACCTATATACACCAGCATATACTTGTATATATCTGTATATACCTGTATGTACCAGTATATACTTGTATAATAGTATATTACGATCCTTGTGCGATGAAACTTTTTCTGACGAGTGTGAGTTTGCAGCATGCGCCGAAGGCGAATGATGCAATCACACGAGTTGAGAAAAAGTTTCTCGCACTAGTAACGTACGAAATTTTATTGTACGAGTGCGCAAAGTGGCACTTTGCGCACGGAGTGCAATAAACCTATATATACTTGTATAAACCCGTAGACAGCGTGTGTACGAACTTAGCTATACCATTGGCACCGACGAATAGAGCGTAAAAAATCAAGACAGACGTCGCTTCGTAAAATTTTTCTACGATGAAAATTGACTGAGTTATTGCCAATTTACGTTGGCCAATAATCGACTCATTCCAAGAGAAATATTTATCAGGTATCAAGTAGTAGGGGTAATAGCTTGGGTGGAGAAGTTGGTAAAACAATGTGCGAATATCCACACATCGATGAGGATCACATGGACACGCAAGAGTAGGAGAAGGGAATCGCCGAGTCTGAAACAAATGAAAGGTGGTGGGGCGGATACCTTCGCGATTATCATAGCTGTCAAACTGGAGGGGGTTTTCCGTCACCAGTTTTGATGATAGTTTTCTCTCACTCGTTTCGGGAGTTTTCTCCGCCCACTTTTCTCCCACGAAAAGACAATAATAATTTTTGCAGACAATCAAAAAAATTGTCCGCAACCAAAATGGCGACTCAACGATTGCAATTGGAGATAGAGTTTTTCAAGGCGATCGACATGCAAGTATTGAAAAATAATCAATACCGAATAATTATAATCAATGTTCAATAATAAGTAATGAATAATACTGAAAACTCAAAGTCATTGTCGACCACGAATATCGAAGATAGGTTGTTTATTGCTATTATTTAATAACCAACTATTTGTCCTTAATTATGAAAAATTGAATTGAGTCTAAATAATTGAGTTTAATTTAATTAAGTTTGAATAGAAAATCAATTTTTGGCAATTTCGCACATTTATCATTACGTCTAAAACCTAGAAAAGGCATTGCTGACTTAACGTAAGTCAATTGTGGTGCGTCCATTTCGTTATCTCGCTGTGCGCGATGACGGAATATCGACGGTGTTGTAACTTGGAAAAATGAAAACAATATCTACGATGAAACGAGTTCATTTGTAAAAATTATTGATACCGCTGTCGTGGTTCAATACGTCTCACGAGATTTGTACGAACGTCCATGATGTTTTTGTGCTCGGCGCGACGACGGATACTCGATATTACAAACATTCGGGAGATAAAATCAATGTTTACGATTGAACGAATTATTTTTTAAAGTTTAAAAAAATGTTCAACACCGCTCTTGTAGTTGTTCTCATTTAACGAGAATCTTACGAACGTCCATGTCGTTTTGTCGCTAGACGCCGCGATGATCCATCGACAGTTCTAGCTCTGAGAATAAAATCAACGCCCGTGAGTGATCGAAAACATTTTTTACGATTTTTAAGCACATTTGTCACCATTCTCTTGGTTGGTTTCATCCCGGAATGGTTGTACATAAGTCTACGCCACTTTCTCACTGCGTGCGCCGTTGGACCATTGACAGTGCTTACTCTGATGGATGAAATCAACATCCGCGATCAAACGAAATCATTCATTACAATTTATAAGATTTTTTAATACCCTGTTCGTTGTTGATCTCATCCCCGAGTGGTTGTACGAAAGTTCTTGTTGTTTGCTCGCTAGGCGCGATAACGGACCATCGTTAGTGCTTGGTCTGATAAATTAAATCAACGTCCAAGAACGCTAAAAATCGTTGTTACCAATTCTTAACAATTTTTTATATCATCCTCATCGTTGATTTCATCTCCAAATATTTCTGCGAACGTCAACGTCGTGTCTTCACTAGGCACGACGACGGACCAGTGCTGACTTGAGAACGAGATGATTTTTCACAATTGTTAAGTATTCTTTATGCCGTACTCGTAGTTAATTACATCCCCGAATGCGTGTGTTCATGTCGTTTCCTCGCTAGACACCACAACCGACAATAAATAGTGTTAATTCGGAGGGATGAAATCTACGTCCACGAAGGATAGATATCATTCGTTACAATTTTTAATCATTTTTAATACCATTCACGTGGTTGTTTTTGTCCCCGAATTGTTGTACAAAAGTCCACGTTATTTTCTCGCTGGGTGCGACGACCGACCATTGACAGTGCTCACTCCGATGGATGAAATCAACGTTCGCAATCGAACGAAATCATTCATTACGATTCATAACATTTTTTGATACCCTGCTCGTTGTTAACCTCATCCCCGAATGGTTGTACGAAAGTCCTTGTTGTTTTCTCGCTAGGCGCGACGACGGACTATCGTTGGCGCTAACTCCGATAGATCAAATCAACGTCCGCGAACACTCGAGAACGTTTTAACCAATTTTTAAGAATTTTTAATATCGTTCTCATTGTTGATTTCGTCCCCAAATATTTGTACGGACGTCAACGTCGTACCCTCGCTAATCGCGAAGACGGACCATAGACAGTACTAACTCCGAGGGATGAAATCAACATCCACGAATGATCACGATCATTCTTTACAAATTTTAAGATATTTTCATACAATTCACGTGGTTGATCTTATCCCCGAACGGTTTCACAAACCTCGACGTCATTTTCCAACTAAGCGTGACGACGGACGATCCACAGTGCTGGCTCTGAGCGACGGCATCAACGTCCGCCATCAAACGAAATCATTATTAACATTTTTCGAAATTTTTTTATACCGTTCTCTTGGTTCATCGCATCCCCGAATGGTTGTACCAACGTCCACGTCGTTCTCTCGTTAGGCGCGACGACGAAACATAGACTTTGCTGACTCCTAGGGATAAAATAAACTACCACGTACGAGCAGGATCATTCTTTACAATTTTTAAATATTATTGATGCTATGAACGTGGTTGATTTTATCCGTGAATGGTTGTACGAACGTCAATGTCGATTTTTCGCTAAGCGCCATACCCAACCATCGATAATGCTAACTCCGGGGAATGAAATAAATGCACGAAATTTTATGAGATCATTTTTCAAAATTTTTTAAAATTTCTGATCAGAGATGAGAGTAACTAGTTACTTTTGTAACAAGTTGCGACAGAGTCACACGATACTTTTGTATCGAGTAACTAAAATTTTGTAGTTACTACGATACAAATGTATCGAGTAACTGTAGTAATTCGATACTTTTGTAACAAGTATTTAGAAAATTTTCGTTACTCGCTACTTTTGTAACGAGTATCGAAAAAATTTCCTTACTCGCTACTTTTGTAACGATTGGGGAAAAACTTTTCGATACTCGATACTTTTGTAACGAGTAACGAAAAAATTTGAGTTACCCGATACATTTATAACGAGTATCGAACAATTTTTCGTTACTCGATACTTTTGTAACGAGTAACGAAAAAATTTGAGTTACTCCATACATTTGTAACGAATAACGAAAAAATTTTCGATACTCGATACTTTTGTAACGAGTAACGAAAAAATTTGAGTTACTCGATACATTTATAAACTTTTTTAATTTTTTTCAGGAGCATATATTTTGGCTTGATTCTAACGTTTTTGTTCAAATTTTTTCATTTGATTTTTTAATTAATTATCCTACAATAGGGAGGAAAGGAATTCAATAATAAATCCGTCTTTGAATATAAATTTGTATTTATTGGCGAAAAGCTTGGCGACCATTTTTCATAGTCCAAAACAGAGATGGGAGTAACTAGTTACTTTTGTAACTAGTTGCGATAGAGTTACACCTTACTTTTGCATCAAGTAACTAAAATTTTGTAGTTACTGCGTCACAAATGTATCGAGAAACTCAAATTTTTTCGTTACTCGTTACAAAAGTATCGAGTATTGAAATTTTTTTCGTTACTCGATACGAATTCATCGAATAACTCAAATTGTTTCGTTACTCGTTACGAATGTATCGAGTAACTCGAATTTGTTCGTTACTCGTTACAAATGTATCGAATAACTCAAATTTTTTCGTTACTCGTTACTAAAGTATCGAGTATTGAAAATTTTTTCGTTACTCGTTACAAAAGTATCGAGTAACTCAAATTTGTTCGATACTCGTTACAAGAGTATCGAGTAACCATAGTTACTCGATACACTTGTATCGAAGTAACTAAAAATTTGAGTTACTCGATACAAAAGTATCGAATATCGAGTAACGACTAGTTACAAATTTGAACATCTCTGTTTCTTATACCATTCACACCATTTATTTTTTTTCTTAAATATTTTCATTGCCCTCGCACAAAAAAACTTCCTCGGGTCCTCGGGTCATAATGTACTATTACGAACGTTCATGTCGTTTTCTCGCTATCCGCGAGGGCAGACCATCAATAGTGCTAACTACAAAGAATGAAATCAACGCCCGTGATTTCACGACATAATTTTACACAATTTTCGAACATTTTTGATACCACAGTCGCGGTTGATCTTATGTCTGAATGGTTGTACGAACGTTTCTTTTGTTTTCTCGCTAGACGCCACGATGAACCAACCCCGAATGATGAAATGAACGTCCGCAGTTAAGTGACATTATTTTTCACAAATTTCGGCAATTTTTGTTACCATTCTTGTATTTGTTTCCATTCCCGAATATTTGTATTAACGTCCATGTCGTTTTCTCGCTAGGCGCCGAGACGGACCATCGATAGTGCTGACTCCGCGGGATGAAATCAACGTCTACCGGCGATCGATATCGATATTTAAAATTCTTCAGAATTTTTTATACCTTTCCTGTTGTTGATTTCATCCCGGGATGGTCGCAAAAACGTTTACGTTGTTTCCTCGCTGGTCACAATGGACGCTCGATAGTTTGAGCTCCGAGTGATGGAATCAACGTCCACAAAAGATAAAGATCATTCTTCACAAATGTTAAATGTTTATACCATTCACGTGTTTGATTTGGGTACAAAATTTCACGTCGTTTTCTCGCTAGGCGCGACTATTGGGCATCGTCAGTGTTTATTCCAAGGCATGAAATGTATTTCCGCGATCACAGAATAGTACATTACGATACGAGTGGAATAAATCTTTTAATATTATTTATTACTATTCTGGTCGTCAATCTCATCCCCAAATGGTTGTTCGAACGTCCATGTTATTTCTCGCTAGGCGCGATTACGGACCATCGTTGGTGTGAACTCCGATAGATTAAATCAACGTCCTCGATCTATCGAGATTGTTATTACCAATTTTTCAGAATTATCGATATCGTAATCGCTGTTGATTTTATCCTTAAATATTTGTACGAGCGTCAACGTCACTTCCTCACGAAGCGCGATGACGGACCATAGACAGTACTAACTCCCAGAAATAAAATCAACGTCCGCAAACGATAACGATCATTTTTTATAAATTTTGAGAGATTTTCGTATTTATTACGTACTTGATTTCACTCCCGAACAGTCGTACAAACGTCCATGTCATTTTCTCGTTAAGCGCGACGACGGACCGTGAATTTTGGCAACTCCGAGGGATAAAATCCGCGCCTACGAACGATCGGGATCATTCGTTACCATTTTTGAGAATTATTCATACCATTAACGTGGTCTATTTCATCAACACATTGTAGTACGAACGTTTATGGTTTTGTCGCTACGCGCCACGACGGAGCATCGACAGTGGTGACTCCAAGCGATCAAATCAACGTCTACGAGCAATCGAGACCAATATTTAAAATTGTTAATAACTTTTTATACTTTTTGGTATGTTGATGTCATCCCCGAACAGTTGTACAAACGTCCACGTCGTTTCCTTCCTGGGCGCGACGACGGACGATCGATAGTGCTACCTCTGAGGGATGAAATTAACGTCCGCGAGCAAGCGATGCCCATTTTCTCTTTTTTTGCGATTTTCTCTAGCGTACTCTTGTCTTATTTTAGCCCGACGGGTTGTAGGCACGTCCACGACGTTTTCTCACTACTTGCCGCGAAGGACTACAAATAATACTAGCGGATTAGTCCAAAGGATTAAAACTACTTTCACAAGCAAATCAGATTATTTTGCACCTTTGTTTATTTTATCCTCGAATGACTGCACGAAACTCCACGTCGTTCCTTCCGCTGAGTACGATGATAGACCATTGAGGGTTCTCACTCCGAAGGATGAAATCAACGACCGCGACAGGAAAAGATTATTTATAACGATTTCAAAGATCTGTCAATACCATTCTCGTTGTTGATCTCATCCGCGAATAGTTATACGAACTTTCATAGCGTTTAGTCGCTAGGCGCGACGACAGACCACAAAAGTTCTGACTACGGGGAATAAAATCGACGTCCGTTATTGGGTGACGTCATTTGACGCCGATTTCGAGAGTTTCAAATACTATTATCGTGGTCGATCTCATGTTCGAATGGTTGTACGAACGTTCATTACTTTATCTCGCCAGACGCCATCGCGATCCATCGGTCGTACTAACTCCAACGAATTAAATGAGCGTCCGCGATTAAACAAGATAAATTTTCACGATTTTCGGGAATTCCTACTGCTATTCTCGTGGATTATTTTATCTCTGAATGCTTGTACTAACGTCCATATCGTTTCGTCACAGCGTGCCACGATGGACCATCGATATAATGCTATTCGGAGGGATAAAATCAACGTCGTCGAGTGATCAATATTCTTATTCAAAAATTTCAATCACTTTTAATACTTTTTCCATCTTCGATTCCATTCCTAAATGGCTGGAAGAACGTTTACGTCGTTTTTTCGGTAGGCGCGACGATGAACCATCGATAGTACTGACTCCGAAGATTAAAATAAAAATCTCTGAACACCAGGATTAAGTGATCACACGATTAACGTGAAATTGAATCCAGCAAGTAACTGGGGGAAGGAAAAATTGTACACACCACTTTGTAGCTACATTAGATCTCAACAAGCCGTTTTTCCTTTCTTCCTGAGTCGCACTCGTTTCGAAAAATTCTACCGTGACGAAATCGGGATCGATCTTTCCAGAATATTGTCGTACACCGTGTTCCGAACGAGATAAAATTTGCAGGCATTTCGATTTCATCCTTATAAAAAGGAGTGAAAGATCCTGAAATCGTCTTGGTCGATTATCATCGATGCATCTGTATCGAAAAATTCTGCAGTGCCTACCGTGGCAGTATTGAAATCGATTTTTCCAGAATAATGTTTCACATGGTGTACCCGACGTGATAAAATTCGCAGGAGTTCCGATTTCATCTCTATAAGGGGGATGAACGACCCAGCAGTAGTCTTGCTTGAGCCGGTATCGAAAAATTCAGAAGACCATACCGTGACGGAATCAGGATCGGGATCGAAAATTCGCAAATGTTATCTCACACGGTGTGCCCGACGAGATGAAATTCGCAGCAATTTCGATTTTATCCCCATAAGAGTGGAAGGGGGAGAGGGAGTGAACGATCAGATTGGACTTCTCGGTTAATCACCGTGGTCGCATTTGTAGCAAAATATTCTGCAGAGCATACCTCGGCGGAATCAAGATCGATCTTTGCACAATATTGTCACGCACGGAATGCCCGACGTGATAAGATTCGCAGGAGTTCCAATTCCATCACTATAAGAGGGGGTGGACGATTCGCAAGTGGTCTTGGCCGATTACTAAGACGGGCCCAAGATTCTGCAGAGCATACTGTGACAGAATCGGGATCGATCTTTCCAGAATATTGTCACACACGGTGTACCCGACGTTATAAAATTCGCGTGAGTTTCGATTTCATCCCTATAAGGAGGGTGGACGATCCGAAAGTAGTCTTGGTCGAACCTTTATCGACGAAAAATTCTGCAGAGCATACCGTGACGAAATCGGGATTGATATCCCCAGAATATTGTCTCACACTGTGTACCCGACGTGATAAAATTTGCAGGAGCTCCGATTTCATCCCTATAAGGGAGGTGGAAGATCCAGAAGTAGTCTAGGTCAAACTTGTATTGAAAAATTCAGCAGACAAAATCGTGGTAGAAGATAAAATCGGGATAGAAAATTCGAAAATATTGCCTCACACGGTATGCCCGACGTGAAAAAATTCGCAGGAGTTCCAATTCCATCACTATAAGAGGGGGTCGACGATTCGCAAGTGGTCTTGGCCGATTACAATGGACGCATCTAAAATTCTGCAGAGCATACCGTGTCGGAATCGGGATCGATCTCTCCACAAATGTGTCTCACACGGTGTACCCGACGTGATACAATTCGCAGGGGTTCCCGATTTCGTCTCTATAAGGGGAGTGGAAGATCCAGAGGTCGTCTTGGTCAAGCCTGTATCAAAAAATTCTGCAGAGCATACCGTGACGGAATCGGGATCGATATCTCCAGAATATTGTCCCACAGGGTATACCCGACATGATAGAATTCGAAGGAGTTCCTATTTCATCCCTCTAAGGGGAGTGGATTATCCAGAAGTAAGCTGGGTTCGAGCCTGTATAGCAAAATTCTGCACAGCATGCCGTGACGAAATCAAGATTGATATCTCCAGAATATTGTCTCACACGGTGTACCCGACGTGATAAAATTTGCAGGAGTTCCGATTTCTTCCCTATAAGGGGGCTGGAAGATCCAGAAGTAGTGTAGGTCAAACTTGTATTGAAAAATTCAGCAGACCATACCGTGATGAAATCGGGATAGAAAATTCGAAAGTATTGTCTCACACGGTATGCCCGACGTTATAAAATTCGCAGGAGTTCCAATTCCGTCACTATGAGAAGGGGTGGACGATTCGCAAGTGGTCTTGGCCGATTACAATAGACGCACCTAAAATTCTGCAGAGCATACCGTTACGGAATCAGGATCGATATCTTCAGAATATTGATCCACATGGTGTACTCGACATGATAGAATTCGAAGGAGTTCCTATTTCATCCCTCTAAGGGGGGTGGATTATCCAGAAGTGAGCTGGGTTCGAGCCTGTATCGAAAAATTCTGCAGAGCATACCATGATAAAATCGGGATCGATCTCTCCAGAATATTGTCTCACACAGTGTACCCAACGTGATAAAATTCGCATGAGTTCCGATTTTATCCCTATAAGGCGGTCGAAAAATTCTATCAAGCATACCGTGACGAAATCGGGGTTGAAAATTTGAAAATATTATCTCGCACGGTGTGCCTAACGAAAGAAAATATGTCAAAATTTCTATTTCATCATTATAAGGAAGGTGGACGAACCGGAAGTAGTCTTGGTCGAGCTTGTATCGAAAAATTTTGCTGAGCATACCGTGACGAAACCGGGATCGATCTCTCCAGAATATTGTCCCACACGGTGTACCTGACGTAATAGAATTCACAGGAATTCCGATTTCATCCCGATAGAGTCGGGAGAAGGGGGCTGGACGATCTCCAGAAGTAGTCTTGGTCAAGTTTATACGAAAAATTCTGCACAGCATATCGTGATGGAATCGAGAACGATCTCTCAAGAATATTGTCTCACACGGTGTACTCGACGTGATAGAATTCGCAGGAGTGCCGATTTTATCCCTATAAGGGTGGCTGACGATCCAGATTTAGTCTTAGTCAAGCTTGTATTGGGAAATTCTGAAGAGCATAATGCGGTGAAATCGGGATTGAAAATTTGGAAATATTGTCTCACACGGTGTGTCTAACGATCTAAAATTTGTAAAAAAATTTATTTCATCCTTATAAGGAGGTCAGACCATCCGAAAGTAGTCTTGAGCCTGCACTGAGAAAAAAGAATGTTGAAATCAAGTACATACATCTGTAATTGAATAGTGCCAAACAAATATTTATTTGGTCCAACTAAATAATTAGTTTCTTGAACGAAAATATTATTCAGGCAAAAAAACTTTGAATTGTAGCAACTAAATATTTAGTATTGAATTATTCAATACGTCCAAACGAATATTTAGTTGGTACAATTCAATGTTTTTTTTGCCTCGATAATATTTTCGTTCAAGGAACTAATTATTTAGTTGGAACAAATAAATATTAGTTTGGCACTATTCAATTAAAGATGTATTTTGATGTCAACATTCTTTTTTCTCAGCGTGTAATGAAAAATTTCGCTCAGCGTGCCGTGACGGAATCGGGGTCGATCTCTCCAGAATATTGTCTCACACGATGTTCCCGACGTGATAAAATTCGCAGGAGTTCCGATTTCATTTTTATAATGGGGGCTGACGATCCAGATGTAATCTTGGTCGAGCTTGTATCAAAAAATTCTGTAGAGCATACTGTTATGAAATCGGGATTGAGAATTAGAAAATATTGTTTTACACGGTGCGCCTAACGATATTAAAATTATTGAAATTTTGATCTCATCTTCATAAAGGGGGTGGACGATCCAGAAGTAGTTTTAGGCGAGTTTGTATCAAAAAATTCTGCACATCATACCTTGACGAACTCGAGATCGATCTATCCAGAATACTGTCTTACACGGTGTACCTCTGACTTGATGAAATTTACAGGAGTTCTGATTTCATCTCCATAAGGGGGGTGGACGATCCAGAAGTAGTCTTGGTCGAGCCTGTATCCAAAAATTCTGCAGAGCATATCGCGACAAAATCGGGATCGATTTATCCAGAATAATGTCTCACACGTTGTACCCGACGTAATGAAATTCGCAGGAGTTCCGATTTCATCCCTATAAGCGGGGTGGAAGATCCAGAAGTAGTGTAGGTCAAACTTGTATTGAAAAATTCAGCAGACCATACCGTGATGAAATCGGGATAGAAAATTCAAAAATATTGTCTCACACGGTATGCCCGACGTGATAAAATTCGCAGGAGTTCCAATTCCATCACTCTAAGAGGGGGTGGACGATTCGCAAGTGGTCTTGGCCTATTACAATAGACGCACCTGAAATTCTGCAGAGCATACCGTGACGGAATCGGGATCGATCTCTCCACAAATGTGTCTTACACGGTGTACCCGACGTGATAAAATCCGCAGGGGTTCCGATTTCGTCTCTATAAGGGGAGTGGAAGATTCAGAGGTCGTCTTGGTCAAGCCTGTATCAAAAAATTCTGCAGAGCATACCGTGACGGAATCGGGATCGATATCTCCAGAATATTGTCCCACATGGTGTACCCGACATGATAGAATTCAAAGGAGTTCCTATTTCATCCCTCTAAGGGGAGTGGATTATTCAGAAGTAAGCTGGGTTCGAGCCTGTATAGAAAAATTCTGCACAGCATGCCGTGACGGAATCAAGATTGACATCTCTAGAATATTGTCTCACACGGTTTACCCGATGTGATAAAAATTGCAGGAGTTCCGATTTCTTCCCTATAAGGGGGGTGGAAGATCCAGAAGTAGTGTAGGTCAAACTTGTATTGCAAAATTCAGCAGACCATACCGTGATTAAATCGGGATAGAAAATTCGAAAGTATTGTCTCACACGGTATGCCCGACGTGATAAAATTCGCAGGAGTTCCAATTCCATCACTATAAGAGGGGGTGGACGATTCGCAAGTGGTCTTGGCCGATTACTAAGACGGACTCAACATTCTGCAGAGCATACTGTGACAGAATCGGGATCAATCTCTCTAAAATATTGTCTCACACGGTGTACCCGACCGCGACGTTATAAAATTCGCGTGAGTTCTGATTTCATCCCTATTAGGAGGGTGGACGATCCGGAAGTAGTCTTGGTCGAACCTTCATCGACGAAAAATTCTGCACAGCATACCGTGACGGAATCGGAATTGATATCCCCAGAATATTGTCTCACACGGTGTACCCGACGTGATAAAATTTGCAGGAGCTCCGATTTCATCCCTATAAGGGAGGTGGAAGATCCAGAAGTGGTGTTGTAGGTCAAACTTGTATTGAAAAATTCAGCCGACCATACCGTGATGAAATCGGGATAGAAAATTCGAAAATATTGTCTCACACGGTATGCCCGACGTGATAAAATTTGCAGCAGTTCCAATTCCATCCTTATAAGAGGGGGTGGACGATTCGCAAGTGGTCTTGGCCGATTACAATAGAGGCACCTAAAATTCTGCAGAGCATACCGTGACGGAATCGGGATCGATCTCTCCACAAATGTGTCTCACACGGTGTACCCGACGTGATAAAATTCGCAGGGGTTCCGATTTCGTCTCTATAAGGGGAGTGGAAGATCCAGAGGTCGTCTTGGTCAAGCCTGTATCAAAAAATTCTGGAGAGCATACCGTGCAGTGCAGCCAGATTGCGCGCAGAATGGACCCCCACTCTGCGTCCTCTGCGCGCACAACACAAGCATGATGGCCCGTGTCTGTGAGCGAGCGACGTTCGTGTCGCTTCGGGAGAGCCGAGCGCGGCCGAAGCGTCGACCCCTCGCGCGCTGTTGTTTTCCCACCCCATGGCGTCAGATATACGAACACACGTAGAAGTCGCACGTCCGTGTGCGACTACAATGTAAGCCGAAGCCGAAGCTGCCGAGGGCCCGGGCTCCGCGGAAAAACGCGGTGAGACTCGAGGCGTGACGTCACCCGGGATCACGAGCGGGTTTTTTAAAATGTAAATGATTTTTTTCCTCGGTGCTCTCCGTTATCAATGAAAACGGAAAAATTTATCGGGGAACATTATAAATTATTTTTCAGTTCATACGTCGATTGAAATGTAATAATAATAAATAATAAAAAAAATTTTCTTCAAGAAATTACTTACGACTTATTTACAAGCGATCCTAAATAAATAATTTAAAATGGAATTCAAATGTAAACCTCTTTATGAATTAAATTATTTCTTTGAAATAATTTAAATTTAAATTTGAATTTAAATATTTTTACGAAAAATATTCATTTGTGACAACAAATCAAACCAAACATTTAACAATATTTTATAAATTATTGTTATTCGATTTTTCAGCACTTGAATCCAGTGTCAGAAACATGCCAGCGACGAAAAATTATTAACACCCTATTATATAGTATTCGATTTTTTTAAATTTAATATAAACAGTAAATAGTACATGCAACATTTTTCATATTGCATATTGCACGTACATACCTCATGATTCAAGCAATCTTGATGTACGAGAAAATAGCAAGTAATTGTAAGCGTCGAAAGAGCGGCGTGGATAGTGTGCTCGCTCACACTCTTGAGGGTGCGGGTTCGATCCCATCGCCTGCAATTTTTTTTTTTAACATACATTTTTGGAATTTTTTTTTTTAAATATGGTGAACTGTTCATTTACGGAACAACCACCATAGATGGAACATTTTTTTTTTAATTTAAATTTAAATTTCTCAACTCTTGATGAAAATAAATATTTTACTGTAGGTTAAAACGAAACAATACTGTTCTAAAAATCTCAGGATCTTTTATGATTAATAAAAGATATTATATAAAAAAAAATTATTGCAAAATGTAATGTTTATCGTGGATTTGCACGATTTGTAAAAATTCAGGAATTCATTTTAAAAA
Source organism: Alloplasta piceator (assembly GCA_946863875.1). NCBI lineage: Eukaryota > Metazoa > Arthropoda > Insecta > Hymenoptera > Ichneumonidae > Alloplasta > Alloplasta piceator. The sequence continues at coordinate 30,309,484 of OX333075.1, forward strand.
AAAATAAAAAAAAACCTCCCGGGAAATTTCAGGATCTTTTAAGATCAGTGCAAGGTATTTTATTCAAAAAATTGAACCAAAAATTTAATGTCCAGCTAGGATTTTCTCGATTTTTGAAAATTTTGAATTCTCCTAATTCATCATTTTTCAAATTTTTTTCCGGAATATTTTTTTGGTTCAATTTTTTGAATAAAATACCTTGCACTGATCTTAAAAGATCCTGAAATTTCCCGAGAGGTTTTTTTTTATTTTTTCAAAAAATGAATTCCTGAATTTTTACAAATCGTGCAAATCCACGATTAACATTACATTTTTCATTAATTTTTTTTTATATAATATCTTTTATTAATCTTAAAAGATCCTGAGATTTTTAGAACAGTATTGTTTCGTTTTAACCTACAGTAAAATATTTATTTTCATCAAGAGTTGAGAAATTTAAATTTAAATTTAAAAAAAAATGTTCCATCTATGGTGGTTGTTCCGGAAATGAACAGTTTACCATATTTAAAAAAAAAATTCCAAAAATGTATGTTAAAAAAAAAATTGCAGGCGATGGGATCGAACCCGCACCCTCAAGAGTGTGAGCGAGCACACTATCCACGCCGCTCTTTCGACGCTCACAATTGCTTGCTATTTTCTTGTACATCAAGATTGTTTGAATCATGAGGTATGTACGTGCAATATGCAATATGAAAAATGTTGCATGTACTATTTACTGTTTATATTAAATTTAAAAAAATCGAATACTATATAATAGGGTGTTAATAATTTTTCGTCGCTGGCATGTTTCTGACACTGGATTCAAGTGCTGAAAAATCGAATAACAATAATTTATAAAATATTGTTAAATGTTTGGTTTGATTTGTTGTCACAAATGAATATTTTTCGTAAAAATATTTAAATTCAAATTTAAATTTAAATTATTTCAAAGAAATAATTTAATTCATAAAGAGGTTTACATTTAAATTCCATTTTAAATTATTTATTTAGGATCGCTTGTAAATAAGTCGTAAGTAATTTCTTGAAGAAAAATGTTTTTATTATTTATTATTATTACATTTCAATCGACGTATGAACTGAAAAATAATTTATAATGTTCCCCGATAAATTTTTCCGTTTTCATTGATAACGGAGAGCACCGAGGGGAAAAATCATTTACATTTTAAAAAACCCGCTCGTGATCCCGGGTGACGTCACGCCTCGAGTCTCACCGCGTTTTTCCGCGGAGCCCGGGCCCTCGGCAGCTTCGGCTTCGGCTTACATTGTAGTCGCACACGGACGTGCGACTTCTACGTGTGTTCGTATATCTGACGCCATGGGTTGGGAGATCAACAGCGCGCGAGGGGTCGACGCTTCGGCCGCGCTCGGCTCTCCCGAAGCGACACGAACGTCGCTCGCTCACAGACACGGGCCATCATGCTTGTGTTGTGCGCGCAGAGGGCGCAGAGTGGGGGTCCATTCTGCGCGCAATCTGGCTGCACTGATACCGTGACGGAATCGGGATCGATATCTCCAGAATATTGTCCCACATGGTGTACCCGACATAATAGAATTCAAAGGAGTTCCTATTTTATCCCTCTAAGGAGAGTGGATTATCCAGAAGTAAGCTGGGTTCGAGCCTGTATGGAAAAATTCTGCACAGCATGCCGTGACGGAATCAAGATTGACATCTCTAGAATATTGTCTTACACGGTGTACCCGACATGATAAAAATTGCAGGAGTTCCGATTTCTTCCCTATAAGGGGGGTGGAAGATCCAGAAGTAGTGTAGGTCAAACTTGTATTGAAAAATTCAGCAGACCATACCGTGATGAAATCGGGATAGAGAATTCGAAAGTATTGTCTCACACGGTATGCCCGACGTGATAAAATTCGCAGGAGTTCCAATTCCATCACTATAAGAGGGGGTGGACGATTCGCAAGTGGTCTTGGCCGATTACTGAGACGAACCCAACATTCTGCAGAGCATACTGTGACAGAATCGGGATCGATCTCTCTAGAATATTGTCTCACACGGTGTACCCGACGTGATAGAATTTGCAGGAGCTCCGATTTCATCCCTATAAGGGAGGTGGAAGATCCAGAAGTAGTCTAGGTCAACTTGTATTGAAAAATTAAGCAGACCACACCGTCATAAAATCGAGATAGAAAATTCGAGAATATTGCCTCACACGGTATGCCCAACGTAAAAAAATTCGCAGGAGTTCCAATTCTATCACTATAAGAGGGGGTGGACGATTCGCAAGTGGTCTTGGCCGATTAGAATAGACGCACTTAAAATTCTGCAGAGCAAACCGTGTCGGAATCGGGATCGATCTCTCCAGAAATGTGTCTCACACGGTGTACATGACGTGATAAAATTCTCAGGGGTTCCGATTTCGTCTCTATAAGGGGAGTGGAAGATCCAGAGGTCGTCTTGGTCAAGCCTGTATCAAAAAATTCTGCAGAGCATACCGTGACGGAATCGGGATCGATATCTCCAGAATATTGTCCCACATGGTGTACCCGACATGATAGAATTCAAAGGAGTTCCTATTTCATCCCTCTAAGGGGAGTGGATTATCCAGAAGTAAGCTGGGTTCGTGCCTGTATCGAAAAATTCTAAACAGCATACCGTGACGGAATCAAGATTGATATCTCCAGAATATTGTCTCACACGGTGTACCCGACGTGATAAAATTTGCAGGAGCTCCGATTTCTTCCCTATAAAGGGGGTGGAAGATCCAGAAGTAGTGTTGGTCAAACTTGTATTGAAAAATTCAGCAGACCACACCGTGATAAAATCGGGATAGAAAATTCGAGAATATTGCCTCACACGTCATGCCCGACGTGATGAAATTCGCAGGAGTTCCAATTCCATCACTATAAGAGGGGGTAGACGATTCGCAAGTGGTCTTGGCCGATTACAATAGACGCACCTAAAATTCTGCAGAGCATACCGTGACGGGATCGGGATCGATGTCTCCAGAAAATTGTCTCACACGGTGTACCCGACGTGATAAAATTCGCAGGGGTTCCGATTTCGTCTCTATAAGGGGGTGGAAGATCCAGAAGTCGGCTTGGTCGAGCCTGTATCAAAAAATTCTGCAGAGCATACCGTTACGGAATCGGGATCGATATCTTCAGAATATTGATCCACATGGTGTACTCAACATGATAGAATTCGAAGGAGTTTCTATTTCATCCCTTTAAGGGGGCTGGATTATCCAGAAGTGAGCTGGGTTCGAGCCTTTATCGAAAAATTCTGCAGAGCATACCATGACGAAATCGGGATCGATATCTCCAGAATATTGTCTCACACAGTGTACCCAACGTGATGAAATTCGCATGAGTTCCGATTTTATCCCTATAAGGCGGTCGAAAAATTCTATCAAGCATACCGTGACGCAATCGGGATTGAAAATTTGAAAATTTTGTCTTGCACGGTGTGCCTAACGAAAGAAAATATGTCAAAATTTCTATTTCATCATTATAAGGAAGGTGGACGAACCGGAAGTAGTATTGGTCGAGATTGTATCGAAAAATTTTGCTGAGCATACCGTGACGAAACCGGGATCGGCCTCTCCAAAATATCGTCTCACGCAGTGTACCTGACGTAATAGAATTCACACGAGTTCCGATTTCATCCCGATAGAGTCGGAAGAAGGGGCTGGACGATCTCCAGAAGTAGTCTTGGTCAAGTTTATACGAAAAATTCTGCACAGCATATCGTGATGGAATCGAGAACGATCTCTCAAGAATATTGTCTCACACGGTGTACTCGACGTGATAGAATTCGCAGGAGTGCCGATTTTATCCCTATAAGGGTGGCTGACGACCCAGATTTAGTCTTAGTCAAGCTTGTATTGGAAAATTCTGAAGAGCATAATGCGGTGAAATCGGGATTGAAAATTTGGAAATACTGTCGCACACGGTGTGTCTAACGATCTCAAATTTGTAAAAAAATTTATTTCATCCTTATGAGGGGGTCGGACCATCCGAAAGTAGTCTTGAGCCTGCACTGAGAAAAAAGAATGTTGAAATCAAGTACATACATCTGTAATTGAATAGTGCCAAACATACATTTATTTGGTGCAACTAAATAATTAGTTTCTTGAACGAAAATATTATTCAGGCAAAAAAACTTTGAATTGTACCAACTAAATATTTAGTATTGAATTATTCAATACGTCCAAACGAATATTTAGTTGGTACAATTCAATGTTTTTTTTTGCCTCGATAATATTTTCGTTCAAGGAACTAATTATTTATTTGGAACAAATAAATATTAGTTTTGCACTATTCAATTAAAGATGTATTTTGATGTTAACATTCTTTTTTCTCAGTGTGTAATGAAAAATTTCGCTCAGCGTGCCGTGACGGAATCGGGGTCGATCTCTCCAGAATATTGTCTCACACGATGTTCCCGACGTGATAAAATTCGCAGGAGTTCCGATTTCATTTTTATAATGGGGGCTGATGAACCAGATGTAATCTTGGTCGAGCTTGTATCGAAAAATTCTGTAGAGCATACTGTTACGAAATCGGGATTGAAAATTAGGAAATATTGTTTCACACGGTGCGCCTAACGATATTAAAATTATTAAGATTTTGATCTCATCTTTATAAAGGGGGTGGACGATCCAGAAGTAGTTTTGGGCGAGTTTGTATCGAAAAATTCTGCACATCATACCTCGACGAACTCGAGATCGATCTATCCAGAATACTGTCTTACACGGTGTACCTCTGACTTGATAAAATTTACAGGAGTTCCGATTTCATCTCCATAAGGGGGGTGGACGATCCAGAAGTAGTTTTTGGCGAGTTTGTATCGAAAAATTCTGCACATCATACCTTGACGAACTCGAGATACATCTCTCCATAATACTGTCTTACACGGTGTACCTCTGACTTGATAAAATTTGCAGGAGTTCTAATTTCATCTCTATAAGGGGGGTGGACGATCCAAAAGTAGTCTTGGTCGAGCCTGTATCGAAAAATTCTGCAGAGCATATCGTGACAAAATCGGGATCGATTTCTCCAGAATAATGTCTCACACGTTGTACCCGACGTGATGAAATTCGCAGGAGTTCCGATTTCATCCCTATAAGCGGGGTGCAAGATCCAGAAGTAGTGTAGGTCAAACTTGTATTGAAAAATTCAGCTGACCATACCGTGATGAAATCGGGATAGAAAATTCGAAAATATTGTCTCACACGGTATGCCCGACGTGATGAAATTCGCAGCAGTTCCAATTCCATCACTATAAGAGGGGGTGGACGATTCGCAAGTGGTCTTGGCCGATTACAATAGACGCACCTAAAATTCTGCAGAGCATACCGTGACGGAATCGGGATTGATCTCTCCACAAATGTGTCTCACACGGTGTACCCGACGTGATGAAATTCGCAGGGGTTCCGATTTCGTCTCTATAAGGGGAGTGGAAGATCCAGAGGTCGTCTTGGTCAAGCGTGTATCAAGAAATTCTGCAGAGCATACCGTGACGGAATCGGGATCGATATCTCCAGAATATTGTCCCACATGGTGTACCCGACATGATAGAATTCAAAGGAGTTCCTATTTCATCCCTCTAAGGGGAGTGGATTATCCGGAAGTAAGCTGGGTTCGAGCCTGTATAGAAAAATTCTGCACAGCATGCCGTGACGGAATCAAGAATGATATCTCCAGAATATTGTCTCACACGGTGTACCCGACGTGATAAAAATTGCAGGAGTTCCGATTTCTTCCCTATAAAGGGGGTAGAAGATCCAGAAGTAGTGTAGGTCAAACTCGTATTGAAAAATTCAGCAGACCATACCGTGATGAAATCGGGATAGAAACTTCGAAAGTATTGTCTCACACGGTATGCCCGACGTTATAAAATTCGCAGGAGTTTCAATTCCATCACTATAAGAAGGGGTGGACGATTCGCAAGTGGTCTTGGCCGATTACAATAGACGCACCTAAAATTCTGCAGCGCATACCGTGACGGAATCGGGATCGATATCTTCAGAATATTTATCCACATGGTGTACTCGACATGATAGAATTCGAAGGACTTCCTATTTCATCCCTCTAAGGGGGGTGGATTATCAGAAGTGAGCTAGATTCGAGCCTGTATCGAAAAATTCTGCAGAGCATACCATGACGAAATCGGGATTGATCTCTCCAGAATATTGTCTCACACAGTGTACCCAACGTGATAAAATTCGCATGAGTTCCGATTTTATCCCTATAAGGCGGTCGAAAAATTCAAGCGGTCGAAAAATTCTATCAAGCATACCGTGACGAAATCGGTATTGAAGCTTTGAAAATATTGTCTCGCACGCTGTGCCTAACGAAAGAAAATATTTTAAAATTTCTATTTTATCATTATAATGAAGGCGGACGAACCGGAGGTAGTCTTGGTCGAGCTTGTATCGAAAAATTTTGCTGAGCATACCGTGACGAAACCGGGATCGATCTCTTCAGAATATTGTCTCACACGGTGTACTCGACGTTATAAAATTTGCAGGAGCTCCGGATTCATCCATATATGGGAGGTGGAAGATCCGGAAGTAGTCTAGGTCAAACTTGTATCGAACAATTCAGAAGACCACACTGTGATAAAATCGGGATTGAAAATTCGAGAATATTGCCTCACACGGTATGCCCGACGTCATAAAATCCGCAGGAGTTCCAATTCCATCACTATAAGAGGGGGTGGACGATCCGCAAGTGGTCTTGGCCGATTACAATAGACGCACCTAAAATTTTGCAAGCATACCGTGACGGAATCGGGATTGATCTCTCCACAAATGTGTCTCACACGTTGTACCCGACGTGATAAAATTCGCAGGGGTTCCGATTTCGTCTCTATAAGGGGGGTGGAAGATCCCGATGTCGTCTTGGTCGAGCTTGTATCGAAAAATTCTGCAGAGCATACCGTTCCGGAATTGGGATCGATATCTTCAGAATATTGATCCACATGGTGTACTGAACATGATAGAATTCGAAGGAGTTTCTATTTCATCCCTTTAAGGGGGCTGGATCATCCAGAAGTGAGCTGGGTTCGAGCCTGTATCGAAAAATGTTGCAGAGCATACCATGACGAAATCGGGATCGATCTCTCCAGAATATTGTCTCACACAGCGTACCCAACGTGATGAAATTCGCATGAGTTCCGATTTTATCCCTATAAGGCGGTCGAAAAATTCTATCAAGCATACCGTGACGAAATCGGGATTGAAAATTTGAAAATATTGTCTCGCACGGTGTGCCTAACGAAAGAAAATATGTCAAAATTTCTATTTCATCATTGTAAGGAAGGTGGACGAACCGGAAGTAGTCTTGGTCGAGCTTGTATCGAAAAATTTTGCTGAGCATACCGTGACGAAACCGGGATCAGCCTCTCCAAAATATCGTCTCACGCGGTGTACCTGACGTAATAGAATTCACAGGAGTTCCGATTTCATCCCGATAGAGTCGGGAGAAGGGGGCTGGACGATCTCCAGAAGTAGTCTTGGTCAAGTTTATACGAAAAATTCTGCACAGCATATCGTGATGGAATCGAAAACGATCTCTCAAGAATATTGTCTCACACGGTGTACCCGACGTGATAGAATTCGCAGGAGTGCCGATTTTATCCCTATAAGGGTGGCTGACGATCCAGATTTAGTCTTAGTCAAGCTTGTATTGGAAAATTCTGAAGAGCATATTGCGGTGAAATCGGGATTGAAAATTTGGAAATATTGTCTCACACGGTGTGTCTAACGATCTAAAATTTGTGAAAAAATGTATTTTATCCTTATAAGGAGGTCGGATTATCCGAAAGTAGTCTTGAGCCTGCACTGAGAAAAAAAGAATGTTGAAATCAAGTACATACATTTGTAATTGAATAGTGCCAAACAAATTTTTATTTGGTCCAACTAAATAATTAGTTTCTTGAACGAAAATATTATTCAGGCAAAAAAACTTTAAATTGTACCAACTAAATATTTAGTATTGAATTATTCAATACGTTCAAACGAATATTTAGTTGGTACAATTTAATGTTTTTTTTGCCTGCATAATATTTTCGTTTAAGATACTAGTTATTTAGTTGGAACAAATAAATATTTGTTTGGCACTATTCAATTAAAGATGTATTTTGATGTCAACATTTTTTTTTCATAGTGTGTAACGAAAAATTTCGCTCAGCATGCCGTGACGGAATCGGGGTCGATCTCTCCAGAATATTGTCTCACACGATGTTCCTGACGTGATAAAATTCGCAGGAGTTCCGATTTTATTTTTATAAGGGGGGCTGAGATCCAGATGTATTCTTGGTCGAGCTTGTATCGAAAAATTCTGTACAGCATACTGTTACGGAATCTGGAGTGAAAATTAGAAAATATTGTTTCACACGGTGTGCCTAACGATATTGAAATTGTATAAATTTTGATTTCATCTCCATAAGGGGGGTGGACGATCCAGAAGTAGTTTTGGGCGAGTTTGTATCGAAAAATTTTGCACATCATACCTTGACGAACTCGAGATCGATCTCTCCAGAATACTGTCTTACGCGGTTTACCTCTGACTTGATAAAATTTGCAGGAGTTCTGATTTTATCGGGAATCGGGATCGATATCTCCAGAATATTGTCCCACATGGTGTACCCGACATGATAGAATTCGAAGGAGTTCGTATTTCATCCCTCTAAGGGGGGTGGATTATCCAGAAGGGAGCTGGGTTCGAGCCTGTATCGAAAAATTCTGCAGAGCATACCATGACGAAATCGGGATCGATCTCTCCAGAATATTGTCTCACACAGTGTACCCAACGTGATAAAATTCGCATGAGTTCCGATTTCATCCCTATAAGGGGGTCTGACGATCCAGAAGCAGTCTTGGTCGAGCCTGTATCGAAAACATCTGCAAAGCATATCGTGACAAAATCGGGATTGAAATTAGAAAATATTGTCTCGCACGGTGTGCCTAACGAAATAAAATATGTCAAAATTTTTATTTCATCATTATAAGGAAGGCGGACGAACCGGAAGTAGCCTTGGTCGAGCTTGTATCGAAGAATTTTGCTGAGCATACCGAAACGTGTGCCTAACGATATTGAAATTGTAAAAATTTCGATCTTATCTCCATAAGGGGGGTGGACGATCCAGAAGTAGTTTTTGGCGAGTTTGTATCGAAAAATTCTGCACATCATACCTTAACGAACTCGAGATCCATCTCTCCATAATACTGTCTTACACGGTGTACCTCTGACTTGATAAAATTTGCAGGAGTTCTAATTTCATCTCTATAAGGGGGGTGGACGATCCAAAAGTAGTCTTGGTCGAGCCTGTATCGAAAAATTCTGCAGAGCATATCGTGACAAAATCGGGATCGATTTCTCCAGAATAATGTCTCACACGTTGTACCCGACGTAATGAAATTCGCAGGAGTTCCGATTTCATCCCTCTAAGCGGAGTGGACGATCCAGAAGTAGTCTGGGTCGAGCCTGTATCGAAAAATTCAGCAGAGCATATTGTGACGAAATCGGGATCGAAAATGCGAAAATATTGTCTCACACAGCGTGCCTAACGATATAAAATTTGTAAAAATTTCGATCTCATCCCTATAAGGGGTGTGGACGATCCGGAAATAGTCTTGATCAAGCCTGTATCAGAAAATTCTGCAGAGCATACCGTGATGGAATCGGGATCAATCTTTCCAGAATATTGTCTTACACGTTGTATCCGACGTGATAAAATTCGCAGGAGTTTCGATTTCATGCCTATAAGGTGGTTTGGCAATGTAGAGGTAGTCTTGAGCGAGTTTGTATCCAAAAATTCTGCACAGCATACCGTGACGGAATCGGTATCGATCTCTTTAGAATATTGTCTCATACGGTTTACCGGACTTGATAAAATTTGCAGGCGTTCCGATTTCATTCCTATTACGGGGGGTTGCCCATCCTCAAGTAGTCTTGGTCAAGCCTGTATTCAAAAATTCCGCCGAGCATACCGTGACGAAATCGGGATTGAAAATTAGAAAATATTGTCTCCCACGGTGTGCCTAACGATATAAAATAGTAAAAATTTCGATCTCATCCATATAAGGGGGGTTAAAGATCCGGAAGAAGCCTTGGTCGAGCCTGTATCGAAAAATTCTGCCGAGCATTCTGTGACGGAATCGCATCGATCTTTCCAGAATATTGTCTAACATGGTTTACCCGACGTGATAAAATTCGCAGAAGTTCCGATTTCATTCCTATAAGGGGGGCTGACGATCCAGAAATAGTCAACATCGATCGAGTCAATATATCAGTTTGACACACCATCCATCTCAAATAGAATCATCGCTCGTCGAAATTTTAAGAACTTCCACCAAGATCACTATCTTAATTCGCTGCAAGCCGAACTCCTGACCAATCTGGAAACTGTACATGATCCTGCTCTAAACCCAAATGACATCGATCTAGTTACTGCATTTATTATAAATGGTTTCATATCTGCTCTTGATTGTCGCGCACCGCAACGTAGCCATGAAGTTCGCAAAGAACACGCCCCATGGCTTGTTAAAGAGGAAGCTAAATACTGACATTTTTCGTACGAGTGCGAGAGAGAGAGGCTGATAGGCGTCGTGTGAGAGCGAGAGAGAGAGGACATAATGTCGCCTTTAGACTGCTTTTTAAGCAATTTAAACGATACGTGTGTGAACCTAGCATCTCAAATTATAGCATCTCGAAAATTAATTGCATATTCACTAGCATCCAACATCGTTCTACAGTTCTCGAAAGGTTTTAACAACAGTTCTATTAATTTAACCGTCCAAATCGTGATAACTATAAATAACATGCTAACTTCTCGTAAGTCAAGATAGTATCTCATCGAAGTTTGAAAGTTTAATAATGAAGTTTTAAATGAACTTTTAGTTCTGCAACCTAGATGCGATAACCCATTAACCATCAAATATTGATGGCTAATGGAAATTATTTCCATTAACTATTAAGTGTTAATGGCTAATGGAAACTATTTCCATTAACCATTAAATTTCAATGATTAATATGTACATGTAACGGTGATGCAAATAAAATCGATAATTCTTTTTCTTCAATTGGGTTTGGCAGCTGTTAATATTTGTCAAAAAGAAACTCTCTCAAACTGTGAGCTCAAAAAAAAAATTTTAGAGGTTGCTTTAATGACTTGATAGTTTTTTTCGCTTTTGACTAACGATCATGATATAAAAATTTCGATTATTCTTTGTCGCAACAAAAAATATTAGTATTTAATGAAACATTGATGAATCATTGCTTCATTCATTGGGTGAATATAATTATTCACCCAAAATGTGGGTCCTTGGAAAAAAAATTATAATTAAAATTTGAGTGGCCTGCAAGGCCATTAATTTTTTTTCCAACGATTTAAATTTTAGGTGCATCACTGCTTCATCAAGTACTTATATTTTTTGTTGCGACACAGAGAAATCAAACTTTCTATATTATGATTATCTGTCAAAATCGAAAAAAATATCAAGTTATTTCAGCAACTTTTAAAAAATGTTTTTTACAGCTCAAATTTTGGAAGATTTATTTTTTTGACAAGTATTAAAAGTTATCAAACTCAATTGAAAAAAAATATATCTATTTTATAAACATCACTCTAATGTGTATTTTAAAGGGGTCGAGTCAGCATCAAAACGGCGATTTACAATAATAATTTATAATTTTTGTAGAATACTTTTCTAGAATTCTGAGTTTCTACACTCTGCGTATGCTTCAGAATGAACCTTTGGACGGATTTTATTCTATGATGTCTCATTTCCTACGTAATGCTTATTTTTGGCCTCTTATTTTAGAGTTGCAGGCCTGTTTTGAAATTGTTAGCCTACTTTGAACTTTCCAGGCTATGTCCTGCTAACAATTTGGACTTTAATCAAAATTTGCCGCGTGCATCCCGTGGGAAAAAGCGTTACGAAATAAATGAGAAATCTTAGAACAAAATCCGTCTAGCAGTTTTTTATAAATCATGCGCAGAGTGTAAAAACTCAAAACTAGGTTCTTCAGAATACCGGTGCGCCTCAAGGGTTCTAAAAAGTTCCAAAAAATTGTTTATTTGGTACCTCAAATGGTGGACGAGACATCATATTTGTAGGCATTCTATAAAAATTAGAAATTATGGTGTGAGAGTGCCGGTGTGAGCAGCGGACACGGCTCACGACTGTGTGAGATGCGCATTGTACGCACGGGCGACATTTGCGCAACCTCGATTAATGCAAGTGTGATGCGGTGCCAGTCCCGCCGCTTTTGCAGTAATCGAGGTCGCAGTGTACAAATGTTCATGCAGTTTTCTCGCCAAGCGCGATATCTGATCATCGTCAGGGCTAACTCCCAGGAATGAAATCAACCATAGCGATTGAACGACATCATTTTTTGCAATCTCCCAAAATTTTTTACACCATTTTCAAGGTTCATTTCATCCCCGAATGGTTGCACGACAGTCCGCGTCCTTTTATGGCTAGGCGTGACGACAGACCATCGACTATGCTAACTCTGAGGGACGAAATGAACGTCTGGGAATGGACGACATCATTTTTCACAATTTACTAATATTTCCGATACCATTCCCGTATTTGATTTCATTCCTAAATATTGCGAAGAACGTCCATGTCGTTTTCTCTCTCTCTCTCTCTCTCTCTCTCTCTCTCTCTCTCTTTACGCACGACGACGGACCATTGGTACTGCTAATTTTGAGGGATAAAATCAATATAAGCGATAAATCATTTTTCAGCCATTTTTGTAATCTTGTCTACCGTTCTTATAGTAGAATTCATCCCCGAATAGTTGTACGCACGTTCATGTCATTTTCTCGCCAGGCGAGATGTGGGACCACTATCAGTGCCAACTACGACAGATGACATCAACGATAGCGATTGAATGACGCCATTTCTTACAATTGTAGCATATTTTTCATATTATTTTTATTGTTGATTTCACCCTCGAATGAATGCACAAGAGTCCACGTCGTTTTTTTTTGCTAGGCGCGACGACGGACCATTTGTAGTGTCAACTTAAAGGGATGCTATCAACATTCGTCATGAACCAACATAATTTTTCAAATTTTTTAAATATCTTTAATAAAATTCACGTGGATGATTTTATCTCAGAATAATTGTTCCAACGTTCATGGTTTTGTCACTAGGCGCGATGTCGGATTATCATCAGTGCTTACACCGAGGGATCTAATCAATAACAGCGATTGAATGACGACTTTTTTTTTAATTTCTTCAGATTTTAAATACTATTCTCATGGTCGATTTTATCCCCGAATGGATGCATGAAAGTCAACGTCGTTTTCACGCTGAGCATGATGACGGACAATCGACAGTGCTAAGTCAGAGGCACGAATTGAATGTCAAGGAATAGACAACAGCATTTTTCACAATGAACGTCCATGTCGTTTTCTCATTAGGCGCTGTTTCGAACCACAATCGGTGCTAATTGCAACGGGTGAAATCAACATTCGTTATTAGACGAGATCATTAATGACAATTTTTGATAATTTTTAATACCATTCGGTGGTTGATTTCATCTCTGAATAATCGTGCGAACATTAATGGTTTTGTCACTAGGCGCGTTGTCGGACCATTGTCTGTGCTTATTACGAGGGATGAAATCAACGATAGCGATTAAAGTACATAACATTTTACTATTTCCCAATCTTTTTCATACCATTTTCACCCGAGATTTAAAATTTGAGTCTCCCGGAGCCGATAGGAGACTAAAATCTCCGTCTCCCGAGAGTCTCTATCCGCACCACTACGGTAACTCTGGGAGACTCCCTGAGTCGCTAAAAACCTCGATTAGAGAGACGATAGTATCCGAGGAGGGAGATTCCAGTCTCTGAAGGAGGACGCTATTATAGAGGAAGGAGACTCCTAGTATCCGAGGAGAGAGGCGCTAGTATCCGGGCAAGAGACGCTTCGAGTCAGTTAGGGCCTTTGCAACCGCCTCACGTCTGCCATATCGAATCCACGTCAACACCATGATCAAAACCTATCAGGGCCCAAGTATGTACGTGGCATCGCGCGTAGATTGTAGAATTGAATAATTTTCAGGATGCTTATATTTTGGTGTTAATTCACGATATACGAGAAAGCTATTAAAATTATTTTGAACGACTTTGAATCACTGTCAATATATTCTCAAGGAGGATTACGACAGTATAAGTCAGAAATTTTCAAAGCAAATTTTTACAATAATAAACAACACTACTCGCAAAAATTAAAGGACCAAGAAAAATTTCCAAATTTTTCGGTGATTTTCAACAGGCCGTATTTCAGTGAAAAATGGTCGTATCGAGGTGATAAAAAAAGCATTTTGAAGCTCCAACATTCTAGTTTTCAAATATTTTGGTCAAAGTTTTTCAGGAGCTACGCTTCTTACGAAATTTTAAGGAATGGCGCGAAAGAAAATTTAAAAATTTTCTTTACTTCTTTATTTTTGTTCCACGGGCTTGGGAAATTTTTTTCCAGCTACACCAATACATCCAGCTTCAATTTCGTTTTTTAGTTTTTTCTCTGCGTTAATTTCTCGCAGAGATATCCGACTTTGAATGAAAAAAAGATTTTTTTGTCTTTAACCATTGATATCTCAGCAACCAGCGGTCGTACAGAAATTTATTGGGCAGATTCGGAAACTAGAATAAATTTCCTAGAACATCTTTTCAAAAATATTGGGGAAAAATTTTTTTTCTACCGTTAACATTCAACTGACAGAAGTACAAAAAAATGACTTTTTCCCTTGATTTTGTAAATCGACAGCAGCTTTGCTAATATTGATGGGAAGGCTAATGTTTTAAGGAACATTTACAGCTAAATGTACCCCCAGTCACCCTGTCAATTTGCAGATCGATCCATTTAACGGTTCTTCTGGACCAATTGATCGAAATTTCCAAAAAAATTTAAGGAGCAAGATTTTTGTTTCTGAACATCGGGTAATCTTCTTCAAAATGGAAAAATTCATTTCTACCAGACTTTTTGTACAATTTTGTATCTGTTACCGGCTAAATGAAAACAAACATCAAAAATTCCGAAATTTTTTTTTTATTTCCCAATTTTTTTCCAAACTTTTTTTCAAATTCTTGATCAAAATTTCAAAAAAAATGACAAGACCAAGGTTTTTGTTTCGAAACATCGAGTAATCATCTTAAAAATGGGAAAATTGATTTTTCTTCGACTTTTTTACAATTCTGTATCCGTTATCGGTTGAATTAAAAAAAAATTTCAAAAATTTTTGAATAAATTTTTTTTATTTTGTTATTTTTTATAAAATTGAAAAAAAATAGGGAAGCGTTCTCGCGAAAGTTTGGATTGATGCTTATCAACTACCGGCAGTTGCGTTATCCAAAGCGTACCACGGGAACGTCGGACGGTCGGATTTATGCTGCTCTTGTGCTTACGCACTGACTCCTGTTTGAAACGATTGACCGATTCTGTACCTTCATTTTCTAAATACTGTGGAACTGACAAATTACGGGGTTTAATTCCTCTTAAAGAACCATTTACACACACACATGTGCGTGAGCGCAAAAGAAGCTTAAGTCCAACCGTGCAACCTCCACGTGGTACGTTTTGGATAACGCAAATGCCGGCGGTTGATAAGCAACAATCCAAATTTTCGCAAGAACATTCAAATTCAATCGATAACAGATGCGGAATTGTAAAAAGGTCCAAGATAAATTAATTTTCCCATTTTTGAGAACATTAGTCGTGAATTCGAAACAAAAAAATTGGAAAAAGAAATATTTTTCGAAATTTATGTTGTTTTTTTTTTAATTTAGCTGGTAATAGATGCAAAATTGTACAAAAAGTCGAAAAGAAATCAATTTTTCCATTTTTAAGAAGATTACCCGATGTTCAGAAACAAAAATCTTGCTCCTTTAATTTCTTTGGAAATTTCGATCAATCGGTCCGGAAGAACCGTTCAATAGATCGATCTGCAAATTGACAGGGTTATTGGGGGTACATTTAGCTGTAAATGTTCCTGAAAACATTAGCCTTCCTATCAATATTAGAAAAGCTGCAGTCGATTTACCAAATCAAGGGAAAAAGTCACTTTTTTGTACTTTTTTCGGTTGAATGTTGAGGGTAGAAAAAAAGATTTTTCCCCAATGCTCTTGAAAGATTCTTGTAGGAAATTTATTCAAGTTTCCGAATCTGCTCGATTAATTTCTGTTCGACCACTGGTTGCTGAGATATCAGTGGTTAAAGACAAAAAGATCTTTTTTCATACAAAATCGGATATCTCTGCGAGAAATCAACGCAGAGAAAAAACTAAAAAACGAAATTGAAGCTGGATAAACAGGCTACCTATTCCTTGTATTGGTGTAGCTGGAAAAAATTTTCCCAAGCCCGTAGAACAAAAATAAAAAGATAAAAACATTTTAAAAAATTTCTTTCGCGTCATTCCTTAAAATTTCGTAAGAAGTGTAGCTCCTACGCAATTTTGATCAAAATATTTGAAAACTGGAATGTTGGAGCTTCAATATGCTTTTTTTATCACCTCGATACGACTATTTTTCACTGAAATACAGCCTGTTGAAAATCACCGAAAAATTTGGAAATTTTTCTTGCACCTTTAATTTTTGCGAGTAGTGTAGTATAAAGCAGAGGATCTCGCAGGTATCCAGTTGCCCACTGAATCCAGTTGAGAGGGTGTGAACTGGCTTCGCAGGCAACTAGAATCTCGGCAAACTGGATCCACTGGCCTACTGGATCCGAAGGCAAACTGGCCCTCCAGAAAACTGTCGCGATTCGAAGCCTCGGCTTTCCCCCTTTTTCCCTTATTGAACGAGACCCTTTTTCGTATACCTTTAAGGTTGTTTAGAAGCTATGAAACTTTTGAATGATAATTGTTCAATAAATAGCTTCTTAATCGTCGTGAAATTTTTACACAACCTCCTGAATACTTCATGTAAAAACATACCAAATTTTCATAATTCCATCGTCATTACGTCAACCTCCTTAAGGGTTAAAATAAAAAACAATGCGAAAATTCTAAAAATGTGGTATGTTTTTGTATAAGGCATTTCAGAGGTCATGTAAAAATTTCACGACGATTAGGAAGCTCGTTATTAAGAAATTAAAGTTTTGTTAAGAACAATTTTTTTAAACAAACAAAACAAATATTTATCTATAAACTTCATTTTCTTTTCGTTGTTTTCAGTATATTGTATAGATATTAAAAAATTTAGAGGTAAAAAAAAAACTTATCGCAAAGTTATATCAGTTTCCATAAGACTACATTTAATTTCACACTGAGAGAAAAAATTACTAGAATCAATGAAATAAAATTTTGGCACCAAAAAATCATTTTTTTCATTTCTTTCACCAACATATTAAATTGGTTCTCTTATATATTTACTTGGTTCATTGTTTTCAGTCAATTCCATAAATTTCCGTTTCAATACACGAATTTACTTGAATCTAACAATATTTTATCAATTACATGTAATATGTTGATTGAATCAAGAACACATTTTATCATTTAAAACATGCATGTTCGAATGTGTTAAATATTTCATTCAACAATCACTTTATTTCTTTCATTTGATGAAACATTTATTCATTGGGAGGAAGTGAATTTCTTGCTTCAAAATTTAAACTTTTCAATGAAAAAAATGCTCTCTTAAATTAGAAAATGATTTCATACAAACGAATCTTATATTCTATCATAAAGATTCCGGTTATTTCAATGATTAACGTATTTATTCAAAGACTACATGTACTTTCTATGTTAACGGAATAAAAAAATATTTTCATGGAACTAAAAAATATGATATGGAGTTATGAAAATATATAACAAATGCAAATGAATATAATAATGGTTCAATAGAATGCTATTTTGCATTAACTGAAATAGTATAGTATCTAACCGGGAATTATTCAAATCATTCAATAAAACGCGTGCTAATGAATTGTTGCTAAACATGTTATAAAAAATATATAGCCCTTGCAAAGTAATTTAGTATGCATAGTTTACCGGCCCCAAAAATAAATAAATAGAATTTAAAAAAAAAATTGCGCCAATTCTCCGATCTGATTTCTCTGTCCGACCGGGATTCGAACCCTCGACCCTACCTACCTATCATTCCTATCGTACCTAACTACCTTACACCCTACCTATTACGCTACCGACTACTACGATGAACTTGAAAAAAGTGAGGGGTTATGAAGATTCAAATCTTTTCCTAATTCGTATCGTACGTACAAACAATGCATAAGTTAATATTTTACATTGGACTGAGAGAAAAAATTATTGAATTTGACAACATGAATTTTTGTATTAAATGAAATTTTTAATTCGATTATTTATTTGTTGAACCAAGAAGAGCACTATTCATTTAAAAAAATATTTTCACGGATCTATCACTCCGTTATATTGAACTCTTATTTAATAGAAACAGTTAAATGCATGATAGATTTGATTAAGTTAGTTTTCATTGGATTAATTACAATGATTATCGCATCATAAACATGAGATTATTTGGATCTAAAAAACGCCTTTAATACGAAATTGATTTTTTCAAAAAAAATTATTTTCTTGCAATAAATTCATCATTATTTTATTTCTAAAAATATTTTTATTGAAATAGATTGACTCAATTGAAATAATTATGAATTTATTGCAAGAAAATAATTTTTTTGGAAAAAATAAATTTCGTTTTGAAGTCGTTTTTTAGATCCAAATAATCTCATGTTAATGATGCGATCAATGTAATTAATCCAATGAAAACATACTTAATCAAATCTATCATGCATTTAATTGTTCCTATTAAATAAGAGTTCAATATAATCGAGTGATAGATCCGTGAAAATATTTTTTTAAATGAAGATTGCTTTTCTTGGTTCAACAAATAAATAATCGAATTAATAATTTCATTTCATAAAAAAATGCGTGTTTTTGAATTCAGTAATTTTTTCTCTCAGTGCATTGAATTTGTTAATCTAAATTATTCGATAATGAGCTTCCTAATCGTCTTGACATT
The DNA here is from genome assembly GCA_946863875.1 of Alloplasta piceator. Lineage (NCBI taxonomy): Eukaryota > Metazoa > Arthropoda > Insecta > Hymenoptera > Ichneumonidae > Alloplasta > Alloplasta piceator. Next base: position 30,328,466 of record OX333075.1, read on the forward strand.
TTTACACGACCTCTTAAATACCTGATACAAAAACGTACCAAATTTTCAGAATTTTCTCATGGTTTGCGATTCGCGTCTAAACAACCTTAAGCCGCTCGTTATGGTGCGTCTCACCCCGTCGGTCTTTTCGCTCTTCGTCTCTGTCACTCCATCTCTGTGGATAATGAGCGTATAAAGTGTAAGAGAGATGGAGCGAGAGAGAGAGTGCAAGACTGTGAGCAGGTATATGAAAATGGGTCTCGTTTAATAGGGGGGGAAAAGAGGAAAAGCCGAGGCTTCGAGTCGCGACAGTTTTCCGGAGGGCCAGTCTGCCTTCGGATCCAGTAGCTCAGTGGATCCAGTTTATCGAGGTTCCAGTTGCCCGCGAAGCCAGTTCACACCCTCTCGTCCAAACGTTCATGGTTTCGACGCTAAACTCGATGTCAGACCATCGTTAGTGCTAACACCACTGTATGGAATCTTCATCCGTAATTTGACGAGATCTTTATTCGCAATTTTTGATAATTTTTTATACCATTCCTTTGTTCGGTTTCATCTCTGAATAATTGTTCCAACGTTCATGATCTTGTCAGTAGGCGCGATGTCGAACTATCGTCAGTGCTTACTCTGAGGGATCAAACCAACTATACTATCTAGCATACACGAAATTAGGTATTCACGAATTAAATTCACACAATAATAAAATATATATTGAATTTCTTTACATTTCTTAAAGATTCTTATAAATTCAATATATATATTTTTAATAATGCCAGTGACTTGTTGGCTAAAATCTGGCATCATGAAGCTCGACCATGGCCTCGTCATTTCCGCCATTGACCGTCCATACATATGGTACTGTTCCACCGGTATTCTTATTCCTCCTTCTGTGGACGCTGCTTGTGTCCCGTGGGGAGAAATTTCAAGAGGCCTCTGCAACTACAAAATAACATTACATTAGTTTCTATTGATTGAATGAGACTAAATGGACTAAACAAAACGAAACCATTCTAACTGTGACTTGACGTGACTAAACGAGAATAAACGCGACCTAACGAGACAAAACGCTTCTAATTTAGACTGAACGTGACAAAACGAGACTATACGCGATTAAATGATACTACACGCGACTGAACAAAACGAAACACGACTAAGACAAGGTTCCACAACCATCATTTAAACCTGAATTAATATTTTCCGCATACTGTTTGTCCAGGTAAAAATAATTACACCAGGTTTAAATGAAAGTTGTGAAACTATGCCGAAAGGAGACTTAACGTGACCAAACGACACTAAGCGCAACTAAACAAAACTTAACTCCACTCCACTAAGCGAGACGGAACACGACTACACGGGATTAAACGCGGTTAAACGATCATAAACGCGACTTAACGCGACTAAAGGAGGCTAAACGTGACTAAGCAAGACTGAATGCGACTAAACGAGACCAAACGAGACTTGACGCGACTAAACGAGACTTGACGCGACTAAACGATATGAAACGCGACTTCACGGGACTTAAGGCGACTAAAAGAGACAACCATTAAGTAAATAAAGTTGACGAAAATAGAAAAAACGGTTTCAAGTAATGATGATATATCTTTGGAAAACATCGTTCTTAGTTCATTACAACAGCGATTTCACTTTGATTAAAAAGGAAAAAGGGGCAGATGGGCAAGGAGTCGGGGAGAGACAGAGATTGAGATTGAAAAATAGGCAGACAGACGGAAGAACAGACCGATAAATAGTAAACTCCAGTCGCACGTCGGCGCTGCCACGTGCGGATTTTTAATTCTTTTATCTACTTGGAAAAGTTGAGTGTTTTTTAAATTACCGTTCCACCAGAAGGAATATATTGATGTCGTCGTTGGTGTGCTCCGTACCACTGTTGTTGCTGATACTGTTATGGTTGTGGCTGTAGTTGCTGTGGCTGTTGCTGTTGCTGTGGCTGCAGTCCTACCAGTACTTGTTGTTGCATTCTAAGCCTTTGTCGTTGACGTCGTTGTCGTTGTGACAACTTGCGTCGTTGTTGTTGTTGTTGCAGTTGTTGTTGTTCCGGTTGTTGTTGTTGTTGTTGTCCTTGTTGTCATCGTTGTTGTTGGTTGTTGGTGTTGTTCTGGTTGTTGTTGTTGTTGTTGTTGGTGTTGTTGTTGTTCTTGTTGTTGTTGTTGTAGTTGTTGTAGCAGTTGTTGTTGTAATTGTTGCAGCTGCAGTTGTTGTTGTTGTTCTTGTTGTTGTGGTTGCTGTTGGTGCTGCTGTTGTTGTTGTTCTTGTTGTTGTTGGTGTTGTTCTGGTTGTTGTTGTTGTTGTTGTTCTGGTTGTTGTTGTTGCTGCTGCTGCTGTTGTTGTTGTTGTTGTTGTTGTTGTTGTTGTTGTTGTTGTTGTTCTTGTTGTTGTTGTAGTTGTAGTTGTTGTAGCAGTTGTTGTTGTAATTGTTACAGCTGCAGTTGTTGTTGTTCTTGTTGTTGTTGTTGCTGCTGCTGTTGCTGATATTGTTGTTGTTGTTCTTGTTGTTGTTGTTCTTGTTGTTGTTGTTGTTGTTCTTGTTCTTATTGTTGCTGCTGATGAGTTTCTTCTTGTGTTCGTTGCTGTCGCGGCTGCTGATAAACTTCCGCTTGAATTTGTATTTGCTGTGGTTGGAATGTATGTTGTTGTTGCTGTGGCTGCTGTTGTTGGTTATGTTGTTGTAATTGTTGCGGTTGCGGTTGCTCTTGTTGTTGGTGTTTCTCTTCTTGTAGTAGTTGTTGTTGTTCTCTGTATTGGTGTTGTTGCTGAATTTGTTTTAGATTTTGTTCTTGTTGTTCTTGTTCTTCTCTTTGTTCCACTCGTTGAAATTTCTTTTCTTCCTTCCCTTCTTCTTCTTCTTCTTCGTCTTCGCTTTCTTCGTCTTCTGTTTCTCTTCGTTCTCTTTCTTTTACTTCATGATGTTTTTCATGGTGCTCCCGTTGTTGCTTCAGTTGTTGCTTCAATTTCTTTATCTGTTGCATTTGTTCTTTTATATAATGCTGCTGCTGAACATAGGAAACCTGCAAAATCCGCAACTCCTGCCGTAAAATATCATTTAAGCCATACAATTGTTTTTAGTCGTTCCGGGTAGTGTCGAGCATATGAACAAGAATACTCTCGCGTTCGTTTCAGTCGAGTATCAGTGGTGTATATTCTCCCGAGCTGGAATGTATATAAAAATATACCGGGGGCTTGCCTTCGTCATTACTTCTGGTTGTGTTCCCTTCTTGATTTTCTTCTTCTCCGATCTCATTATTGTCGTCCTCTTCATTCTTTTCTTCGTGTACTTTTTTTTTCTCTTCTTCGTCATTCTCTTTCTCTTGATCTTCTTCATTCACCTTCTCCTGTATTCCTTTAGCCTTTTTCTTCCGTTGTTGCTGTTTCAACTGTTGTTGATGAATATCCTGTTTTAGTTTTTACAATAACAAAACATTATTATCGATTCGATTCTAATAATGTTTGAGGAAGACCTACAAGCTTACCATTTCTTCTATTTTCACACGTACCTCGTTCCCTGTAAGAAAGTAAAAAAAAAAAAATCAGAGTACTTTTCAGAATTGATACAATATTTTCGCAAAAAACGCAAGAAAACTGTTACATCCGAATGTTCATTACAATTCGGAAAAATACAGATCGATCGGACCAACCGTTTCGCCGTAACGTCCAAAATGTGTGTATATTTGTGTGCGTGCACGGGCATGCGTGCATTTGTGAATGTTTGTGTATGCTTGCGTGCGTGCGCGTGTGCGTGTGCATGCGTGCGTCCGGGCTCAAACGAATGATAGGAAAAAGGAGGCTACGGTGGAGGAGCAAGGTGAATGAATAAAATTGAGAGTGACTGAAACCGCAATGGGAATAAAGAGGAGTGATAGCGAAAGCGAAAGGACATTAGAATTAAAAGCGGAAGACGGGTAGAATAAGGATAAAAAGGGAAAGGGTTGAGGCACAGACAGGTGACACAGAGACAGAGGATACGAGAGCGGTGCAAGTAGTGACATCACAGCAGGAGATACAGAGACGAATAACTGGAATAGAAGCAAGGGATAGAGACAAACGGCAAAGACGAAGAGTACTATAGTAAAGCAGAGAGGGTAGGAATGATAAGAAAGCAAAGACGCAAAATGGAGACAGAACGTAAGGAAGGGAAGCGTGGAAGAATGAGGCAAAATAAATAAAGGAATGGAAAGAGAAAAGAGAATAAACGATTATGTAGAGAAAAAAAAGAAAAATGAGAGAAGTAGAGGAGAGGATTAAAAAAGGAAGAACAAATTTACTGAATCCAGGAAGAGAGAGAAACACAACTGGAAACCTAGATCTAAATGAGCCATGGAAAAGGAAAGGAGATCAGCTATATGAAAAACAGGGAGAGCGGAAGAAAGAAGTATTTATCACAAGTTGGAAATTAGAAAGATCGACAATAGGAAAGGAAAACAAATACAGGACAGCTTAAAGAGGTAAAAAGGCAGGGAGAGAAAGGAGGTACCGAAATGACGCAAAGTAAGGAGCAGCTACACAAAGGCGAAGAAAGGTGGAAAAAATAAACACAGTAGATATTGGGCTAAAAGGCTAGGGGAGTTGCTGCACGAGACGGAGGAGGTAATAAAAAACAGGAGAATTGAAGAAAAATGTAAGAAATAGAAAGGAAGATTGATAGGAAAAGGATAGAGGTAGGCAAGAAACATGTTATAAAATGGTTAAAAATTCAGCAAGAAACACCAAGAAAAGCCGCTGAAAAAATCACTTTCATGATAGGAACGGAAGTACGAATAGAAAAAGCAAGAGCGGTTTAAAGATGGAAGGAAGAAAGAGAGGGGATAGTAGTAGTAGTAGCAGTTGTAATAGTAGAGCTAAAAAACTCCGGGGAAAATAATGGAAATTAGGAGAAATAGCAGCGGAAGAAAAAAAAAAGAAATAGATCAAGAATAGAATACGGGAGAATATTAATAGATGGAGAAAGGAGATACACTCGGGTCTCTATTACAGAAACCACGATGATTGTGAGAGTCCCCACTATGCGGCGGATATCGATCGACGTGGCGGATGGTGTGAGAGCGCCGGTGTTAGTAGCGGACACGGCTCACGACTGCGTGATATGCGCATTGAAGGCACGATCGACATTTGCGCAACTCCGGTTTTTGCAGGTGTTAAGCGGCGCCCGTCCCACCGCTGTTGCACAAATTGAGACTCTAGTGTACTGGGATGGAGAGAGAAAGAGAGAGAGAGAGAGAGAGAAACGAGTTGGAGGTTGTTGGAACAAGCAAAAAATACAAACAGGATCAAAAAAGCAAGAATAGAAGAATGAGAAAGGACAAAAAGAGATAAAAAGAAAGAGAAAGAGAGAGAGCAAGGGAAGAGTGTATGGAACATAGGATTTTGGAACGTTGCGGAACTCTCAAACACACATATAAACTTGTGGGCATTGTTTACAGAATGAGAAGTTATAATAATGTACGAGATAAGAGTGATGTGAGTAATGTCACTTTCGAATTGGGAAAAGTTCGAAAGTCAACAGAAACACAGAACAACAAGGACAAGGTTACCGAAGGTGGGAGAATTTGGAACGAAGATGAAGAAAAAGAGACCAGGCGAAGATCAAAAGATCGAAAGACCGGAAGACAAAAATTAATAGTGATGAGAAAAAATTAGTGATAATGATAGAAGATTAGATTCCGAATGGAAACATAATAGAAGATGAAGAAAGAAAATTCACTTTTTCGGGGTCAAGAAGAGGGACCGTAACAGATTGTATAATAGGAGAGGAAAAAACAAAGTATGGAGTTAAGAGTGTCGAATAGACAAAACAGAGTTCCATCATTACCCACTAATACTATCGATAAAAACCTAGGAGGAAGAGGAAGGCATAAAAAAGAAGGGAAAGGACTGTAGGGAGCGGGAGATGATCGAACAACATAAAAGAAGGACGTGCAAAAGCCAAAAGGATTATAAAAAGTATAAGCTAAAAGGGGGCCGTTACAAGAATTAATTAAGGAGATGGAATGATAAATAAATAAAGAAATAGGGGCGTTGGAGGGAAAAGAAGGAAAGAGTGAAAGAGTGGTTGACGAAGAATGCACGAAAAAAGTCAGAAGTATACAAGGTATTGGGGATTGGTTGATTGATTGATAGATATATTTTATTATACCCAAGCGGACTATAGGGCAAGAAAGTAAATGTTTAAGTACATACAAAGAGTCAGTACATACAGAGGAGAAATATAGAGGAAGAGAGCACAAGAGGAAAATTTAACGAAAAGAAATAAGAGTACTAAGAGTTATGCAGAAGGAGAAAAAAAGAAAGAGTAATATTGGAAATAGCGGGAGTAAGGACAGAAAACGAGGTGTGAGGGATCGAGAAGAGGGGGAGAAAGATTTGAAAGAAAACGAATAACAACATAATAAAAGAAAAGTGCAAGAAATATTTCATAAATTTGGGGGGAGGGGTGAAGGATAGGAGTATGTCAAGCGTCGCGATAGCGACTCTAGACAAGTACATGGGGAGGCGACAGGTCAACATAACCTCAAAAATTTCTTTAACCATTTTTCTCTTAGATGGCTTGATAGAATAAAAAAGGGAGAGTGGGGCCGCCTGCGTAATTAATGTGTACAGGCGGCCCCACTGTTGCTTTTTCATTCCATCAAGCCATCTCCGAGAAAAATGTGTTGGAAGTTTTAGCTCTATCTCTCTCGCACTCAAGAGAGCGAAAAGGCACGGGAGAGGGGGGATGTACCCTCCCCTTAACGTACACGGAGTACACGAGACTCATATACCCGACATGTCTCACTCATGCAGCGGATAAACAAAAATCAATTGATATAATCGTTTCCCGATTATCAATTGATCATAGCATATTGGAGATTATTCTACGTACGTTAATTCGTTACTAAATATGTTCTTTCGATTGGAACTACAATTTGTGCTCTAGCAGTGATAATATTGATCATACCGCTGATTTCTTATTCGATCATGGAATCTCGTTTTCATCATTAGCATTGCTAGTTTTTCATACCTCCATTTCTATACGAAGTATGCGAACCAAACAGAAATATATCTTGGTGAAGAAAGGAATCGGCTGCGATTCGACCAGTGGGTCCAAATATAAATGGACAATTTTTTTGTATAACGTTTCGATCCTTATTCGGATCCTCTTCAGATTTATTATTTCTTAAATTACACTCGTTTTTGTCTTATTTTGTGTGTTTGATATGTTTTACATTATAAGCTTAAGTATTACGAGTCCTGACTGACCTGAATTTCTATGAGTAATTTTTGATCGCTTGATGAATCTTGGATAATATTCATTATGAATTTATTGTATCAAGACGGGTCGTTTTTTCGCGATCTTTGATGTCTGCGAGAGAGAGGGTTTTGATATTTTAAGTTCAGCTAATGCTCTTTGTGAGACAGTGTGTACGTGTTATTTACCTATGATTTTCGTGTTTGATATTTCCCAAGATTCATTTTTGATCAAAATTAACAATTTTCATTACATTATGTCGTTAACGGTCAAGATGTTCTGAGAGCTAAGTAACGACTGAGTACTAAGGGCGAGAGCGGAGCTATTTATGTTGATGGGGTAGTGCGATTGAGTATTGAAGATTCCTTCACCATTTTCTCTACACGGCCGCATATCAAAACCAACGAAGAAATATATATTCGCACTACGGTACGACCATGAAGCGAATCAAACAAAGCGAATCAATCAAACAAACATCATGATTTATAACCTATGAATATTAATGCAGCTATCTTCCGGAGTTTATTTTAACTTTTTATTTACTAATTGCAGTGTTGGTTTTATTTATTTGTTTATAAAATGTACTTTGAGTTAATATATATCGTCGCATTTAATTCAGTTCATTTTAATGAAATATAAAAAAAGAATTTAGTGATTTGTGCCCCCGAAATTTAATAATTTTAAAGTTATTGTGATCTGTCAGAAAAATTAAATATCATACTTCATATCATCAATATCAAACGTAGTTTTCATTGTATTTTTTTCGATGCACACCCATCAAAATTTTATCCATGATGAGGTTTCTATAATTTTTGTACTCGATAATGGAAGCTTTTGTATCCAGCACTGAAAAAAAAACGGATAGTGGCAGGAACCTTCCTTTCTACAGTTGTCGGCAAATGGTTGCTCAAAGTATACGTATCGCCGCAAACACCAAATTATAATGCTTTGCAGCAAAGCTCCATGAAATAGCCGTAGTAAAGATAAAGATAGCATAAAGATTGGGGCTGGAGCAATTTCTTATATAGCGTCACGCTTATATGAACGAATATGGCGCGTTGCTGTGAACGCCACATCCCGTAGCATTTAATATGTCGCTTTTTATTTACACTATTTAAAAAAAAGATATATGGGGCATTCCACACCAAATCGACCAGTTTTGAACCCCACCCCTTCCGATTTGGTTGAAACTTTTTTATCTTTTTCTACCCTGGCAAAAACATTTTTCAGAATTTTTAAAATTTTTTTTACCCAGCCGTCAAAAAGTTATGAATTAAAAACAAAAAATGGCCATTTATTTTTCAAATTTTTTTTGAATTTTCGGAAAAAAACAAAAACTTCAAGATAATTGCCATTTCTTCTTTTTTTTCTTTTTTTCATTAGAAACTTTGACATTTTCTGCGAGTTCTCTGAAAATTTCAGAGTGGGATTATTTTCTTATTTTTATTTTTTTTTCAAGTTAAAAATTATTTTTTTTTTAACTCAGCTTATTTCTCAAAATATTACTCTGGAGATTTATGAGGATATAGAGAGAACGTCAAAGTTGAAGATAAAATAATAAATGAAATTCAAAAGTTATGAATTTAAAAGTAAAATGGCTATTTATTTTTCGAATGTCCATAACTTTTTCGAAAATTGACTTATTGGGACGTGTTTTTTTACAACATTTTTGTTTTTATATGTATTTTTCATAAAAATATTTAAAAAAATTATTCAGATCGATTTTTATAATTTTTTTTTGATTTTTCGGAAAAAGACAAAAATTTCTCGATGATTGACATTTTTAATTTTTTTTTCTTTTTTTCATTGAAAACTTTGAAATTTTCTGCAAGTTCTCTGAAATTTTCAGAGTGGGATTATTTCAGAGGATTCGCAGAACATGTCAAAGTTTTTAATGAAAAAAGAGTAAAAAAAAATTAAGAATGTTAATCATCGAGAAATTTTTTTTTTTTTCTAAAAATTGAAAAAAAACCCTGCAAATTGAAATTTGCACATTGCTTCCTCATATTTATCCATAGTTCTGATTAGTTCACATAGCTTTCTTTATCATTAAGTATTGTGATCAAATTTGGCTTTCTCATAAAGGAAGCTTCGTTAAATATCTAAAAACATGAGTACGCTATTTTTAGAAAAATAAAAAATTTGATACAAATTTGATCATTCCATCGATTTCTGTCAAATTCAATACCAAATAACCTTGATAGCTATACTAATTCTGTACAAAGTGTGAGTGCAATATACTGAAAATTGTCCAAGTTAGAGCGCGTGCGCTTTTTTTTCCGAAAATTCACAATTTTATAAAATTTTAATCCCTCGATGGATTTTCGCCAAATTTAATATCAAACAACCTCGATAGCAATATTAGCTCTGTGCCAAGTTTCAATATAATATTTTAAAAAATGCACAAGTTAGAGCGTTTACGCTATTTTTCGAAAAATTCAAAATTTCATAAAATTTTAATCCCTCGATGGATTTTCGCCAATTTCAATACGAAACAACCTTAACAGCTATACTAATTCTGCACAATGTTTGAGTGCAATATCTTGAAAATTGCAGAAGTTAGAGCGTTTACGAAATTCTTGCAAAAACGAAAAAAGTCAATAAAATCTGAACACCGTTTGAATTTGAAAAAAATAATTTCACAATAAAGAGCAATTCGTGCTCGACAAGTGTGCCAAATTTTAGCTCGATATCTCGAAGCGTTCTCGAGTAATTAATTATTTACATCACAAACTCAGGATACACACACACACAAACACATACACATCCATCCGGACATTTTTTCTAAATATGATTTCTCGATGTTTTAGGACATTTTGAACACATTGGCATGAAAATCTCGAAAAAAAAAATTTCACTAAAACGAAGCTTCCTTTCGTCTCGAGTCCAATGCGAACTGGTTCCCCCTGTAATATTCACGGTTCCTTTTTTTCCGTGTAATGCATTATTTGCAACTCCGTCCAACATATAGACCATTTGATTATTCACATCAAAATCATGAAAACAAATAATTTCTTAGCATTTTCCATGACTGCTGACCTATCGATGAGTCAAATTTATGAGAAAAACTAAGGAACTAAAAAAAAGCTGGAATGCCAAGCAAACTCGAGCCTTTTTATTTACAGTCTAAAAGCCCACGACACTCAACCCAGTTAGATAAAAATACCAGATATATTGAAACGTTTTTGTAATTTCGAGAGATCGAAATATTCGCGTGATTTTATTTTATTTTAATTTTTCTCGAAATTCGGGTATTTATTTTCTTTCTTTCTTTCTCTCGGCTTATGCCTCGAGAGAGTCGTTGTTGTGTTTGGACTCGACGCCCTGGTGTATGAGTAACAGTACGATTGTATGTCTGTGAATGTGTGCGATTCACTTGTAGGAAATATGCATGTTTTGGAGGGATTTGATAGATTTAAAAATAATTAAATTTGATTTTGTAGATCCCTCAATTCGAACTTTCAGAGGGAACACATGAGCGAACCATGAAAGTTTGACCTTTTCATCATTGGGACTCGCAGAGTAATAGAAGGGTCTGCCCTAGACAACGCTCGTGAAGCGAGACGTTAATAAACAAAAGATAAGAAGGGCAAAAACTCGAGAAGCGAGGATATAATTAAATTTGGTACTCGTGAAACGAGTTTGGAGATTTAAAAAAAAGGTTTTATATTATCAGGATCGGCATTGCCGTGACGGATTTGCATATTTTTTTATTAAGGTTGTTGTGGGGTTATCTGGCGGGGTTGAAGCGGGAGGGGGGCGCCCTATGCTTATACACAGAACCGATGAATTGTAGCCAACTGTTTGGTGTCAAATTATCGTCGTATTTATTATAACTTTTCGAGGAAGAAACGCACGTCTGATTAAAAAATCATGCATTTTTGCAAAAGTTATAAATACAGAAATTATTTTTATTAGTATATGGCATTATTTTCGATAATTCATTAGAGATTAATTATTGCAAGATGAGCTGGCAACAACGTAAATTATGACCCACGATAATATGTTTGGGTTGGCGATAGTGTCGCACAGCTGTCATAGACGCGCCCTGCTCCTAACCTCAAAATCGAAGTGTTCTTCAACCATCATACTAAAAAGAAATAATATTATCACTGTATTTCGTACCTTAAGGATTTATTTCTTCATTATTATATGAAATAATTTAATTAAAAGAATTGATTTATGTCGTTCAATTTTTCTTTTTGAATAACTTGCATAATTATCAAATGTCGGTAGGGTAGGGAGCGCTTGTGCCGTCTATGCTGTTGCCATGTTTCCGACGCCTAATATTTTGTGTGCTCAATTTTTCGACATATTCGCGTTTAAAAACATAAATAACTACAAATCGGTACTGTGAATTGTAGTTTTCAAGGCATCAAAAGTTAGACCGATATTTGATTTAGCTGTCCTCGTTTTTTCAGCTCAGTGGCATCGTTTTCTTGGGAGATATATCTAATATACAAAAAAATATTCGACGCATCGCCATAAGCATAATGTAAATAGCATACGAAATACCCCGACTTTCGGAATTTTTTTCTAAATAACGGTACTGTGAATCGTCTTGAAATTTAACAGGGTGATTGTTGAAGGGATGAAGAATGTTCATGAAAAATTTCAGCTCAGTGGCATCGTTTTGCCATAACCCCACAACAACCTTAAAGGACTCGACCGGAATTCAGAGGGTCTTTGATAGGAAGAAAATGAATTAAGGCCAGCTCACTCCAAACAATTTTGAAAAAATCGAAATTTTTTTTTTCATAAATTGCTACTATATACTCGTAGAAATAGTATAGAATTAGTCCCGACGGTCAGCAAGACCGAGAAGCAGGTATAAAAGAGTGGGGAGCGGTGCGGTAAATCCGGCCGCTCGAAATTTAAACTGAATTTAAACAATTTTGGAAAAATCGAATTTTTTTTTCTTTTCGTAAATTGCTACTGTATACTCGTAGAAATAGTACAGAATTAGTCCCGAAGGTCAGCAAGACCGAGAAGCAGGTATAAAAGAGTGGGGAGCGGTGCGGTAAATCCGGCCGCTCCGAACTAAACTGATTTTTCTCCGAACCACGTTTTTTCGGATGGATGACACTATCATTTCAAAACTGTTGCACTTATCGATATGAACCAAACGGCATTTTACTCTTCAGATGTCTGGCTATGGCCTCAAGCAGAACCAGAAATATTCATTATTATTTAAAAAAGTTATAAACAATTAAAAGTAAAAAAAAAGGGTAAAAAAATTCAAAAGTACAAAAGTAAATCGGATGTCTCTCTCGCACTCATGCTTGGAAAGCACCCGTTGGCTCTCGTTTGAGCGGACCTATTGAGATTATCGCATGCGGAAAAGAGAGAACGAGACAGAGTGAGTTTGCGAGCGCGAAGCGCGCTTCTGGGGGGGATACTCGAATCCGAGAGAAAACTCTTTCCCTTGAGGGCTTTTGCGGACCTATTGACAGGTTGAACTGTATTTTGGATTCAATTTTTACTGCAAGTGTATCTTACGAATCGACTGTATAAAAAAGTCGAGGAATTAAGAAGAAGAACGAGCGAAGAAGAAGAACAAGCTGCCGGTTTTAACATAGACCATTCGACCCGCCACTTCCAAATAAGAAAAAACATTATTTGCACTTTATTACTACTGCGAACGTATCGAACGAGTCAAATATATGAAACAAAAACGAGGAATTGGAAAAGAGCTCGACCGCCACGCGAAATCGAGCCTTTTTATTTATCATTAGATAAATAATTTCCCGGTCTAGAGATAGATGAAAATAGGCGAGGAACTACAAAGAGGCCCCAGCGCCACGCGCATTGTTGCCTCTTCATTAGTACAAACGAATAGGCTCCTGGTTTAAACGGAGACCATTCGATCCGTCACATCAATATTAGAAAAAAAAGTTTCTTTTTATTTTAACATTACTACAAACATATCAAACGATCTCAACTGTTCGAAAAAAGCCAAGGAACTAAAAAACAGCGGGAGCGCCACGCGCATTGCATTACATCAAAATCAGAGAAAAAATATTTATTTGCATTTTTTTTACTGCAAATGTATCGAAAGAATTGACTGTATGAAAAAAAAACCGAGTAACTAAAATAGCCCGAGCGCCACGCGTATTCTAGCAGTTTTATTGATCATGGAATAAATTAGATGCCAGTTTAAATACAAACCATTCAATCATTCAGGTAAAAATCATTAAAAAAAAAAAAAATTTTAGCATTTTTTTATTACTGGAGACCTATTGAACGAGTCAACTGTAAAAAAAGGCCGAGAAACTACAAAAAGAGCTCAAGCGTTAAACGAACTCGGGTCTTTTTATTTATCATTAAATATATCAGCTCCCGGTTTTAACATAGACCATCGTTCAATCCGCCGCTTAAAACTTAAAACAAAAATTTATTTGCACTTTATCATTACTGCAACCGTATTGAACGAGCCAAATGTATGAAAAAAATCCGTGGAATTGAAAAAGAGCTCGTGTGCCACGCGAAGTCGAGCGTTTTTATTTATCATCAAATAGATAAGCTCCCGCTTTTAACATGGACCATTCGATCCGCCACTTAAAGCTATCATTTACTTTATCATTACTGCAAACGTATCGAATAAGTCAAATGTATAAAAAATACAAGGAATTAAAAATTGATTTATCATGAAATAACTAAGTTCCCGGTTTAGAGACATTACATCTGTAACACGACAATATGCAAAAAAAAAAACAATATTTTGGATTTCATTTTTACTGCACGCGTATCGAACGAGTCAAATGTATGAAAAAAAAACTAGGAATTGGAAAAGGGCTCGAGCATTACGCGAAATCGAGCCTTTGTTATTTATCATCAAATAAATAATTTCCCGGTTTAGAGATGTATTAAAGTGGGTTAGGACCTAAAAAGCCCGATCGGGCGTCCCGCGCATTGTTGCCTCTTTAATAGTTATCAAACAAATAAGCTCCTGGTTTAAACGTAGACCATTCGATCCGTCACATCAATATCAGAAAAAAAAGTTTCTTTCCATTTTATAATCTAGAGTCGCGGTAGCGACTCGAGACACGTACATTTCCGACTATACCGACATATCGAGAGTCGCACCAAGATTCTCTTACGCCAACAACCTTGCTTATGCATGGGAGTATATCTATAGCGAAAAATTTATATTTCCTAATTACTCATTTTACAGAGTTTTTGAGAAAATTTGAGATGTACGTTTTGTCTGCAGATTTTTTCTCTTTCGATTGGTATCTAAAAGAAAACTGTAGCTGGTCTCGTATGGGAGATATGTTTTTTTATGGGTTAATTTTTCTCAATGAATATTCCATTTTCGTCCCATATTTTTCAGCCACTTTTTTCGGCCCAATGTGAAGTTGGCTATAAAACGTCACGTGGTCCGTTTTCACATGTTAGATGAGTGTGAGAGAGATAGCACTATAGGGATCGTGGATACCTAGAGAGAGAGGGTCTTAGGGTGCGTTCTGAAGGGCGTACAGCGTTTCAGCGCTGTGCTCCTGTCAGAACGCACCCAGCCATAAAGTGCTACAGGATTTGCGCTCACAGGCGCGTAAGCATCCAAGACAAATGCAGTCTATGGTGCATTCGTCTTGAATGCTTCGAGCGCCAGATCCTATCATATTTTATATGTCGATATATACGTGCTGAAAGCGCATAAGCATCCTAACATACTGTGAGATATAACCTCAAAAAATTAAAAATTCTCGTGAAAGCATATTTAAAAAAATTTTTTAAACAAAAATGACATGTTCTCAATTGAAATTCAAAAAGAATATTTATAGTTTGTATAGAAAAAATTGATGTAGTGATTTATATGCTACCGGAATATGATAATTTCGAATTTTTTGTGATCCGTCAGAAAAATTTATTCAGAATTTATTGTGATCTGTCAGGAAAATTTAATATCATAGAATTTAATTTCATACTTAATATCATTCGTATCGATCTTAGTTTTTAAAGTATTTTGTTCGCTGCACACTGGTAAAAATTCCATCCATAATGAGGTTTATAAATTTTTTACTTATCGATGGATAATTTTGTATGCAATATCTAATTTGTAATGCTTGTTAAAGAAAAAAAGTTATGAACCTCATTATTAATAGCATTTTGTCCACTTCACAATGGACAAAATTCTATCCACAATGAGATTTATGATTTTTTACCTCACTGATCGAAGTTTGCGTATCCAAAATATAATTTGTGAAAATAGGTAAACCTGGAGTTAGTTCATGAACCTTAGTACAAATACTATAAATAGGATTTTGTTTTCTGCACAATAAAGAAAATTCGATCTATATTGAGGCTTATGAATCTTTCTCTCATCGATGAACGATTTGGTATCTAAAATATAATTTGTGCTGTCCATCGGACAAGCGAAATTATTAATCATATAAAAATAATATTATTACGTAAAATTATAAATAATATTAAATTATATAATTGAATGGAATTATGAATTATGTTAAGTTGCAAAAACCGAATGGGAATACTTTGCAAAAAGTGGACAAATCACTCCCAAAAACACCAAAAATGGTGTTAAAAACTGGAGACAAGTACATTTGAAGAGTATTCATAGTTTGGTCTACCTACAAAAAGTTGTGAAATAATAGACAATAACCCTGAATACATGTGGCCAAGCCCATATAGTATCTCAGTTTGACTTTTATTTACAAGCATATAGTGATTATTACAGTATGCGGAAGCGAAATTTATAAAATTTGAAAACATCTTCACGTTTGAAAATTAAAAATATCCATTACTCAATATAAACATCAAATCGATGAAACAAAATTTATCACAAAAATAATAAGTACTTGGCGAGTTAGGTAATATTTGCAAAGGATGTTTTAGTAATGCAGCTAAGGTTGCTTCAGGTGGAAAAACTCGCCAAGTACATTTTATTTTTGTGATAAATTTTGTTTCATCGATTTGATATTTATATTGAGTAATGGATTTTTTTAAATTTTTAAACGTGAAGATGTTTTCAAATTTTATAAATTTTGCTTCCGCATACTGTAATAATCACTATATGCTTGTAAATAAAGGTCAAACTGAGATACTATATGGGCTTGGCCATATGTATTCAGGGTTATTGTCTATTATTTCACAACTTTTTGTAGGTAGACCAAACTAGGGATACTTTTGAAATGTACTTGTCTCCAGTTTTTTACACCATTTGTGGTGTTTTTGGGTTACTATAAACGATACGAACGACTCAACTGTTCGTAGAAAGCCAAGGAACTAAACAAAAGCCCGAGTGTCACGCGCATTGTGGTCTTTTCATTTATCATTCAATAAATAAGCTCTTTCTTTTAACATAGACCATTATATCGGTCACATCAAAATAAAACATAAAAATCTATTGGCATTTCATCATAATTGCAAACGTATCGAACGTTTCAACTGTATGAAAAAAGCCGAGGAACTAAAAAAAAGAGCTTGAGTGCGAGCCGCCTTGTAGCGTTTTTATTTTTAAATAAATAATCTTTTAGTTGGAAGATTTATAATTATTTGTGTCGAATAAACGACTGCGAAAAACATTTTATTTTTTATTTTATTTATATTGCAGAAGTATTAAACGAGTCAACTGTATGAAAAAAACCAAACAACAAAAAAAGAGATCAACTGCCACACGCATTGGAACCTTTTTATTAATAATTAAATAAATAAGCCTACGATTTTACCATAGACCATTCGATCCGACACATCAAATCGAGAAAAAAATTATTTTCTCTGGATTTGTTTTACTGCAAATGTATCGAACGAGTCAGTTGTATGAAAAAAGCCGAGGAACTAAAAGAGCCCGAGCGCCACGCGCATTCTAGCCTTTTCATTCATCTTTGAATAAATCAGTTCCCGGTTTCAAAATAGACCATTCGATCATACTTATCGAAATCATTAACAAAACAAATTTCTCAGCATTTTTTTTAATTATTGCGGACCTATCAAACGAGTCAAATGTATAAGAAAAGCCGAGGAACTAAAAAAGAGCTTGAGCGCCAAGCAAACTCGAGCCTTTCGATTTATTATTAAATAGATCAGCTCCCAGTTTTAACATAGACCATTCGATCCGCCACTTCAAAAAAAGAAAAAAAAACTTATTTGCACTTTATTACTACTGCAAACGTATCGAACGTGTCAAATGTATGAAAAAAAAGCCAAGGTGTTGAAAAAGTGCTCGAGCGCCACGCGAATTCAAGCCTTTTTATTTATCATGGAATAAATAAGTTCCCGGTTTAGAGATGAATCATTACATCCGTAACATCAAAATATGCAAAACTTATATTATTTTGGATTCGTTTTTTACTGCAAGCGTATTAAATGAATGAACGGTATGAATAAAGTCAAGGAACCGGAAAGAAGCCAACGCGCAGCGCATTGTAGCCACTTTATTAATCATCAAACGAATAAGTTCCCGGTTTAAACAGAGACCAGTTGATCCGTCACGTCAATATTGGGAAAAAAAAAATTGTTGGCATTTTATCATTACTACTAACGTATCAAGGACTCAACTATTTGAAAATAATCTACGAACTGAAAAAAAGCCCGAACACCACACGCATTCTGGCCTTTTATTTATTATAAAAAAAAACAGCTCACGATTTCAACATAGATCATTCCATCATTCACATCAAAATATTAAACAAAACAAAATCTAAGCATTTTCTTATTACTGCGAACCTATCGAACGAGGCAAATGTATAAGAAAAGCCGAGGAACTAAAAACGAGCTCCAGCGCCAAGCAAACTTGAGCCTTTTTATTCATCATTAAATCCATCGGCTTCCGGTTCTAACATAACTCATTCGATCCGCCACTTAAATATAAGAAAAAAAATGTGTTTCCACTTTATCATTAATGCAATCGTATCGAACGAGTCAAATGTATGAAAAAAAAACTAGTAATTGGAAAAGGACTCGAGTATCACGCGAAATCGAGCCTTTGTTATTTATCATCAAATAAATAATTTCCCGGTTTAGAGATGTATCAAAGTGGGTTAGAACCTAAAAAGCCCGATTGGGCGTCACACGCATTGTTGCCTTTTTAATAGTTATCAAAAAAATAAGCTCCTCGTTTAAACGTAGACCATTCGATCCGTCACATCAATATTAGAAAAAAAAGTTTCTTTTCATTTTATAATTACTATAAACGTAACGAACGACTCAACTGTTCGTAAAAAGCCAAGGAACTAAACAAAAGCGCGAGTGTCACGCGCATTGTGGTCTTTTCATTTATCATTCAATAAATAAGCTCTTTCTTTTAACATAGACCATTATATCGGTCACATCAAAATAAAAAATAAAAATCTATTGGCATTTCATCATCATTGCAAACGTATCGAACGTTTCAACTGTATGAATAAAGCCGAGAAACTAAAAAAAAAAGAGCTTGAGCACCACCCGCCTTGTAGCGTTTTTATTTTTAAATAAATAATTTTTCAGTCCAAAGATTGATAATTATATGCGTCGAATAAACGACTGCGAAAAACATTTTTTTTTTAAATTTTATTTATATTGCAGTAGTATTAAACGAGTCAACTGTATGAAAAAAGCTAAACAACAAAAAAAGAGATCAAGTGCCACACGCATTTGAACCTTTTTATTAATAATTGAATAAATAAGCTTACGATTTTATCATAGACCATTCGATCCGACACATCAAATCGAGAAAAAAATTATTTTCTCTGGATTTGTTTTACTGCAAATGTATCGAACGAGTCAGTTGTATGAAAAAAGCCGAGGAACTAAAAGAGCCCGAGCGCCACGCGCAATCTAGCCTTTTTATTCCATCTTTGAATGAATCAGCTCCAGGTTTCAAAATAGACCATTCGATCATACTTATTAAAATAATTAACAACAAAAATTTCGCAACATTTTTTTTTTATTTTTGCGGACCTATCAAACGAGTCAAATGTATAAGAAAAGCCGAGGAACTAAAAAAGAGCTTGAGCGCCAAGCAAACTCGAGCCTTTCGATTTATCATTAAATATATCAGCTCCCAGTTTTAACATAGACCGTTCGATCCGCCACTTCAAACAAAGAAACAAAACTTATTTGCACTTTATTATTACTGCAAATGTATCGAACGTGTCAAATGTATGAAAAGAAGCCAAGGAGTTGAAAAAGTGCTCGAGCGCCACGCGAAATCAAGCCTTTTTATTTATCATGGAATAAATAAGTTCCCGGTTTAGAGATGAATCATTACATCTGTAACTTCAAAATACGCAAAAATTATATTATTTTGGATTTGATTTTTACTGCAAGCGTATCAAACGAATCAACTGTATGAAAAAAGTCAAGGAATCAGAAAGAAGCCCGCGCGCAGCGCATTGTAGCCTCTTTATTAATCATCAAACGAATAATCTCCCAGTTTGAACAGAGACCAGTTGATCCGTCGAGATAATATTAGAACACAAAATTTGTTGGCATTTTATCATTACTACTAACGTATCAAGGTCTCAACTGTTTGAAAATAATCAACGAACTGAAAAAGAGCCCGAGCGCCACGGGCATTCTAGCCTTTTCATTCATCTTTGAATAAATCAGTTCCCGGTTTCAAAATAGACCATTCGATCATACTTATCGAAATCATTAACAAAACAAATTTCTCAGCATTTTTTTTAATTATTGCGGACCTATCAAACGAGTCCAATGTATAAGAAAAGCCGAGGAACTAAAAAAGAGCTCGAGCGCCAAGCAAACTCGAGCCTTTCGATTTAATATTAAATAGATCAGCTCCCAGTTTTAACATAGACCATTCGATCCGCCACTTCAAAAAAAGGAAAAAAAACTTAGTTGCACTTTAGTACTACTGCAAACGTATCGAACGTGTCAAATGTATAAAAAAAAAAACTAGGAATTGGAAAAGGGCTCGAACATCACGCGAAATCGAGCCTTTGTTATTTATCATCAAATAAATAATTTCTCGGTTTAGAGATGTATCAAAGTGGGTTGGAACCTAAAAAGCCCAATCGGGCGTCACGCGCACTGTGGTCTTTTCATTTATCATTCAATAAATAAGCTCTTTCTTTTAACATAGACCATTATATCGGTCACATCAAAATAAAAAATAAAAATCTATTGTCATTTCATCATAATTGCTAACGTATCGAACGTTTCAACTGTATGAAAAAAACCGAGAAACTAAAAAAAAAGCTTGAGCACCGCCCGCCTTGTAGCGATTTTATTATAAAATAAATAATCTTTCAGTTTAAAGATTGATAATTATATGCGTCGGATAAACAACTGCGAAACATTTTTTTTTTAATTTTAATCGAACGAGTCGAATGTATAAGAAAAGCCGAGGAACTAAAAAATAGCTCGAGCGCCAAGCAAACTCGAGCCTTTCGATTTATCATTAAATAGATCAGCTCCCAATTTTAACATAGACCGTTCGATCCGCCACTTGAAATAAAGAAACAAAACTTATTTACACTTTATTACTACTGCAAATGTATCGAACGTGTCAAATGTATGAAAAAAAGCCAAAGAGTTGAAACAGTTTATTTATCATGTAATAAATAAGTCCCCGGTTTAGAGATGAATCATTACATCCGTAACATCAAAATACGCAAAAATTATATTATTTTGGATTCGATTTTTACTGCAAGTGTATCAAACGAATCAACTGTATCAAAAAAGTCAAGGAACCAGAAAGAAGCCCGCGCGCAGCGCATTGTAGCCTCTTTATTAATCATCAAATGAAATATCTCCCGGTTTAAACAAAGACCAGTTGATCCGTCACGTTAATATTAGAACAAAAAAGATTGTTGGCATTTTATCATTACTACTAACGTATCAAGGTCTCAACTGTTTGAAAATAACCGACGAACTGAAAAAGAGCCCGAGCGCCACACGCATTCTGGCCTTTTATTTATTATAAAATAATACAGCTCCTGGTTTCAATATAGATCATTCAATCATTCACATCAAAATAAGAAAAAAAACTCATCATTTTCTTACCACTGCGAACCTATCGAACGAGTCAAATGTATAGAGCTCCAGCGCAACGACAACTCGAGCCTTTTTATTTATCATTGAACCAAACAGCTCTTGGTTTCAACAAACATAAATGGAGAGCAGGGGCTAAGTGGCTAGAGCGCGGGTCTCGTAATCCGCGGGATCCAGGTTCGAACCTCGGCGACACCACTGAAAAAATATGGATTTTTTCAAGTGTCTATCGCTGTAAACCCGGTGGATTAGATTCCACCTTAAATAAATACGTCCCAATACCCCTTTGTGATGAGTGGGCGGCCGTAGCATGGTTCTGGTGGAGCCTTCCGCTTCGGTTCTTATCGTTCGGAAGGTGGCTCACTTAATCGCGTGGCTGCTGGCCCATTGATCACAAGTAGGGAGGTAACTGCCTAATCAACCAACGGTAGTCGTGCTCGAGTGTACTCGCACTGCTGCCGGAAGGGGATTAGGTATAAGTTACCGACTGTATCGACGGGGGTTTTTCCGCAGTTTTCCCTCCGTCCTCGTCAAATGCGATACAGGACAAGGAATTGGAGTGTTGTAGGTCTGCAGCCCGAAGCACTCGGGCAAAGAGGCCGAGTCGTAAAAACCCAAAAAATGGGCTATACGGGATACGAATACAATACATAGAACATTCGATCCGTCACTTTAATATTTAAAAAAAAATGTCTTTCTACTTTTTCATTACTCCAAGCGTATCGAATGAGTCAGATGTATGAAAAAAAACTAGGGATTGGAAAAGGGTTCGATTGTCACGCAAAATCGAGCCTTCGTATTTTATCATCAAACAAATAATTTCCCGGTTTAGAGATGGATGAAAATGGGCGAGGAACTAAAACGAAGCCCAATCGGGCGTCACACGCCTAGTTCCCTCTTTATTAGTTATCAAATGAATAAGCTCCTGATTTAAACGGAGACCATTCGATTCGTCACATCAATATTAGAACAAAAAAGTTTCTTTTAATTTTATCATCGCTATAAACGTAACGAACGACTCAACAGTTTGAAAAAAGCCGAGGAACTAAAGAAGAGTACGAGTGCCACGGGCATTGTAGCTTTTTTTATTTATTATTAAGTAAGTTAGCTTCCGTTTTTAACATCGACAATCCGACCCGTTCAATCAAAATAAAAATAAAAAAATATTTCTGTGCATTTGTTTCATTTTTTTTTAATGCAAATGTATCGAACGCGTCGACTGTATGAAAAAAACCGATGAAGTAAAAGAGCCCAAGTGCTACACGCACTCTGCGTTTTATTCATCATAACATAAATTAGCTCTCGGTTTCAACATTGACCATTTGATCCGCAATTTCGAAATTATTTAAAAAAATGTATTTATTGTATGACCCTTGTACAAACAAAATTTTTCTGACTCGTGTAATTGCAGCATTCGCCTCCGGCTCAGGCTGCAAACTCACACTCGTCAGAAAAAGTTTTTTTGTCCTCGGGTCATAATGTACTATTATTGTATGACCCTCGTACAAAAAAACTTTTTTTGTCCTCGGGTCATAATGTACTATTTATTTGACCCTCCGTGTTTACACTGGGCCTTTAAGGGAACAGTCGAAATTTGAAACTCAAATTTTCCGCTTATGAACAGAGAGCGGGTTTCGGCTACCGCCATAAAAAATCTTAGTATTAGTGGGGACCTAAGGCCCAAGGGATGCTCGACTGTGGCAATTTACTTGCAAATGCCAACGAGTGCAAATCACGGCCGTTCCCTAAAAGGGTCAGTGTGCAGACAGCGTCAGTATTTTCGAAGGTAAACGAATATAATTTTTTTTTGCTTTCTCGTAGTTTTTCTCTTTTTTCATGGCTAAAACAAATGTTTTATGTAATTTGATTTTGTTTTGACTACTTTGTAACGACTTTTATCTCAAAATCAAGACTTTTTCTATTCTTGGCTTGTTAGGCCGTTATTTTTTAATATTTTTATTGAAAATAAAATTTCGCTATATTATTTTTTGCTTTTTTTAATATCTTGCTTTTTCGGTTTTTGTTATTAGTTCATGCGGCATACGCCGGTTCGCGACGAACATCGTACGCACTTTTGCCACAATTGCGCACCGTGAATTCTTTTTTTCTCATAAATTATTATTGATATACAGTAACTGATCTCTTATATTATAAATACAGATCTCTTGTGAACTATTCTTGATAAGAGATCTTCGTCCCCTTTTTCCTCTGATCTGGCCGCAATGAGAAGAAGAAAGAGAAGAAGCGTTCTTATAAAGAGAACCTACTGTATCATAATTTTTGTATTTAAAGCAATAAAAAATCATTTCGTACCAAATAATGATCGTTCCGTTTAACTAGAACATGCCTGAATTCCTAAAAAAATTCCGCACTTTCAGGTTCTTAAATAACCCAACTTTTTGGAGCCCACGCCAAAGAAACCATATTTTTTTGAAAGGTCTTAGTCTAAAATACAAAATCCTAGAACCGTTTTTTAAAATATATGTTTATTGTAAAGTTACGATTTTTTTAACAAAATTCCGTTTTTTACACTTTGTCGACTATTCTCTAACAAGGTGTCCAACAGACTCATGAAAAAAAATTCTCTGACTTTTCCCGGTTTTCCAGAGCCAAAACATAATTTTTCCCTGGCCAATTTGTGTCAAAAACCATTTTGGGAGGCTTGAAAAGTTTCAAAATGGTAAAAAAAATCCTCCACTTTTTCGTTGTGGATATAATAGTGATTGTGTCTTGACGAAATACTGAAGATAATGTAATTTTATTTTGCTCTCTACGACATCTCATTTCCTTATTCTGAGCCTACAATAGCGCAAAAACAGTCTTTTCACATGTTTTTGGTTATAATTTAATTTTTCCCATTGCATATACACTACAGGCGAAAAGTTTCCGGACAAAACTTCAAAGAATGTCAGGATCGTTTTTTTATGCCATTTCGCTGGAAGTCAACGTAGACTAATTTAAGAATCGGCATTTTAAAAGGGGAAGAATTCGGCTAAATTTCCCGATTTTTAATTATTTTTACAATTTGTTTTTAGATTTGGACTCTATTTTGAAAACAGCTGCTTTTCGATTTCTTTCCCAAATTTTTTTTTCTATTTTCTGGTTCGGAACTGAGATCATTCAATTACCATAATCCGAGAACTATGAAATTATTGGTAAATTTTCAAGAGGAAAACATACTTTAATTTACCATTTTCAACACATTAGAATTTTTTTCAATTTTTTTTCCAGCCTCAACATGAGAAAAGAAAATTATGGAAAGAAAATCTTAAAGTATTCCTTTTAAGGCAGTGTCCTAGTGTAGAAAGCCAAAATTGAGGGGTTTTTTCAACATCCTATGCAAAAAAAACTAAACATGTTTTTGCATTCATTTTTTCACCACATATTTATTCATTCATCAATATTCTACAAAAAAATTGGCGAAAAAAAAAATCTAATATCTTGGCAGATTCCGGTTGATAAAGTGCGGGTGGGGAAAAAAACGAACTCTGCGTGTTGGTATGATTGCGGGCGTTCTATGCATTGGAAAAAAAATATATAGATATATGTTCTTCATCAGGAAGAATGCCATTATAGCTCCTACCTCAGGCAAAAAAAAAAATAAAAAGAATTCGCAACATGGCGGCTTCACAATCATGAAAAAAACGACAAAAAATGAATTTTTTTTCAAACAGCCGCCATTTTGTGAATTATTTTTATTTCTTTTTGCCTGAGGTAGGGGCTATAATGACATTCTTCCTGATGAAGAACATATATTATTTTTTTTTCTGATGCATAGAACGCCCGCAATCATGCCAACACGCAGAGGCCGTTTTTGCCCACCCCCACTTCATCAACCGAGATCTGTCAAGATATTGGATTTCTTTTTTTCGCCAATTTTTTTTGTAGAATATTGAAGAATTAATAAATATGTCGTGAAAAAATGAATGCAAAAACATGTTTAGTTTTTTTTTCATAGCATGTTGAAAAAACCCCTGAATTTTGGCTTTCTACACTAGAACACTGCCTTAACTCAAAAAAAAACAGACGCAATTTCTGGTTCGTAGCTCAGATCATTCAATAACCGTAACTCGAGAACTATAGGATCATTGATAAGATTTCAAGAGGGAAAAATACTTGAATGTACCATTTTCAATACATTGTCATGGATTTATTTGTCAAATTTTTTTCTCTAATTTTTTTTCCGGCCTTAGCATTAGAAAACAAAATTTTGGAAAAAAAAATTGAATAAATCCTGTTAACTCAACAAAAGCAGATGCAACTTTTTGCTATCTTGCAGTTTTTCATGAATCCTCTTTGTTTCCGTGTTATATGGGATTTTTCAAATGTCCTCTTTTTTCACAAAAAAACAGAATAAGTTTGGGGAAAAAAATCGCTCAAAGTTAAAAAAAAAAGGGAAAGTGATGTTCGAACTTTCCTCTTTTTGAATCCAATCGTAAAAATGTATTTAAAAAATTTCCTCTAGAAGATGGGTGCACCTGAAGAGAGGGAAGATTGTATTTAAAGAGTTTCCTCTAGAAGATGGGTGCACCGGAAGAGAGGGGGAAAAGGCGAAAAACTGCTGTTTTCAAAATGGAGTCCAAATCTAAAAACAATTTGTAAAAATAATTAAAAAATCAGAAAGTGAAGCTGTAAAATGCCGCTTGTTAAATTAGTCTATGTTGACTTCCAGCAAAATGGCATAGAAAAACGTTCCAGACCTTTTTTGAATTTTTGTCCACAAACATATCGCCGGTAGTGTACATGCTCAGCGGTCGATTACCCATTGATATAGAACTAGAGATGTTTATAAAAAGAAATACAACCAAAAAATCATGATTTTTTGATCCCCTAAAGCTTGTCTATTCGCAAATCAACTTTGGCTCATCCGTGACTCTGGCAGATGGTCAATTTTTTTTTCGTTATTCAGAGGTTTATAGCGTGTATTTTAGATAGGAAATAAAAAAAGCATTGACATTATTACGACAAAAAAAGTTGAGCGACGGAAAAAAATCCCGCTAAATTGTAAAAATCTCTGACATTTCCAGACCTGTGAGATCCCTTGACAATTCCCGGTTTCCCAGATTTCCCTGACCGCTGGACACCCTGTCTAATTTTTATTATCAACGGTTTTAAACTTTCTACTTTGGCAACTTCTAGGCCATATAGTGGACACTTTTAGAAGTAATCAGGAATTTTTTCAGATTTTTCGAAAGCCTAGAAAACCTTGAAAACCTCACTGTTCCCTAAAAGTCTTAGTGTACACACCGAGTCTCAAAAAATATAGTGTACACACGAAGGGTTAATTAAAAAATGTTTAGAGGTGAGAACTCTTTTCGAAACCATAGAAGAGTACTAGAACTTTACTAAGAATCTATCAAACGCCTCAAACTTCGCTTTTATGCATCAGCATCTCACCATTACTTAGGTGAGATGCTGATAAAAATTTGTGTTAATTAATTAAAAATTATTTAGAGGTAAGAACTTTTTTCCCAACTATAGAAGGGTACTGAAACTCTACTCAGAGTCTAGTAAACAACTTAAATTTCGCTTCGAAGCACCAGCATCTCACTATTATTTAGGCGAGATGCTGATGAAAATTGTTGTTGATTAATTAAAAAATATTTAGAGGTCGAGACTTTTTTTCAAAACCATAGAAGAGTACTACAACTTCACTCAGAATCTCGTAAAGAACTCAAATTTCGGTTTCGTGCACGAGCATCTCACCATTACTTAGGTGAGATGCTGATAAAAATTGTTGTTAGTTAATTGAAAAATATTTAGATGTAAGAACTCTTTTCGGGACTATGGAAGAGTACTAGAACTTCACTCAGAATCTAGTAAAGGTTTCAAATGTAGCTTTTATGCACCAGCATCTCACCATTATTTAGGTGGGATGCTGATAGAAATTGTTGTTAATTTATTCGAACATATTTGGAGGTCACAACTCTTTTCGATACTATGGAAGAGTACAAGAGAGCTACTCAGAATCTAGTGAACGATTCAAATTTCGCTTTTATGCACCAGCATTTCATCTTTGTTTAGTCGAGATGCTGATAAAAATTGTTGTTCATCCATTAAAAATTATTTAGAGGTCAGAACTCTTCACAAAACTATGGCAGAGTACTACAACTTCACTCAGAATCTAGTAAAGGACTCAAATTTTACTTTTAGGCACCAGCATCTCACCATCCTTTAGGAGAGATGCTATTCAGAATTGTGGTTAATCAATTAGAAAATGTTTAGAGGTGAGAACTCTTCTCGAAACCATAGAAGAGTACTAGAACTTTACTAAGAATCTATCAAACGCCTCAAATTTCGCTTTTATGCATCAGCATCTCACCATTACTTAGGTGAGATGCTGATAAAAATTTGTGTTAATTGATTAAAAATTATTTAGAGGCAGAACTTTTTTCGCAACTATAGAAGGGTACTGAAACTCTACTCAGAGTCTAGTAAACAACTTAAATTTCGCTTCGAAGCACCAGCATCTCACTATTATTTAGGCGAGATTCTGATGAAAATTGTTGTTGATTAATTAAAAAATATTTAGAGATTGGAACTCTTTTCGAAACTATGGACGAGTACGAGTACTAGAACTTTACTCAGAATCTAGTAAAGGACTAAAATTTTGCTTTTAAGTACCAGCATCTCACCATTGTTTAGGTGAGATGTTATTAAAAATTGTTATTAACTACACTACTGGAAAAAATCAAAGGAACAAGAATTTTTCCTCAATTTTTAATGGTTTTTCGCAATGCTGTAACTCAGTCAAAAATGGTTGTATCGAGGTCTAAAAAAAGCATTTTGAGGCTTGAAGTTTCTAGTTTCAAAATCTTCCAGTAAAAAAATTTACAAAGCTGCAGGTTTCACGCAATCTTAAGAAGTACTAAGAAACAAAAATGTCGCCAATTTTTAGTACTTTTATTTTAGCTGCAATTTCTGGGAATTTTTTTTTTCAGATCAACCATTACATGGACCGGATAGCTTATTTATTTAGCTTCAATTTGCTTTTTTTGAGACTTCGGTGCGACCATTTTTCGCTGAGATATGGGACTTTTAATGAAAAAAAGGTCTTTTTGTGTTTGACCATTGATTGATTGGGTTTTCAGAAACTTGCATTAATGCTCTACATTGACGATGGTTTTTTGAAAAAAAAAAAATTTCCATCCTTGCCATGAATTTTAAAAAACAGGAGAAAAAGGGTTATTAACGGTTTTTTACAAAATCAACGGCCAAATTCAAAATATTGACAAAACGACTAATATTGATAGTAATTTTTACAGCTCAATATACCCACAAAAACTCTGTTAAGTTTCAATTTGATCTATCGAACGGTTTTTTTTTTGTTTCAAGCAATCAAATTTTTGAAAAAAATGAAAGGATCATTTGTATTGATTCTAAACACTTCATAATCATTATTAAAATGAAGAAAAAACAATGATTTTTGAGCTTTTTCCACATTTTTATCGTAAACGACGTTTAAATTTATTTAAAAAAGGGAAATGAAAAAAATTTTTTTTAGGTTTTTTGAAAATTAAAAAAACTAAATTTTTTTCTAACAAATTTTAGGATTATGTTCAGCACTGTACACTAGGCTGTCCGTTATTTCCCAAGTTGGCGTTTTTTCAATTCTCTCTTCCCCCCCCCCCCCTCCGCTCCACCCCGATCATTTGTACATAACCTAAAACGAATTTAAAAAAAAAAACGGTTTTGGAAACGATTTGACCTTGCCTTTTAGACGGTTTTTCCCCCATGTAAAATACATGGGAATTTTGCGTTTTTTGCATTGTATTTTTTTTCTTCCGCCGAAAAATAGTATAGTGATAATTTGCGCAAGCTTTCAAAACATACAAAATTTTATAATTTTTTATTTTCGGCAAATCATTAATACCTAAGGAATCTTATATAATCTTAACAAAATTTATAACTTGAATAATGAGGAACTAATAACAGGTTTTTCAAATTTATTACATATTTTTATTAAAGTAAAATTTACATGTCTAAAATTTTAATTTATTTACATAAATTTATTTTTTTCCAAATCGTCTCCGATCATATCTTATCCCAATAATACATATTTCACGGTTCCTTAATGTTGCGTAGCACAGCATGCTACGCGGTTTTTAACTTTTCGATAAGCATTTTTAGTGACTTTAGAAATTTTTGTTTGTATCCGTTGATGACTTGTATTAAATATTGTTTTTGGTCTTCCTTTTTCGTCAACACATTTATGTATTCCTCCGTCAACTGCACTGCTCGTTCGGCTACATATCAATGACTACCCGGAGATTTTTCATAAATTCAGAGCCTTTTAAATATGCATCATTAGTATAAATAGAGGATCCACAAACACGAGACTTGGATTATTTTGTGAACAAGGACTCGCTAAAATTTTTCGATCGATTCAAAATAAATAAAAGTTTTTTTGAACAAAATGTCCAAACATGGAAAACTAATGATGTATATTTGAAAGGCTCAGAAATTGTGAAAAATCTCAGGGTAATCAATGATGTATCCGAACGAGCAGTGCAGTTAACGGAGAAATACTTAAATGTGTTGACAAAAAATCAAGACCAAAACAATATTTAATACAAGACGTCAACGAATACCAAAAAAAAAATCTAAAGCCGCTAAAAATGGTTCTGTGAAAAGTTAAAAACCGCGTAGCAAGCTGTGCTACGCAATTTAAGCAACCATGAAATATGTATTATTCTAATAAGATATGATCGGAAAAGACTTGGAAAAAAATGATTGTATATGAATAAATTAAAATGTAAATTTTACTTTAATAAAAATAGAAAACTTATTTAAAAAACGTATTATTTGTTCCTCACTATTCCAGTTATAAATCCATTTTCCAAAAAAACATACGTATTTCTCAAAAAAAAATTATTTTTCATCCTCTTACGTTTTTATACCTTTCAAAGTAAAATTTTTATTTTTTTGACAAGAGTGTATCCTCCGATTTTTATCAAATAAATTGACAAAAAAGTACATTTAAAACCGCATCTTTTGATCGCTATCCGCCCGCGTAGAAAAAAAAAGTATCGCCGAGATGCTCGGCGAAAGTCTCCGCTAGAATATTGGCGATAATCTTGCCGATAATCTCGCCAATAGTCTCAGAAGAATCAAGCATGCAATCGAGACCGGTATTCTTTGAAATCGATGACAGCAGACAAAAATCGTCTCGCCCAGACTCTCGACGAAAGTCTCTGCGAGAATATCGGCGAGAATCTTACCGAGAGTCTGAAAAGAATCTAGTGACCATGACCGGTATTTTTTGAAATTTATTACAGCTTAAAAAGTCATCTCGCCGAGACACTTGGCAATAATCTCTGCGATAATATCGGTGAGAATCTTGCCGAGAGTCTGAAAAGAATCTAGCGAACATGACCGGTATTCTTTGAGATCGATGACGGCATAAAAAAATCGTCTCGCCGAGACTCTCAACAAAAGTCTCTGCGAGAATATCGGCCCGAATCTTACCGAGAGTCTGAAAAGAATCTAGGGAACATGACCGGTATTCTTTGAAATCGATGACAGCATACAAAAATCGTCTCACCAAGACTCTCGACGAAAGTCTCTGCTGGAATATCGGCGAGAATGTTGCCGATAGCTTGAAAAGAATCAAGCGAACATGACCGGTATTCTTTGAAATCGATGACGGCATAAAAAAATCGTCTCGCCCAGATTCTCGACGAAAGTCTCTGCGAGAATATCGGCGAGAATCTTACCAAGAGTCTGAAATGAATCTAGCGAACATGACCGGTATTCTTTGAAATTTATTACAGCTTAAAAAATCGTCTCGCCGAGACTCTTGGCGATAATCTCTGCGAGAATATCGGTGAGGATCTTGCCGAGAGTCTGAAAAGAATCTAGCGAACATGACCGGTATTCTTTGAAATCGATGACAGCATAAAAAAATCGTCTCACCGAGACT
This sequence comes from Alloplasta piceator, assembly GCA_946863875.1. Lineage (NCBI taxonomy): Eukaryota > Metazoa > Arthropoda > Insecta > Hymenoptera > Ichneumonidae > Alloplasta > Alloplasta piceator. The sequence continues at coordinate 30,359,557 of OX333075.1, forward strand.
CTCGACGAAAGTCTCTGCTGGAATATCAGCGAGAATCTTGCCGATAGTTTGAAAAGAATCAAGCGAACAGGACCGGTATTTTTTGAAATCGATGACAGCAGACAAAAATCGTCTCGCCCAGACTCTCGACGAAAGTCTCTGCGAGAATATCGGCGAGAATCTTACCGAAAGTCTGAAAAGAATCTAGCGAACATGACCGGTATTTTTTGAAATTTATTACAGCTTAAAAAATCGTCTCGCCGAGACTCTTGGCGATAATCTCTGCGAGAATATCGGCGAGAATTGAGCGAACATGGCCGGTATTCTTTGAAATCGATGGCGGCATGAAAAAAATCGTCTCGCCCAGATTCTCGACGAAAGTCTCTGCGAGAATATCGGCGAGAATCTTACCAAGAGTCTGAAAAGAATCCAGCGAACATGACCGGTATTCTTTGAAATTTATGACAGCTCAAAAAATCGTCTCGCCGAGACACTTGGCGATAATCTCTGCGAGAATATCGGTGAGAATCTTGCCGAGAGTCTGAAAAGAATCTAGTGAACATGACCGGTATTCTTTGAAATCGATGACGGCATAAAAAAATCGTCTCGCCGAGACTCTTAACAAAAGTCTCTGCGAGAATATCGGCACGAATCTTACCGAGAGTCTGAAAAGAATCTAGCGAACATGACCGGTATTCTTTGAAATCGATGACAGCATAAAAAAATCGTCTCACCGAGACTCTCGACGAAAGTCTCTGCTGGAATATCGGCGAGAATCTTGCCGATAGTTTGAAAAGAATCAAGCGAACAGGACCGGTATTTTTTGAAATCGATGACAGCAGACAAAAATCGTCTCGCCCAGACTCTCGACGAAAGTCTCTGCGAGAATATCGGCGAGAATCTTACCGAAAGTCTGAAAAGAATCTAGCGAACATGACCGGTATTTTTTGAAATTTATTACAGCTTAAAAAATCGTCTCGCCGATACTCTTGGCGATAATCTCTGCGTCTCGCCCAGATTCTCGACGAAAGTCTCTGCAAGAATATCGGCGAGAATCTTACCGAGAGTCTGAAAAGAATCTAGCGAACATGACCGGTATTCTTTGAAATCGATGACAGCATAAAAAAATCGTCTCACCGAGACTCTCGACGAAAGTCTCTGCTGGAATATCGGCGAGAATCTTGCCGATAGTTCGAAAAGAATCAAGCGAACAGGACCGGTATTTTTTGAAATCGATGACAGCAGACAAAAATCGTCTCGCCCAGACTCTCGACGAAAGTCTCTGCGAGAATATCGGCGAGAATCTTACCGAAAGTCTGAAAAGAATCTAGCGAACATGACCGGTATTTTTTAAAATTTATTACAGCTTAAAAAATCGTCTCGCCGAGACTCTTGGCGATAATCTCTGCGAGAATCGAGCGAACATGACCGGTATTCTTTGAAATCGATGACGGCATGAAAAAATCGTCTCGCCCACATTCTCGACGAAAGTCTCTGCAAGAATATCGGCAAGAATCTTACCGAGAGTCTGAAAAGAATCTAGCGACCATGACCGGTATTCTTTGAAACCGATGACAGCATAAAAAAATCATCTCACCGAGACTCTCCACGAAAGTCTCTGCTGGAATATCGGCGAGAATCTTGCCCAGAGTTTTAAACGAATCAAGCGAACATGACCGGTATTTTTTGAAATTTATTACAGCTTAAAAAATCGTCTCGCCGAGACTCTTGGCGATAATCTCTGCGAGAATATCGGCGAGAATCGAGCGAACATGACCGGTATTCTTTGAAATCGATGACGGCATAAAAAAATCGTCTCGCCGAGACTCTCAACGAAAGTCTCTGCGGGAATATCGGCGAGAATCTTACCGAGAGTCTGAAAAGAATCTAGCGACAGCGAACGATATTCTTTGAAATTGATCACATTATTAAAAAATCGTCTCGCCGAGACTGTTGGCGAAAGTCTCTGCGAGAATATCGACGAGAATCTTACCGAGAGTCTGAAAAGAATCTAGCCACAGCGAACGGTATTCTTTGAAATTTATTACAGCTTAAAAAAATCGTCTCGCCGAGACTCTTGGCGATAATCTCTGCGAGAATATCGGCGAGAACCTTGCCGAGAGTCTGAAAAGAATCGAGCGAACATGACCGGTATTTTTTGAAATCGATGACGGCATATAAAAAAATCGTCTTACCGAGACTCTCGACGAAAGTCTTTGCTGGAATATCGGCGAGAATCTTGCCGAGAGTTTGAAAAGAATCAAGCGAACAGGACCGGTATTTTCTTAAATCGATGACAGCAGACAAAAATCGTCTCGCCGAGACTCTCGACGAAAGTCTCTGCGGGAATATCAACGGGAATCTTACCGAGAGTCTGAAAAGAATCGAGCGAGCATGACTGGTATTCTTTGAAATTTATTACAGCTTAAAAAAATCGTCTTGCCGAGACTCTTGGCGATAATCTCTGCGAGAATCTTACCGAGAGTCTGAAAAGAATCAAGCAATCGGGACAGATATTGTTTAAAATTGATGACAGCAGAAAAAAATCGTCTCGCCATGACTCTTTGAGAATATCGTCGAGAACCTTATCGAGAGTCTGAAAAAAATTCAGCATGCAAACAGGGCCGGTATCCTTTGAATTCGATCACAGCAGAAAAAAATCGTCTCGCCTTGACTCTCGGCAAGAATATCATCGAAAGTCTTGGCGTGAATATCATCAGTTATCGTGCCGATAGTCTCACCGAGAGTCTGAAAATAATTAAACATTCGAACCGGACTGGTATTCTTTAAAGTTGATCACAGCGTGTACTTTGGAGCCATTGTTTCCGAAATTAAAATTAGGTTAACAGACAATCTTACAGTAAATTTATCCGACCTTCTTCTCGTTATACTTCATTCTTCTCGATAAAATTCTTTATTTCGTAAATTGTTTTTCGGAGACGTTTATGCCAGTGGGTGCAAATGTTCCAACGCTTAGTCGTCGATTTACCATTTCATCGGACTATTTGGCTGAAAACACTTCCCAAGTTTCCGACGTAAATATACAACTGAAACTTATAAAGATGAAGGTACTTTTATCGACACAAGTTTTATGGCAGTTTTTTGTGTCCACGACAAATCTAATAGTGTAGCTGGGAGGCTTGCGAATGCAACTGAAGTTACTTGAACTTTGGTGCAAAAAGGGAGTAATAGGAGGTTCAAGAGTAATTGAAAAACCTGTGTTACCTTCATAGGATACTCGCTTTTCCGAGCAAATACCATTTTCAAATTATTCAACAACATGGGCGCAAGTTTTGAAATGTCATTATAGTAATATTATTCGATGGCCTAAAACTCAGAGAATTTTAATAAGACTTTTAAAGGCTCTAGAGCAACGAAAAACGCTGATACTGGGCACCTGAAAATTTATGTACGTTACAGATAGCAGAAATGGCATTTGTTCGACAATTTTATGGTAATAGTTATGAGCATATATAGATTCATCATTAAACCATTAGAGGGCATGGATTTTCATTCCCTGTCATCTAGCAACAGCGCACATCGCAAAAATTCTTACTACTTTACCGACGTCATCTGCGTTGATCGGCATCTTTCACATCCCCTTAATGGGAAAGAATTAGGCACATCTGTGGAATACAAAAGGGAATAGGTCGGAACAATGAAAATAATGATACTATAAGATTCTGTTTGACTGATTTACTCATTATATAGCGGAGATTGTTGCACGCCCGCTCCACGGAGCCCGCAAACTTTTTTTCCCCCCTTGGTCCGATCCACCCCGGAGGCAGAAAAAGTAATATTAAGCTAGATATAGCTTTTCTCATACGTTGTGGGTGCGGAGAGGAAGTCATTCATCCGACAGCCGCACCAATGAGAGACGAGGTATGGAGCTCCGGACAAAGCGCGCTCTTCGGTCGCCGCCAGGGCCCCAAGAGACCTGGTTACCCTTCTGACGCCAGTTGATCCCGGTAGAGTTCGACTGCCGCAAAAATTCAGAGCCTGCGACCCATCGCCGCACGTATAAACGACCGGGCGGGCCCTTACTAGTGCCGGCTGACCAACTACCGCCGAGCCATCCTCAACCCGCGACGACTAGCGAATCGCCTTTTTTTTAGCCTAAGTTCACCGTTAGAATTAAGAGATTCAATGTAGCGTCCCCGTTTCGGGGAATTTAGTCGCTCTCTGACTTCTGAGAAGAGAAACAGTACAGGGAGCTTCAAACTACTGCCTAAATCTGGTTATTTTAATTCGACACCCGCTTCGACCGCCAGCGCTGCTTCGCCGCACAGAAACCACGAATACTCTGGGCCACCTCTGCTCTCTCGTCTTCCGCCTAGTCTTCGTGCAGCTATCGCTATCGGCGTGTCCAAAAGGAAGGACATCGATACCTCTGGTTTCTATTCCCACATCGACATAACCGCTCTTCTTAGAGCAAACGCAACGGTCCTTCTCAAGACCAAACCTGAGCTTTCTGCGTTTGCTCCCTCTCCCTCCCCATACTGGCGTGTGTGTCAGTCTTATACTTGTACTCGAGTCAGACTTGTCCTCCCGTGTGTGAATAAGTGCATTTTGGAGATTGAACTTGCGGATCCTCGCTGTACTATCCCAGGGGCATATCAGTCGTATATGCGAAACATTTTCAACCGAATCATTTCCACTCTAGGCAAATGCAATACAATTAAATTTACAAGTGAAAATTCGCTCTGCAACGATAATGATTTGAAAATGACGAAAATGTAAAAGCCCATAAAGAGAATATTTATTAATCATAACATTATTTTTATTGATTTTTCAAATAAGATTATGTTACTTTAACTTGCAACGTTTGAAAAAAAAGTAATGCATTAATCGGTTTGCGGTATCATTCACTTGACGTGTTGTCAGGGTCTTGATGTGTTTTTTTTTTTCGCCAGATTTACGAATTCGTGGGTTCCTCAAGCTTCCACACTTCAAATTCACGACCCGTATGAGCTCAGGCCAACTCAGCGGACAGTAGGCTTTGCGGTCAACGTAATCTGACATGTAAATCATACAGTTGATTTTAATAAATTAACGTTAAAAGTATTAAAACCAAAAAATGTCAACTCAGGCGATAGTAGGCTTTACGGCCAACGTAATCTGACATGTAAATCATACACTTGATTTTAAGAAATGGAATTTAAAGTCTGAACAACAACAAATTTATGCGATCTGAGACATTTTTGTGATATATAAAACAGGGATTGAGAGGGAAACGTTTGACTCGTTTCGGTATTAAATCCTCGAGCGAGCGGGTCGCAGGTATACGAAGGCAGCTCCCCTCGCGAGGAGAGCAATGAGCTATTATAGCAGGGCGATAGAATCGGAGTGAGAGGAAAATAGGACGCAGGTACTTTCCCTCTCCTCGGGAGTCGAGCAAGGTTTCGCGTGAAAGTATCGAATCGTGAGGCGAGGAAAAGGTTCTCGGGTAGGGATTAAATCCTTTCGAGAGTTATCGGTTCTTCCGAGTCCGTCTCCTCGATCTTATGATGATGAATTGGTTCGAGAAAATTTTCACTTTAGCTCCTCGAGGAGTATTACCCTAAACGAGGCGAGTAGGTTTTCACACTTGCTGAGGAGAAGCGAACGAGAAGTGAAAGGGTTTCTATCGGTACCTGAGCTTGGCTTTCCGTATTCTCAATAAGTTCCGATGCCAGATCTCAACGACTCTGTAGACCTATATATCTCCCTATATTATATAAAATTATCGCCGCCGCCGCCGCCGCTGTGTACAAGAATCGAGGGGTCCGGTTTGGGTCGGGGGTAATGAGGGTCTAGGCGACGCGAGGGCGCGTAGCGCCCGAGCCCCATGGACCCCTAGTATATATATATATATATATATATATATATATATATATATATATATATATATATATATATTAGGGCGATTTTTTTTCGACTTTTTTTTATTTTTATCTCTCCCCACCTAAAATGTTGTTGCATATGTCTGAAAGAAACTACCCTGAAAGTTACAGCCCTTAATATTAATATTAAGCACTCGCCTTTTGCGTGAAAAGATTTTCCATCTAAAATACACGTAAATAAAAAACATTTTTCTTCAAATCGCTACAACTCCGCGGCATTTTATGCTATCATATTGTCCTTGGTCGCAATTTACGCAGAATTGAACGATCTTCAAAAGTGTCCACGGCAGCGTAAGTGTAACTTACACTGGTGAGATGGTACGAGTCACTAAAGTTGATTTCAATCCACACTTCTCAGTTTTTTGCTGTTATTTCGGAAATGATCTACGTTACCGAAAAATCGTAAAGGAATGTTTTGTTGGAAATTTCACTTCCTACAAAAAAGGTCCTTTAGACCTAATTACTAAAATTAATATTTCTTGAGATATTGAACCTTCAATTATTTGTGGTATAAAATTTTTAAGGGTTTATCGAACCAGAAGTTTCAAATTGTTGATATTCAATATCATATCACCACTGGTGATATGATATGTGATATGGTGATATAATATGGAATATCTAAAAATTGAAACTTTTGGTTCAATAAACCATAAAAATTTTATACCAAAACTAAGCTTAGGTTCAATATCTCAATAAATATTAATTTTAGTAATTAGGCCTAGAGGACCTTTTTTGTAGGAAATTAAATTTCCAACAAAACGTTCTTCTACGATTTTTCGGTAACGTAGATCATTTCCGAAATAACAGTAAAAAAACGAGAAGTGTGGATCGGAATCAACTTTAGTGACTCGTACCATCGCACCAGTGTAAGTTACACTTACGCTCCTGAGGACACTTTTAAAGATCGTTCAATTCTGCGTAAATTGCGACCAAGGACAATATGATAGCATAAAATGCCGCGGAGTTATCGCGATTTGAAAAAAAAAGTTTTTTATTTACGTGTATTTTAGATGGAAAATCTTTTCACGCGAAGGGCGAGTACTTAATATTAATATTAAGGGCTGTAACTTTCAGGGAAGTTTCTTTCAGACATATGCAACAACATTTTGGGTGGAGAGTGATAAAAATAAAAAAAGTAAAAAAAAAAATCGCCCTAATATATATATATAGGTCTACAGAGTCGTTGAGATCTGGCATCGGAACTTATTGAGAATATGGAAAGCCAAGCTCAGGGACCGATAGAAACCCTTTCACTTCTCGTTCGCTTCTCCTCAGCAAGTATGAAAACCTACTCGCCTCGTTTAGGGTATTTCTCCTCGAGGAGTTTTACCCTATCGAGTCTGCGAGTATGAAATCCTCAAAGGAGTTACGCTACTCGATCCTTTCGACTCCCCGCTCTTTTCACGATCTACTCGTCTGGGAGTTATTGGACCTTTCTATCGTCAGCTAGTCGATCCCTCCACGAGCGCGCTCGTGGCCCGAGTTCTATTTACCCCTCTCTCCAATTGTTTTCATCGTTCAAGCATTAAATCGTCAGCGAGTTACGGACCTACCTGCTCCCTACGAGCGGGTTCTCTCGAGGAGGACAACTCGCAAGGAGTGGGGATTATACCTGCTCCTCGACTCGCTCACGATTCCCTCTCAATCCCTGATATAAAAAGCTATCTTAAAAAATTTTGAACATTAAAAATTTACATTTCTTTTTATATCGATGCAAGTCTAATTCTTGCTGTGTATAATATATTTACATTTAATTCCTTCTAGAACATTTTGGGGGACAGGACATCTTGAGGAGGCATTTGTATCTTTCCCAGGATTTGTAAGCAATCCTCGACCGGTCATTGCTTTTAATTTCTCCTTTCCCACCAAATTAACCAAAAGGCGCCGAACCATTTCCTTCGGTGATGTTTTGAATCGTTCGATATTTAATTTTAATTCCACCGAATCAATAAAGAGCCCCGATCCCGGCTTAATTTCTGTCTGCAATAGTAATTTATCAACATTAAAATCTCAATTGACAGTAATAATATTGATGATGTTGCATTGTAAAGAGAAATCTTGTTCTGAAACAATCTTGAGAGGTTTACCGAATTTTGAGAAGGAATATTACCGATAAAACTTTGTAAAATATCATAAGCAAAAGACATTCCGTTAAAGCGCTTTTCCATGCGTTATGTTTGGCAATACCCAAAAATAGCTGTACACATTGTGAATTGGGTGACTGAACATAAATTGGTTATAATTTACGATTTTACATCAATATCATTGAATATTAATTGGTTACAATTTATGTTTGTTCTAATTAAAGGCAATCTTGAAATCATTTACAAGAACCTCAGTTATGCGCCCGCCTAATACGGCCTTCTACGAAAGGAATACTATATATCGGCTAACAGCAATGATTGCTTTTATAAAAAATCCACATATTGGACTTTTTATCGGCCCAAGTCTCGTTGGTTGTTCAAAAGATCACCTATGTTGCACTGCGAGTGCATTCGTCTACCTTTAACATACGGCTATGGTGCGGACGCGCATAACAGGGTCGAAGATCGTACAAAATACAGTTTATGAGTGAAGAATACCTCTACAGCATTCGAAAAAGAATTAGAACCGCTCGACATCCGTGATTGGCCAATAGGATCATTCACACGACGTGCTGCGGGAGACTGCAAACGGTGATTCTTGGGCAATAAACTCCGTTGAGCATTTTCTGAGCCCATCATTTCAAGGAATTTGGATAAAATGATTCCGAGACTCTTAATGTCATCTAAATAATATTTTATTCTTTATCGTTAACTTCTTGAGAACGCATGCAAAAGGTATTTACAAGCACTCATAATATTCAACATCAGCAATTCTTACAAATAGGAAAAAACGAAAATGCGTTAATTTATCGACAGGGATGAGGACAGGTATGTCACGATTGAATACTAACTTGAAAGGTTTGCGGACTGCTTTATTTTTCCAGATTCGGAATCGGATGAACTTATTTCCCCCCTCACAGATGATTTCGACAAATTATTCGAGGATGCGCATGAATCAATGTTTTTAATTAATTTCAGGACGGTTGGTCGTAGATCTTCAAGAATATCTGTGAAATGTCATTTTATTATAGATATAAATTGAAAAAAATCTAATCAAGAAGACTCAGTATAGTCAGGATGTAAAAAAATTGTTCGTTACAGTCAATAAGCTGAAGATCTATCACAATATTGATTATCATTTTTTCTTATATCATCAAGTCGATTGCTTCAACACTACAACCAAGCTTATTAACGCCATTAATTTCGATGGATTGACCAAACAACTGGCAAAAAATCTACCCAAGCTTCATCGCGAGATTTTTATCAAAAAGGTGTACATTTCCCAGACAAATTATCTAAGATATTTTGCTGTATTTTGTTAAAATGTTAAAACAATTATACATGCATTGTATCCAAGCTTCATTAATAGACTATTTTTGAATTGTTCAGTAATCTCAGTAAAAATTCGTCCAAGCTTATTTGTGAAATTTTTTGATGGAAAATATCAACGAACATACATCTTACAAGGGGACCTTACAGACTGTCAGAAACGGATTTTGATCTCTCTTAGATATGTTGTAGGGGGACCTAGCCTGAGTACTTGTGCGAAAGGATTTTTTTCAATGGCTCTTAGTTTTCGAGAAAAACGGTTTGGAAGTTTAGCTCGTAGCTATTATATCGGTGCGGTTACACGATTCTCGAGCCAGTGGGCGTGGCCCAGTGGGCAAGGTGCCCGGCTCGAACGCTCGTGGTCCGGGGTTCGATCCTGTCATGAGATCATTTTTTTTTTCTTTTTTTTCCACGCAAAATATAAACAAATTTATAATAAAAATAATAAACTATAGTTCCTCGTAAAAAATGTTATAATTTCTTCACCTTTCGTTTTCTGCGTGAAACAAATATATAATGAAAATAATCAACTTTATTGCACTGCGTCCACAAATGGCTCACTTCTCGCACGCTTGGCTTCGCTGCGCGTGCGAGAAGTGGGCCTTTCCGCACTCGTGCAATAATAGTACATTACGATACGCGTGCGATGAAACTTTTTCTGACGAGTGTGAGTTTGCAGCATGAGCCGAAGGCGAATGCTGCAATCACACGAGTTGAGAAAAAGTTTCTCGCACGAGTTTCGTACAAACCTTTATTGCACTGCGTGCGTAAAAATTTGTACGCTCACTCATTTGCAAACTCACACTCGTCAGAAAAAGTTTCATCGCACTCGTATCGTAATCTACTAATAGTTCCTCGTTAAAAATGTTAAAATTTCTTCACCTTTCGTTTTCTGCATGAAAAATGTTATAACGATAAATTATAGATAAAAAAAATTAAAAGTAAAAAAAAAAAAAAATAAATTAAATTGGAGAAATAAATAAAATAATAATAAATAATTAGAAGATTGTGCACAATTCATCAAATTCGTTTATATTTTGTGAGGAAAAAAAAAGAAAAAAAAATTGTCACGATGACGGGATCGAACCCCGAACCACCATCGTTTGAGCCAGGCGCCTTGCTCACTGGGCCACGCTCACTGGCTCGAGGAACGGGCAACCGCACCGGTATAATAGCTACGAGCTAAACTTCTGAACCGTTATTCTCGAAAACTAAGAGCCAAATGAAAAAAATCCTTTTGCACAAGTACTCAGGCTAGGTCCCTCTACAACATATCTAAGAGAGATCAAAATCCGTTTCTGACAGTCTGTAAGGTCCCCTTGTTAGCTTAATGCCTTCAACATATGTTACTTGATTTTCTCGATTCTTTTCAATGAGTAAAATATATATCTTAAAAGTTTTAAAAAGCAAAGAAAAACACTATTATCGAAAAATAGTACATTATGACACGAGGACAAAAAAAATTTTTCTGACGAGTGTGAGTTTGCAGCATGAGCCGAAGGCGAATGCTGCAATCAAACGAGTCAGAAATAGTGCCCTTTTACATCCGGAGGACAATAATAGTTATTTAATCTCAATAACCACCACAAAATTCAGCTATCGTGCTTGATAATACTTGATTGAAATGAAGCTTTTAAAAATTGCCTACAATAGTACTCGCAGAGTGTTAATGGTGCCTGGTTTTTTCTTTCCAACGAAAAGCACGAGAAATATACTAACTAGGAGATAGTGCCATCCCGTGACTTGTTCCGGCGTGCTCACGATTCGTCATTTTACCGTCTGTCGTTTGGGGGTCGTCCATCACTGGAGTTTTCTTTCGCTTGATGATCGGTGAAGCTTTATTTGTCAGAAGTGAATGTATTAAGTTACCTTAGTTGAATGTTTTAATTGAAATTGAAACACCGAAAAATAATTTAAACAAAACGGCATGACTTATTAAGATTATTCTTCACCTACTAGATTTGTCTAGGCACGGAGCAAGATATTGGTCAAGTTAGAAGAAACAGAAAAGCAAAGCACCAATGCGAGGTAAGTGCAATCACTTATACAATTCTTAGATTCAACGTGTTTTGTTCAAGGGGTTATATACGCACCAATGCCAGGTAAGTATAGTCACGCATACAACTAATCTGAGTTTCAAAGTGAGTTTCATTCAAATATTATTTTAAGAAATTTCGTAAACAATATCGTAGATTCTCTTTGAGATTTTTTCATCAAGCATTCGAAAATATATCATTAATATCTATCGGAGAGCTTTATTCAGAGATTTTTCAACAATCTCGCATGTAATCTATCCAAGTTGCATTATATGATTTTCGTTTTTATCAGGGACTCGAAAAATCTTGCCGGAAATTTTACCAAGCTCATATTGAAAATTCATCTCCATGACACAGACAAACATTCATGAGTATAGTCTGTCGAAGCTTCTTTACTAGATTTTTAAAAAATTGTGAAAATCGACAAGTACAATTTTTTTTAATTGGCCCCAATCGCTGGTTTCTCCAGACATTGTGCACAAATGACTTAACGTTTTCGACAAAATCAACCATGATAAAACTAAATTATATATCTTCATAGATTTGCTTGTTGATATTTTTGATTCTCCTTGCTAGTGAGCAATATTTTGAAAAAATTTGTAAATGAAAGGAGCCCGTTATCTGCGGTTAATTGGTTAATTGTTTTAGGTGGTTAATTGTGTACTTTAAATTAGCACTAAGACATTAATAAACATATCTCAAATTCATCGTTGCATATTAATTAGTTAAAATGAAGCTTTTAAAAGACGCTGAACATTCCCTGTTGAAAAGGACAGATATGAACCGATAGAATTCGATAAATTCTCATAAATCTCTATCGGAAATTAGTGTGCATTTGTCCCTGTTTCTAACAGAATCTGAAAGATTCTAACAGTTCTATCGGTATTTTTCAATAGGGTTAAGTCAAAGTTTTTTGGTATGCTAATGCTACTTGGTTTTTGGTTTTAAATTTAAAAAAATATATATATTTACTAACTAGCAGACATTACTAACCCCCGACCTGGCCTATCGTGCTCACGATTCCGGATATCATCGTCTCTCTCGAGAGCGTTGTCGATGACTCGAGTTCTCTTCTGCTTTCGCTTGATGATGTGTGAAACTTTATTTTGTCGGAAGTAAAAGTATGAAGTTACTTTAGTCAAGTGTTTGATTGGTATTGAAAACATTATAAAATAAGTAAAAGAAAACGGATTCAATATTTAAAAATATTCTATTATCTACTAGAGATTTGTCTAGGCACAAAGCAAGATATTGGTCAAGTTAAAAGACACAGAAAAGCAAAGTACCAATGCTAAGTAGGTATAATCTAGCATATAACTCACCTGATTTTCAACGTGAATTTCATTCGAATATTATCGGAAAATTGCGTGAACAATCTTATATGAATATGAATATCTTATTTTTTGTGAGATTCTTTAATGGAGTATTCGAAACTACTAAGTGTTGATCTTGATATACGGCCGTGTAGATAATAATGAAGGGAGCTATTGGCTGTGATTCGGCCACGTGTGTGGCGGGTCCAAATGACGGTACAATATACATTAGGATGGTTCTTATTTCGGGTGTGTTGTTTTTTCTTTTGATGATGGTCCTAAATCGGTTTTAAATAAAAAAATAAAAATGTATACCAAATTCAGATCGATATCTCAATTTTAACCTGCCCCCCCCCCCCGGCAGTCAAAGTTTTAAAGGGGAAACACGCGTATTTTATAGGGTCATTGATTTGAACATTTTTTCAATTTAGTAAATATTAATTTTGAAATTTGAAACTTGGCACATATATTCGTCATAGCATGAGGTATAATTGTAGTATTTTATCCAATTTTTTATTCTCGATTTTCGACATACACTCCCGCTCCAAAGTTTGCATACATTTGTCGAATTTCGCACCACACTAAAAGTACGATAGTGGAGTCAATAATGAAGGAAGCTCAATTTTCCAAGCGGCGTTTGAAAGGGGACATATTTACCTTCATTTTGTTTTTTTATAAATTTTTTTAAGATTTGTTTTGAGCCTGGTATGCACTTTTGAACAAATTATGCCTATTTTTCGAGCAAAAATAGTCAAAAAAATGACCATGTTCAAATGTGCATACCGGGCTAAAAAAAATCGTAAAAAAATTTATAAAAAAACAAAATGAAGGGAAATATGTCCCCTTTCAAACGCCGTGTGGAAATGCGAGATATCTTTATTATTGACTCTGCTATCGAACTTTTAGTGTGGTGCGAAATTTGACAAATGTATGCAAACTTTGGAGCGGGAGTGTATGTCGAAAATCGAGAATAAAAAATTTGATAAAATACTACAATTATACCTCATGCTATGACGAATATACAGTAGTGTGCAGTCAAAGTGACGCACTCGGTTTTTCGGCTCCATCTCCTCCAATTCACTCGTGACGAAAAAACTGTCCAATAGTTTTTGGCGTGAAATTTCCACCCACGTCCAATGCCGTTAAAATAAGCTCGATCGGACAATAATTAAACAAATGGCAGCCATTTTTATCATTTGGTGACCTCGAGAAAAATGCAAACATTTTGATTTTTGCTCGATATTTTTTATGCTAACTCAAAAATCGATCCAGTGAGAACATAGTCGGCAAGAGGCATTCTTTCTGAACAAAATGCTTTTAAGAAAAAAAAATCGGACAATTATTAATTGAATTAAAGTACGGTGAAGTTGACCGGATGTAAATAATGATAACTCATGAACGACGAATCCAATCGGGAGCTTCTTCCGCGAGGACGTGTAATGGAACACCCTTTAAACGTGTGCATTAGAATTTTGTAAATAAGTCTTTTAAAAATAAGTAAAAAAGTTAATTTTTTGCTTTTTTCTCTCCCCCTTTTTTTAGTTATATTGAATTAATTAGGTGAAGCTACGGAACCCACTTATGAAACATTCACCTTCGGAAAGGTGACGTTTAGACGAAAAAAAAACACCCCTTGTTGTTATCGTAGGTCCCTTAATAGGGGAGAAATTAATGATTAAACACATAGCCACCGTAATCTGACGCAGCGACAGCGCGTGCTGTGCGGCACGAAAATTTGGGTTAACGCTATTGCAAATACCGAGTATCGGTAACGCAGGCGACGAGTAAGTCGCTGCTTTTACCCTCGTTCACGTTGCCGTAGCAGATCGTAGGACCCAGGCAGGCATGGCGTAGGCCCAAATTTTTGTGCCGCACAGCACGCGCTGTTGCTGCGTCAGATTACGGTGGCTAGGTGTTTAATCATTAATTTCTCCCCTATCAAGGGACCTACGATAACAACAAGGGGTGTTTTTTTTCGTCTAAACGTCACCTTTCCAAAGGTGAATGTTTCATAAGTGGGTTCCGCAGCGTAACCTAATTAATTCAATAGAACTAAAAAATGGGTGAGAGAAAAAGCAAAAAATTAACTTTTTTACTCATTTTTAAAAGACTTATTTACAAAATTCTAATGCACACGTTTAAAGGGTGTTCCATTACACGTCCTCGCGGAAGAAGCTCCCGATTGGATTCGTCGTTCACGAGTTATCAATATTTACATCCGGTCAACTTCACCGTACTTTAATTCAATTAATAATTGTCCGATTTTTTTTTCTTAAAAGCATTTTGTTCAGAAAGAATGCCTCTTGCCAACTATGTTCTCACTGGATTGATTTTTGAGTTCGCATAAAAAATATCGAGCAAAAATCAAAATGTTTGCATTTTTTTCGAGCGTACCAAATGATGAAAATGGCTGCCATTTGAGTAGTATTGGTACCCGTATGGCGCCCCCCACTCCCATCCCCACTCCTACCCCCACCATGCGGCTTCCCCCACCACGATAATTTTCCCCCACCACCGGTAGAGAAATATTATCGTGATGTTGAGAACGATAGTGAGGGGAGAAGTGGGGGCAGGCGGGGACGCCAGACGGGTACCAATGCTTTTTTTCTGCTGAAAATGCAAAAATTATCATTTAAGGAATATAGGAACAGTCTGAAATAACTACGAAGATTTTTCAGTATAATTATAATATTTTATTTACCCAATTTCCCATAAAAGCTATATAATGCAACCCATTTTTATCGACGCATACAACATCCCTGCGTACAAGAAAATCCTCGCTCGATAAAACCACCGTTTCCGATGAATGATTTATTACCATTGGTTTTATCAGTTCGTTTCGTCGTTGAAAAAGCGTTGTAATATTCGCGCACTAATTTGTCATTTTTTCGTGTATTATCGCTGAAGAGATTATTAAATCGAGCCATACTAATACCAGAAGACAGGAGATGCAAAAAAATAATACAAAACTGTCCACACACATCCGATGTATCACTCTGGAGCTGCTTGTTGTTGCAGCGAAAGAACTTGCAATTTCTCCGGAGTCCTGCGATGTGCTGCGGTATGATTGGTGGTAATCCATAGCTGTCAAAGTACCAGCCTCTGCCATCTCGATCGACGTACATGGCGACCCAGTGCTCGCCTGGTTTGGTGTGCTCATCTGTATTGACTATTATTCCCGCGGGTTTAGTCCATACACGTGGAATCTCGTCAGCCGGAAATACTCCTGTAGTTGCGACGGGTAAAACTCGTAGAGCTTCTCGTATTTCAGCTGAGTTCATACTCAGCGGCGAAACGACCTCCAAATGATAATGTTTTCTTCATATGCGCATATAAATATGATTTTATTGCCTATCTCTTCTTCAGGCTGTTACGCTTGATCCATTTTTTCATCGCCGATGCGTATGTTAACGCACACTCGAACGCGTCCGGTGTGTGTTTCAATGCGTGAACTAGACATTTTTCAGGCGCCGTTTTTACTAATTTTTCAAACTCTTGCGAAAACATATTATTTTTGAGGCATATAATATTTTTTTTTCCGCTGATCTCTTGGAGAAATTCTGCAGTTTCCAATTCCCATGTATATATTTGCTTCGACTCGTTCACAATTTTACGCAAATGATCAGACATTTCAAGACTTGTTATGTCTCCGTCGTGCCACTCAAGGCCATGCGCGAACATCGAGCGAGAATTATTTAGGAGTCTAGTCATAACTCCCAATTTTTCGTATGGATATGGCGGTTGTACAATCCAATGCCTTGTGACTTGTTTATCAAGAGCCACAACAGCCACTTCTTTTGGAATTATATTGAACGAGTCATCTATCATGCCTCGAATATCCACGACAATAGCCATACTGCGACCGTTCGAGTTAACAACTGCTGACAGACTGATTCACACATATGTCCAGCGTGAAAGCGAGCGTGGTAAAAAATTATGAGCCTCACACATACTCAACGAATTGCTAGTCTTCGCACCAAACACATCCATCGCACTCGTCTGATGAATTCATCCCTTCCTTTTTTTCTTCTTTAATTACCACAGGGTTTTCTCCCATATGCCAATTATCTTCTACGGGTCGTATATTTTTTTGATACCACGCCTTGAGCATATTTGCCTGTGATAATGCGCACTTTCGTCGGTGTTGTAGCATTCCCATGCAATGTCGCAAACATTCGTGGTGTGCGAGGGGCATTTTTTCAAAACCTGGACACTCGCGGTGTTCTGACTCGAGATCGATTACATCGCGAGACAATACGTTACGCAGCAAATCAGCTTTTTCACGCCCCCGCGTTATAATATTTCGCGCACGCCGAGCAATGTCGCGTAAATTGGCATATACTTGTCGGCATGTTACATCACCCTCGTACCACTCCAATCCGTGAAAGTCGAGCGTTAAAAAGCGATTTTGCTTTTGCGCAACCTCGGGTAATTCAGAAAAAGCGTACGGAGGTGCAACGATCCAATGCATCATATTCGGATGATCGACATCGACAATAGCAATTTCTTTCGGTAAAAAACGATTTTCCCTGTCACGCATACCCTGTATATCGATTATGATATCCATTCTCGTGTCCATTTCGTTCGAATGCTCACGATAAACTGATTTCTTTTTTTCTTCGCAATGTCGAGAAAAGACCAAAAGCCGACAAAGGCGGTGTAATTCGATCCTTCACACGTGCATGCGACTATCCAGAGAAGTCAGCAATTACTTGCCGAGAGGAGTCGATTTCAAGGACATTGTCATATTCTGCATATACGACACAATTTACCGTTGACTTGAGCGCTTCCTCGAATCGGACTTCAATCCTCACACTACCGTGTTTTATTAAATTCCAATGCGAGCAGCTGTTTGCCGAAAGATCGGGTGTCAGATCGAAAGCAAACAGACAATAACCATTTGGATAATTTCCACGATCTATCGAATTACCCTCGTTGAGAAAATGTATTCCCGTACCCGAGAATAATGTTTGGTACGCGTCTACATAAAGCTCATTTTTGGTAAAGTCCGGTTGCAAAGGTCGAGAGGGAATTTGCAATCCATCCACATATAAAGAGAAATAATTAATTTTATAATTTTGAAAATTAAACGGATTGAGGGTAGAATTTCCGTTAAACGCTCTATTATCGACAAATCCGATAATTAGTCGTTTCGGTAACTGACCGAGTACCACATTGTCAATTGTTTCCCCGTGTACTCCGGCGTGTAATGAAACAGCCTTTACCTCGACACGAGTCAGCGGATATTTAGCTGTGGATTTTGCCAAGGCTCGAGCGTGAGAGAGCAAAATCCCCGGCGCGATTTTTGTTCGCCGTACAAGAAGCGACGCTTCGAGAATTTTTAATCCAACACCGTTATTCAGGGATGCAGCCATAAGACAAAATGAATCTCTGGCTCGTACAAGTCGTAATCGCATTTCTACTCCATTCAAGAGAAAACGCTCTTGATTAAATATATCGCAATGTAAATGCCCGAGCAAATCGATCGTTTTCCCCGCTGACAACAGCTCCTTCCGTTCCCTTAGGCCAGAATTATTTTCTCCACTCGTATCATCCATAGCTCCGGGCGTATCATCGTACCACAATACCGAGGTGAGATGCGAATTTTTAGCGCTCGGTCCATAATTTAATAATGTCTCTATATACGCGCGATAAGCGTATGCATTATTAGGTGGAGAGACCAATTTTTGATTTAAATAGACATCAACTTGATTAAACAATGAATGCAAAAAATTGTTCACGGGACCAATTTCAGGAATTTTCTCTGTAAGAGCTGTTTTTTCACTCGTGCTTGCGATATTAGGTTTTTTTATTTGTACGCGAAGACTGAGCATAGTGTGGGCGAGATCTATGTACTCGTCACCTTGACCAGGCACGACAAATTCTATTGGGGAATCATCCGTGAGTGATGAAATTGGTTTGTAATAAACCCAGTTTGACCCCTCAATCGTAGTTTGCGTTGGAGGAAGAGAAAACAGCTCGAGTTCGGATTTCATGCACTCGCACGAATGCGCATGTAGGAAAGCCATTTTTTTATTTTGCTTACGCGAAAATATCAGCTACAGTCCGTTGAATTTTTCTCTTTATTTTTTTATTTTTTTTCAACGTCTTCTTTTTCGTGCTGTTGATTTTCTTCTTCTTTTTCGGAGAGACACGTCGCTTAACACGTCTACTGGTCGAATGTCGGGTGCGCGAAATTTTCCGCTTCTTATATCCCGAGCCCTGCATCAATCGATCAATTTTTTCCTCGGCCTTCCGTTTCAGATTACTTCCTGATTCACGCACTCTTGCGCGAAAAGCATCTTTAAGCGTCATATCTCTTTGTAGCATATCCCCGGCGATATTCGCACCGGCACGCATCGCCTCTTTACCCACAGCTGTCGCGCCTTTGCGCAGGAGTGGTAAAACACGACGAAAAAGCCCTCCGAGAAAGCTTCCGATCCCGTGACCGCGCTGATTGGGTGTGCCAATGTAAACGTGGCTAATTCCGCCGTATCCTCGTCGACCCAAGCCGATCTGTAGATCGCCGCTATGAATCTCGCCGCCGTCGTAATAATATTGCTCCATACAGACTTGTTAGTGCAGCCGTTTGAACTGCAACGTCACCGTTAACGTTCCGTACTCGAATGGTACAGGTTTGCCAAACTCGTCCCTTATATCGATCTCGATCGTGTGCAAATTATTGCGAATAAGAGGGATATAGCGTTGTGCGGGAAAATATTTTATTCTGGTTGTACCATATTCTCCGCCTCCGTCCACTGGTACGACGCGTAATAATGGTGCCTGTATATCGCCAATGATACTCGATTCACATATATCCGAATAGATAAATAAACTATCCGGGATAGCTCGAGAAAGCGATGCGGGATGCGGACCTTGGAACGATTGCTTCGGCCCTAAAGCCAGATTTTTCAGAGCCTGGTCACCCAGTCCTAGCAATTGCGCTATTATGGGAGATACACGAAAATCATGATAACGCGAATCATCGCATATTCGTGAAACTCTAACCCGACCGTTGGGCTCGAGTTTGAAATAAAAATGGCCGTATATACATGTTAGTTTATTAATACAGGCGAGTAAAGTATCGATAGAGGAATATATCCCGCTGGGCACGATATCGAACTTTATCGCTCGCCTCGTATGTTCATTACGACCAGATTTATCGTAGTCTCCATCTTCGACGATTACTCTATTTTCCGATTGGGGGATATGGAGGAAAGTCATTGGGTAGCTAATTTCTGCTAGCGAAACCGCCCAATCTCCTTCCAATCGTAATTGTCTCGGTAATTTTGTGATATATTTTGTCGTCATATTATCCGGAAAGTATTCCATACTACTGTTACTCGGTAATACGACAAAGAAAAAATTATTTTCTCGTAAATTCATGCTGTCTAATATCGGGTTTTACTCTCGCGAACACGTGTCAATTCCTCGGTATAAAAAATACCGTCGATAATTTCGTTATCGAGATCGCGTAAAATATACACGATTGGATTACGATTTTTGGATATTCTATCGATTTTAAATAATTCGTTGCTCCATCCACGTTCGTATCCTTTCGCGAATGCTGCTTTCGCACTACTGATTCGTACCACATCACCCAGCTTATATTTAGGCATTTTATTTTTTCGGTTATGCGCGTATCGTCGAGCAAGATTTTTTCGCGCCTCGGCAGCGTTTTCTAAAGTCACCTCTGCCGGTCGTAATCTTGTTCCGCTGTGACGTGCATGGTTATAGGCATTTACAATTTTTTGCAACACATCGATGTAACGTTTGTTTCGCGTATGTGTGAAATAACGCCACATTCTTTCTTTTAACGTACGATTAAATCTCTCGGCGATCGCAGCTTTTACATCGGGATTACGCACCGTGCGAAAAGAAATATTTTTTTTCTTCAAAAATTCTTGAAAAGGTGCTCCGATAAACTCCTTGCCACGATCAGTTTGCAACTGATGAGGCACTCTATTTTTACTACGAGCGAGTATTCGTGCAAAAGCTCGGGAAACATTGGCACTCGTTTTATCGCTCAACGGCTCGACCCAAGCGTATTTGCTCAATACATCTATCACTACCAAGAGATATACGAAATTATCATTATACGTTGCGATTGAACGAAGATCGGCTAAATCTGCCTCCCATACATCATCGATATTACTCACATTATATGTACGACGAGGAAATTTACGCCGTACAAATCGATGCATGTTATACGAATCTTGTGACTCAAGCCATGGCAATATATTTTTCTTATTGATTCTTTTATCGATAATGGCATGTTTAAGAGTTTGCATGCGGGAAAAGGATGCAGGATGAGCAGGATCGTGATAAATTTTATCAAGGATCTTCATAATTTAAGCGTTGTCCAAGCAAGGCGTCGTCTTTTCGGCTTGTTATTATCCGGCAGCTGATGTCCACGGCCTTGCTGATTCGCGAGCGTCTTATCTACTTCCTTGTCATCCGATTCCTCAGCTGGTCCGGTGTAAAATGCAGTGCCGCTTGTCTCTCCCTCGCCGTCGTTATCGCTGCTGCTGCTGCTACTGAGGCCAATGTTCTTGACCGTCTTTGGCAATATGAGACGCTTACGCGGTGTCGAAGTCACAGCTGAGGGGGCAGCCTCCTCTCGCAACAATTCCGGATTTCCTATAAACTCCTGCGGCATCTGTATCTTCCGGAGGTGTTCGGCAAAGTGAGCTCTGCCCTCAGGTTTTGCCCTTTTTCTCGCACGCATAGCGTCATTCACGAGATCAACGATGTTTGAATTTGGAATTCTCGTACCACCAATGGAAACCGCGCCATTCCTGTCCCAACTGATTTTTTTATTGGGTGAAGTATTTCTATGCAAATTGCGCAATAATAATTTTGCCTTTGTTCGAAATTTTTTCGGTACACTATCGATAATCAGTGTATCGTTCAATTGGGATTTAACGGCATCGATTAATGCCGTATTACCGGCGTTGATATTATCTTCGCGAATTTTCGATATTTTCACACTGGCCTCATTCTTCGTCGGGTCATTGTTCGAGTCATCGCTGTCGTTACGCGAAGCCAAGGCTATTCGAAGGTAACGCTGTAAAACCTGCAGATAAGCACTCCACTTGTCTCTCTCGCTCTCGTACAGATCAGAGTTTAATATTTCATGCATTTCTGTATCGAGGCGCGAGAGCGGTGTTCCACTAGTCTGCACGGTGTTGCCGCTCAGCTGTGTAGCTGACTCAGCGTTTCCTTGCAGCGACTTTTGCTCGCCTAGTCTCTGTATATTATCATGAGAAATGAGAACCATTTTTCTAGCATGCTCCATGATTAATATACCGCAAAACAGGAATTAACAGATTTTTGAAAAATGTCAAACTGTTTTGTTTTTTTGCAATTAATCGCCGTTTTCCCACCCAACTTCCTTTCTTTTCAGCTAAACGACGAAGAAGCGTAGCATGACGGCGCAAACGTTTTCGTTGGCGATCATTGAGCTTCACATTTCCGCGTAAAACATTCAACGCACACTCGCATATGCTTCGTATCAAAGACGTATCAGCTACGCGCAAAATCGTGTGCAATTGCGTCTGTGTGAGATAACACAATGCGTGTAAAATAATGCACTGTTTTTTCTCGAGAGCTCCTTGCTCAGCCATTACAGCCGCATTACTGGTACATCGCGGCTAGAGTCTCGTATTTTTATTTCTTTTCGTGGTACGTATACATAATGATACTCATCATCGGGAAATACGCAGGCGCGGAAACGACAATTATCTGGTGTAGATTGTTTGAGATCGAACAATAGATACCCATGAGGCGCTGCAGTCGCATCAAAATACACCTCTTGGACGAATCGCGGATTTTCCGGACACACCTGTCGCGCGAGATGCTGAATTTGCGAGCGATCTCGTGGATTTTTAAATACGACGATATAATTTGCGTTCAATGATATATCACGCTGCCCATGTCCTTGATGAAAAAGATTTTGCGTGATATAAATTACACTGAGATTTTTATGATGGCTACCCTTCGTAAATAAATCGACGATGCTATTATTCGAAGCTTCGCGCATGAGATCATCGATGACGATGAGTTTCGGGCGTTGATCATTCGAATAATCCGCCGACTGGGGTAATCCTTCGCGAAATTCAATTTTTTCCCCATATTCCGTATAACCAGGCTGCCATTCCGAGTAATAAAAAAGCACGCGTTCAAATCGTACATCCGACATTTCACGTATGTATTTAAAAAATTTTTTTACAAAATATGTTTTTCCACATCCCGTGGGACCACATATCATTGAGGTCCATGGATGTTTCCAGCGTGTATCCATAATCGCGACTGTGCAATTTATTTTACGGAATGACTATTTAAATAAGCTTACATGGCGGCGGCGGCGGCGGCGGCGGCGGGACCGCGGTACGAGCTTATATGATGAGCGCTTTTAAAAGCTCAAACGCGCGCGGAATTGCAAGCTTATATGAGCGCGAATATGAGCTTATAATGCGCGCGGCTTTGCAAGCTCATTAGACGCGCCCCCGCAAGAGAAACAGATAATATTATTGGTGAAATGAATAAATTTTGATTAATGATTTTATTTTACAGCAATTAATATCCGTAATAATAAAGTCGGATATAAAAACTTGATAATTTGCAAAAATTCCGCGATTTTCATTGAAGAATGATCGATTATCGCATTATTGCGTATTCAATGGGCGTGATGAATAAAAGTAATTTCATTATGGCCGCGTTCTCAGCGTTTAAAAAGTGTGTATGCGATAAGGGCTATCGCTTTCATGATGGCCGAGCGCTAATTCATTATGGCCGCGCTCATATCAAAAGATAAAGTCTCATCGCGCGAGTGAGATTGAGAGAGAGAGAAGGAGCGAATGTGAGGAAGAGAGAGAAAGAGCGAGCAGCGTATGCTACCACGTGCGAATATCCCAGTCAGACGGCATGGCGCCGGACAGCGCGGTGCAGGGGGTATGCTGCTGGTGCTACGTCACGCGAACAATGATGGCTGCCGCGCGGGATATACGGCGTCAGAGGAAGCGCGGTGCGGGAGGCAAGCTACTACGCGAGAATGAAACTTTCTCGCTATGCTTTCCGCGGGAGCAAGAAGGATAGCGGCCGCATAGGCGCAACCTCTATTTTCTTGCGTAGCGTATTATACGAGCTCGCACATTCAGGGGAGTAGGAACAAAAATTTTAATTATGGTTTTATATATTTTTTTATTCCTATATACATATACTCTTATACATATATTAATGTACATTTTTAATTTTACATTTTTTTTACAATAACAATATTATTAAATATTATGTTCAATATTTTTAAAATATATGTTTAAGTATTATTTTGACAAAACCCGTAAGGAAGCGTGGCATAATTTCCCTGTCTTTGGCGCTTTACATTTACAGGGATACATTTCTTTTTTTCTACCCGTGTAACGACTCTATGAAACGGCGTGCGACGAATCGCGTCAAATTTCAACTCAATAGGAGTATTTCGCGCACCTGTCACGAACTCGCGAATAGCCTTATAATTTACATGAAGGCTGTTTGCAAAATTTAACGTAATACCTTTAACCTTGCAAACCTCTTTCGTTGTGCCATCGGGTTTTCGAACGATAAATGCGTAGAATTTTGGTCCACCTGATACAAACGAGGAAATATATGAACCACGACCATGTTCATTTAGCTCATCCGTGAGGTCACCAAGAAACTCACCTTTCGGAGGTTCGTATTCCCCGCTACCTTCGCGACTTACATAAATACACGAGTCAGTATCACAATACAATATTCTACGTCCAAGTCCCTCGAGATATGTGTACAATTTAAGACGCGCTTGCGCCGTCGTATAAGCAGCAATCACAACGTTTGATGTTAAGGATGGTCGAATAGCCGCACGCGTGCTTATATAATTGACATACATTACATGATGATTGATCGGTAATATGCCAACGACTTCGATTTCAGGGCTCGTAAGCAAATCCATGAGCTCGCTTCGCGTTGAAATAATCGCTGTAGTAGGCTGATTCTCGCGTTGGCCAAATTTACCCCAAAATGAATTTAACGCGAGTTTAGCGAGTGAGCGAAGACCCGGATTCGAATGCAAAGCACCTGGATCGAGCCGTATACCCTCGGCTTCCTCGTAAGATGCGATGAAGCGAGTAATCGCACTAGGATCATCAGCGCTATTCGACGGTGGCCCACTCGCTTCCTGCTTTATTTTCAAAAATGTGTTGATATACTCGGTAAATAAACCGCCATTTCGCGTTATGGGGTCATAACGCGCAATTTCGTATTGCCAAATTTCTTCGATCCGAGTGATCGTATACCCAAGAGAAACAGCTTTTCGCAATTCATCCACGACCCATGTACCGGAAAATGTGCGTTCGTTAGGATCATCGTGAATACAATTTTGATTATTATTCATACTTTCGCAGCATGCTCTGCACAATGCAAATAATAATTTTCCACGCACGCGATATGGTAACACAGGTAAGTATAAATTTCTTGGGGGTAGCACGACACATTTGACGAGACCCTCAACACGATCAAGCTCGTTATTTGGACCTATAATTTCACGACATTCATCTCCAACATATATGCTCGGATGTCCGACCGGAAATTTTCCCGTCTTACACACCCACGGATACAGCGAGCAAACATCCACGTATCTTATCTTTTCCCCGACTTCTATATCGTACAATTTTACAAAATTTTCCGTTCTCCCTCCGAAAAAAGCATCACGTGGATCGAGCGGATGAGGAATTACCATGGGATGATTTTCCACGTACTCACGCATCTCGTCATTATTTTTTATCAATTCGTCATATTCACATTCCCACATTTCTTCCAATACATATCCTTGCGCTCTAATTCGTGCCGATATAGTTACAGTATGTTCGTATCGCTCATCCATCGTATCACCGAATTTTAATTGTTTGTCTCTGTTTATACGATAACATCGAGGGCAGCCGTGCCAAAAACAACCGTGAAATTGAAGCACGTGACGAATGCCGGCTTCGTTTTCTTCGTAGTATCCATCCACAGGGGGTAACCCCGCGGGAGGGCGATACTCTCTCGCACGTCCAGCATGTATGATAATACGATGACGTTCTCTTTCGAGCCATATGAGCCACGAAACGGCCTTGCGAGATTGCTTATCGCCCCAGCGGTATCCACCGGGTGGCAAAATAGCTATGCGATCGCGTTGCAAAAAATTTTTACGAAATACAAGCGAGCATGCAGAAGCGATTGTACAGCTTTCAGCAAAAGGACAAACGTTTCCGCATTGAATCAAAAGTTTTCGAAATGCCAAACACGAGCGTCTTAAAACCGTTACATCCGTGCGACAATAATGCACAAATTCTTTAGCAAAGTCAAATTGATATTCCGAGCTCTTCATTTCATTGTACCATTCCAAGAAATTTCCTCGAGCCTCTGAAAACATCGTGTCGGGCGAATAATAATCGAGAGATGGTAACGAACCGATATAATTTTGATTTTCCGGTAAATTGAATAAATGAGGAAACGTTCCTTTTGTAACTGTTTCAGCGAAACCGAATGCTTTTGGTAGTGCGCTGAGCGACATAGGAAGATAATTTAAACTATCGAGAAAAGTAATATTTCCGACACGCATGGAGATAATTTTCGTACCATTCATTATTAACGTTGGCATTTGAGTCTTTTTATTCTCGATAAGATAACGAAGAATAAATTGGCCATCGAAGCCCCTTGCATTGTGCGCAATGCATATGATTTTTGAGAATTTTGAATTAATAGCCAGATCTACGAGAGCGGCAATGGGCTCGTTTGAAAATACAAATTCGCGTTGACCGCAAATAGAACACGGATTTTCTATATCAAGATCATCGAGACACGTCAAACATACTCGCTGCGCGACACAAAGATTTGGCTCGTGTACACGTGTCGAATTATCGCCTGGTAAACGAGAATGTTGCTGTGTTTCGAAATCATAAAAAATAAATTGCAGTGATAGATTTTTTTCTTTTTTTGTCACAACAGGGTTTAAATCATTAGTTCCTTTAACAGGAGAAATATAGCACTGGTGCGAAGTTGAGCGCATAAATTTGCACATAGTGCAAAAAATCATTCCACATACATGCTCACGCTTGGATGAATTTTTAATTAGTTGATTACATTCACGGCATGCTTTTAAAGCCTGACATACGCTCAATTCGCGTTTAGCGCGACAACCTCGTCCTCTACTATTTTTCGGGAGCTTATGCAGCGCAAAACATTCATCACCGAAAAACACGCGATTACAATCAGCACATTCCTTGAGCACGGTTCTATCGCTCCTGCATGCCACCGATTTACAACGAGGACATTGTTTGGAGCAGCGATGCTCGCGTACTCGCGTGTATTTGGTGTTACAATTCACGCAAAAACCTCGACTACCTAAAGCCCCGGCAAGATTAAGAATTGGTTGAAAATGCGATGAGCGTTCGTAATAAAGTATGTACAACTCATGCTCGATATACCCACGTGCATCGATTACAATTTCTCGTCCATCATAAAGAGCTTGAACGCGTTTTCCAAAAGTCAAGAATTCGTAAACTACAATCGCGATGGCTTCATGCGCCAAGTATTCTTGAAATTTACGAATTTCGCGTATACCGCATCCCCGCTCCGGTATTTTTACGCGGGCATTACGTACAAGTTCCAGAGCTTTGACGCGTTGATACTCTCGACGACCATCCCGAATTTTCTGCCAATTTTTCTGCAATTCACCCGATCGAACCTCACCCCGTTGAGAGTAAACCAGCGAGGCAACGATCGAACGGGGTAAACACAAATTATCGCGATTATGAATTTGCAGAATCGAGCGTTTAGCGACACCCTCGTGCATGAGGCGATTACCCGCAGCCCCCTCGACACCGCGTACCACACTCACCGACATTTCACACACACCCTCATCCAATCTAAATTCTCGAGCACTCTGCGCAATGTCATTTATGAGCGTCCAAATATTATCCGCTGAAAATTCACGCACCGGTCGAAAAGAAATCCAAGCTGGTCCATGAGTTAAAGCTGGTGCTGTGAAGGTCATCCCCGCGTAATCGTGTGGTTGACAAGAGTTCGTGAGATGCGTGAGTACATCTCGTATCGCGCCATCTAACCACGATAAGTGTTCGGTGTTCGCAGGGGGTGGTCGTACGCGAAAACTGACTCGCCGTCCACGGGTTTTAAAACGGCGAAAATAGCACGTATCTTCAGTGACAATGATGAATCGCTGCCCCGGAGGTAAAATATCCCCCTCGTCGCGATCATTGTTATCGGCAGCACCACCTCCAACTTGAATATCTGTAATAAAACGAAAAAATATATTTTTATTATGCAAATAGAATGTTAAATAACTTATCGAAATTAAACAATAAAAGATATATACTTCTACCACTCGAAGCCATCGGCAGCATCGGGGTAGCGATTTTGTATTGCGTATTCTTGCTCTACTGCTCTTCTGATCATCAAAGGATGATATCTTTGCAACACTTGATCACCCAATATTAACGGAGCTTCTTCCGAGGAATATCCTATATATATATATATGTTAGGAAAATATTTATATATAACCACGCCTCGTGTCAAATAATATTTACTCTTTTATGTAAATATTATTTTTTTATATAAATTAAAAAAAAGATAAATATCAAACCTGAATCAACATCGAATTCTTCTTCTTCTTCTTCTTCTTCCTCTTCTTCTTCCTCTTCTTCCATTTCCTCCACGTTGTCTTCTTCTTCTTCATCGTCCTCTAACATGACGACTTCAACCTCGCCGTCACTTTCGTAATTTGGAAAGGAACTTGTTGATGAGTCGCTTGAGGAAGGTGGTGGCGGTGGTGGAGAACTAGCCCATGATGGGCCTGCTAACGCAAGATTGCGCGGATGATGACATGAATCCTCTATCAATAAATCGTGAGGCCGGTAGCGATTTTTCGACGCATCAAGCTAAAATTCTTTAGTCTCATCGGCTTCATCGCTCTCATGTTCCGAATCAGATTTACCTTCCGCGTTGAAATCGTATGACTCCGCATCAACCAAACTCATATCTTCATACCGATACACTATTGAATTATATAAAATTCAAGTAAGAAAAAATCAACTGTCACACGCGTATAAATATCAGAAAAATTACAAAAAACTTACGGCGTTCTCTGAATATCGGTTGAAATAATGGATCGGAAGACCATCCCCGTCTTCGAATTACTCTCACCAGCGAATCAATCAAAGGTTGAGATTGAAAATACCCCGCGTTGAATGCCTCGAGAATTTGACTTTTCGAGCAATCGTATAATGCACCACGAATTTTTCGGAGAACAACACGAGCGTGCATATAATTAATCATCATTTTGTAATTTTCAAAAGGCCATTTTGTAGCCAAGCGCGGGTTTCGATCAATTAAATAGCGTAATAAATTAAGAAGGATGCTACGCTGTATAATCCGCACCATGATGAAAAAGAAACGTTTGCGATGTCGGTTGCAAATCAACTGTCGAGTTTTGATAGAGTCTCCAACATTTAATGGCAGGAATATCAGAGGAGAAATTTTATTTTATATACGTGTCCTTTCTTATTGTAAAGAAAAGAACGTGTTGGTAGGGCTATTCTTCAATGCTGAAATATAATCGTAAGCAAAGCATCTATAGCATAAAAGAATGAGCTCATTTCACTGCAGTTTCGAAGGTATCAAAATGTAACCTGAAGAATCAGTGTGAATAAAATTAAACAACGACACTCCTCTGTATTAAAGTCGGGGAAAAATAATTATTTTTACAAGAATATTACCGATAAATCTTCATGAAGCCAAATAATCGGTTTCATTTTTATCGTAATTAATACTCGTAGCAAATGTGCAGGCTCTAAAAACTTAATAATTACCATAAATTCCCCAATTGTATTATATTTTCATTCATGAATATCGATATTCATGTATTCGCGCATTTATAAGGCGTGGCAAATAAAAATGATGGCTGCGATCCTCGCATTTAAAAAACTACATGCGATAAGGGCTATCAGTTTCATGATGGCCGCTGACTAATTCACGGTGATGATTGGTACAGCGCATTATATACAAGAGAGTATAGTGCGATAACTTTTATCACTTCCATGATGGCCGACCGCAAATTCATAATGGCCGTGCATGTATTAAGAAAGGATATAGACGCGAGTGAGTGAGAAAGAGCGCGTGCGAGAGTCTGACGAAGAGAGAGAGCGAGCAGCGGCCACGGCTTCCCTCTCGATGATACTTTTCCTCACACCACAAAAGATGGTCAAGGAATGTTATCGTAATGTAGAGAAGGATAGCGAGGGCGCTAGAGCGCTGCAAACGCTTTTTTGCTGAAAAAATACAAAAAATTACATTAAAAAATTCGAGTATTCGAAATGACACTTCCAATGGTTAGAGGAGGTTCTGGAGATATTATAACCCCAGGATTCAAAATCGATCCCGTTTGAACCCTGGAAGATACAGGGATTTTTCTCCCATTTTTGAAAATTCACCCCTCCTTTGAAAATAAGGATCGATAGCCCTGAATTAAGAATATCAATGGAAAGAGGATATATTGACGGTATTATAATCCCAGGATTCAAAATCGATCCCAGCCATAACCACGAAGATACGGCCTTATTACCGAATTAAAAAAAATTTGCTGCAGAGCGGAATATAAATTTTCAAGAAGCAGAGACAATAGCAAACTTTGAATGATTTTGCGATGGTCTCGAGACGGTAATATGATAAATGCTGAGGTAAGCATTTCTTTTGATTTATTGCCGCCATTGTATTTATTGTCCTTGAAAAAATATATACAGGTGTGACTGGCTAACTGTCTAGTTATTGGCAGCAGCGGCGGAATTTATACATATCAAAGAAAAACGACAATTGCGAATAAAAAATAAAAAAATATATATCGAGCGATATTCGAGTTGGAGGGGGAAATGATTTAAAAGCAGCGCAATTTGTCGATTTTATATCATTTAAGAAATCACGAGCGCACGAAGAGCAACCTGAAATGGAAAATATCGTAGCATCGAACGTTGAAAGACGCGTTACTTCGCCGCATCTCGCATCAAGTACGCTATACGGATTAAATAGATCATACGGAAAAATAATAACATCGGGATTTGAATTATCGCTGGTGAGCGGTTATCTCACTCCGGTTGTCAAGATTTTGGCAAATTCTTTCGCCGGTGTGACGCTTGGAGTGGAGGATTGGGAAACATTTAAAAACGATTATCCCCGAATCGAACGATACTTCAATGCCTGGGGTATCGAAGCTGAAAGAATGTGTGGAACGAAGATGGATAATGGCGTATTCACCGTGCTATTGACCACGTGCTATCAGCAGAGAGCCGTGTGTTTTGCGTGCAGCGAGAGGGACAAGGAGGAAACAGGAAATTTGTCAGCAAAACGAGCACGGCCAAATTACTCGCCAAATATCACTTTGCTGCATCAAACATTCCAAACTCTCGTGGAAACGAGCAAGTGTATTGACACACACATACAACGATTACAACGAGACACCGCAGCGATAAACGACTGCATGAGTGAGGTGGTATCATATATCCGTGGACACCTGGGCGGAAGAGCAACCGAACGTGCGGCCGTGGAAGAGTTCCTGGGATCAAAAGACTGTGTATCTAA
Source organism: Alloplasta piceator (assembly GCA_946863875.1). Lineage (NCBI taxonomy): Eukaryota > Metazoa > Arthropoda > Insecta > Hymenoptera > Ichneumonidae > Alloplasta > Alloplasta piceator. The sequence continues at coordinate 30,390,825 of OX333075.1, forward strand.
AATACTTGTGGAAATCGGTGAGAAATTGAAAAAAGACTATCCAAAATTTGGAGAAAATTTTTTGGAATTAGCGGTCCACGAAATAATAACATTATATAGAGACAGAATCGCGGAATGTGTAAGTCTACCCGAAGACTCTGAATAGCTTGCTATAAATATTTTTTCTTCGATTTTATATGTGAACGAAGGTGAGAATTGAACAGACTGCGAATTATAACAATAAATATGTGACAAAAAAAAATTTGAAATCACCCATGTATTGTTTTTATTGAATATAAGCGCAAGTATGTATTTTTCGATTATCGTGAAAAATGAAAGTATTCCATAAAATTTTGAATCGAGTATAGACTAATGCATACTATCGCTCATGATATTCCTAAGCAGCAGCAGTAGTAATAAAAATAAAAATAAAAATCCGCAAGTACTCTTTGATAAAAGTGATGACACGCGCTCACGTTCAAATTCATCGAATTATATGCGCTCATATTAAAAGATTATACGAGTCATTCTGAAATCTGCACGTGCAATTTTGCTGACGAGGATTTTTGAGCACTGGAGCATCTTTTTTCTCACATGAAGAGAGGCTTGATGTCTTCGGACGAGAGCTTCAGTCTTAATTCATTCATTGTCAGTATAACATCGTGCTAATGTATCCGCGAATAAATTTGGGTTTTCACCCGGAAGAATTTTTCGGGATGATCGTGAGTGTCGTGAGTGGTTGCGGGGTAAATCTCCGCACGGAAATAATGGCTGTCGTATATGTGCAGCTGGAATATATGCTGAAAGAATTTTATTTGGGGAACATGGGGAGGCTTATGGAGGGGCACGAGCTCGTTCCCGGTGCCTCGTGCATCGCAGTGAAAAACTTTTCCGTATACCGCGGTGAAATCATCTACATGGATGATCAGGGGTATACGGAAGTTTGGCTCGTCGACATTGGCGAGTCGGATTTTTATTGGAGTTTTTGCCTCTACTCCCCCGAGCCGTATTTTGCCTTGATCCCGGCACTCTTAATCGAGTGTGAATTGCGGGGAATGGAGGGACTCCGGGATGATGATGGAGCCCGAGAAGCTCTCGAGTTGGTGGGCCTTGGACTCCATACGATCCAAGGACGCATAATGTCCCGTGATTGTGGCATGGGGCTCCTACGCGTACGTCTCAGCGATGACAACGGGGCTGATATTGGACGTATCGTCCACACGATCTTGGATTTAGAGGAGCCTATTTATGACGGAGACGATCCTGATGAAGGGGTGGGTGAGGAAGCGGAGGAGGAGTAAAAAACTGTGTGGTACTTGTGCGTGTGTGTGTGTGTGTGTGTGTGTGTGTGTTTCTGTTCATTCTCCGTCATCATCATCACCATCACCATTATCATCATCGATCATCATCATCATCATCATCATCACCATTCGGTGAGTAAATTGAAGAAAAAAAAATTCGGTAAAAAAGTTGGTACCCGTCTAGTGCCCCCGCTCATCCCCACTCCTCCCCTCACTGTCTACCTCATCGCCGAACTTTTTCTCTACCACCGTAAGGTGGTGGGGGGAAAAGTGGAGTGGTGGGGGAAGCCGCATGGTGGGGGTAGGAGTGGGGATGGGAGTGGGGGGCGCCATACGGGTACCAATACTACTCATTTGTTTAATTATTGACCGATCGAGCTTATTTTAACGGCATTGGACGTGGGTGGAAATTTCACGCCAAAAACTATTCGACAGTTTTTTCGTCACGAGTGAATTGGAGGAGACGGAGCCGAAAAACCGAGTGCGTCACTTTGACTGCACACTACTGTATGTGCCAAGTTTCGAATTTTTAAATTAATATTTACTAAATTGAAAAAATGTTCAAATCAATGACCGTATAAAATACGCGTGTTTCCCCTTTAAAACTTTGACTGCGGGGGGGGGGCAGGTTAAAATTGAGATATCGATCTGAATTTGGTATACATTTTTATTTATTTATTTAAAACCGATTTAGGACCATCATCAAAAGAAAAACCAACACACCCGAAATAAGAACCACCCTAATATACATACTTCCTCACTTGCCTTTAATATTCAGTCACTTCTCATTTCTCGAAATATCTTGACTGTTTGGCCACATCATGCGATGAACATTTTTAATTATAATTAAAGATGAATCTCCGAAAATATGAAACGTGAAAACCATAGGTAAATAACACGCACACACCTTCACATAAAGAACATTAACTGAAAATTAAAATATTAAAACCTTCTCATTCTCGCAGACATCAAGGATCGCAAAAAAATGACCCGTCTTGACATAATATGAAAATTATTGATTCTCAACAACATAACCAATTAAAGATTCTGTTAATGAATTCATAATGAATATAATGAACGATCGTGTAGATACAGATGTAGATAATGCACGATTCATCGAATAATCAAAAATTACCCACACCAACTCAGGTCAGTCAAAACACACAATACTTGAGCTTACAATGTAAAACATATCAAAACCTAACATACAAAAAAAGACCTAACTGGATACAAACGAAATTTTAGAAATAATACATCTTAACAGGATCCGAATAAGGATCGAAACGTTATACAAAAATTCTGTCCACTATCATTTGGACCCACCCGCCAGAATCGCAGCCGATTCCTCCCTTCATTACTATATAACCAATATCTATCGGAGAGCTTTATTGAGAGATTTTCAAACAATCTCACATGTAATCTATCCAAGCTTCTTTGCATGATTTTTGTTTTCATAAAGGACTCCAAAAATTTCGCCGCAAATGTTACCAAACTCGTTTGAAAGATTGATCTCCAATAAATAGGCGAACAATCATACGTATAATCTATCAAAGCTTCACTCAACGTGTTCGACAAAATCAACCAAGATAAAACTAAATTGTATACCTCCATAGATTTCATTGTTGATATTTTTGGTTTTTCTTAAACAGAGAGCAAGATTTTGGAAAAATTCAAAGAAAAAAGCAATAATATGTGGTTAATTGTTTACTCAGAATTATTATTGAAACATTTATCAAACTATCTCATATGCATCGTATTTCACATTGATTAGTTTAAATGAAGCTCTCAAAAATTGCATTAAAAAATCATTTAAAGTCTTTACGTTAGTTAATGCTACATGGTTAGTGTTTTCAAATAAGAAACACCAAAGATATACTAACGTGGCGACATTGCCATCTTGCGACTTGACCCGGCGTGCTCACAATTCACATCATCGTGCGTTGCGAGAGCGTCGTAGATCACTCGAGTTCTCATCTTCTTTCGCTTGATGATCGATGAATCTTTATTTGTCGAAAATAAAAGCATTCAGTTACCTTGATCAAATGTTTCAATTACATTGGAAACAAATAAAACTACTTTAAACAAAACGGCATGACTCATTTATAATCTTCTCTGATGTATTTGATTCATCTATGCATGGAGCAAAATATTGCTCAAGCAAGAAAAAACAGAAAAGTAAGACACTGATGCGAGGTAAGTACAATCACGCATACAATTCACAACGCAGTACAATTCACGCATACAACGCATACAATTCTCAGTTTTAAGGTGTTTTGTTTAAGGAGATATATATCAATGCACCTTGCACCAATGCCAGGTGAGTATAATCACGCATACAATTTGGAGTTTCAACGTGAGTTTCGTTCAAGGAGATATATGGGGCATTTCACACCGTTTCGACCTGGGTCTGACCCTCGACCCCTTAAATCTGGTTCCCGATTTTTCCTATCATTACTCTCACTTTATCAAGCAATCACAATTTTTTCAGATTTTTCAAAATAAATTTGACCGCGTCATGAATTTTTGAATTTGTTTTTTTTTTTACACCTCGATGGCCGTAATCGAAAAATCTGAAATAATTCCCAAAAATACAGTGTCGGATATAAAAAATGTTGGTGTTAAATTCATAATGTCTGGGCTTTTGCTTTAACCCGTTTTTTAACTTTCTGAGCAAAAAAAAAATTAAAAAAATTAGAAGCAGAGGTCAATTTACTGTAGACTGTTGCTCGAAATTTCGTATGTATAATAACAGATTTTTTTAAAAATTTCTCTGATTTTTGTAAAGTGAATTTTATAATTTCCGAATTTCTAATATATATAAATTTTACAAATAAAAAAAATATTTGAGACATCTGCAGAGTACCATGACAAAATCTGCCATAGCGGTACCCAGTAGCGTTTCATCAAAAATAATGTGAAAGAAACAAAGCAGAAAAGATTACTAAAATACTATTATCTTGCCGTTGTCATAGCAGATTTAAAAAAAAATTGATTTCCAATGAAATCGCGGTCGCTTTTACTCAATCAAAAAAAAAATAAAAAAATACGTTGTAACAAGGACTAGATTCTCAAGTATACAATAACAACAACAGATTCAAAGTTGATGAGTTCAGTGGTTTTAGATATATTTTGGGTACCCGTTTGAAAAACATAGTTTCGAGAAAAGTGTGATAGGGTGGTCATCTTCACGTTCATGTACGCAACGAACGCACGTACTCTTTAGGCTACAACTTTATCATTTTATGGTATTTTTACTTGGACTTTTCACCAGGTGTTCTTAACATATCGAACTCAAAAAAGCGTAAAAAATGAGAAGACAGTTTTTCGGATCCTGACAGGTGTATATTCCCCCTCAAATATTATTTAAAAAAATATATCGTAAACAGTCTAGATTCTTTTCGAGATTCTTCCATCAAGTATTCGAAAATATATCACTAATATCTATCGGAGAGCTCCATTGACAGATTTTCAAACAATCAAACCAAACGTTATTTGTGATTTCCGTTTTTATAAAGGACTCGAAAAATCTCGCTGGAAATGTGACCAAACTGACAAAATGCGATACAGGAGGGGATTGAGTGTTGTCAGCTGCAGTCCGAAGCACTCTGACAGGTGGGAAAAAGGAGGGATGGTAGGAAAAAGAAAAATAGGTGCTGGGCGGAATGATCCGAAAAGTGGTATACGGGATGCAAAAGGCGTAGGACGCCGGGCACTGGAATAAATATAGAAAATAATAGAATAGACATTGATCAATCTATCTCACATTTATTGTGTTCCATATTAATTAGTAGATATGAAGCTTTTAAAGAGTGCCTTAACATGAAGTCCAATTTTTTCGGTATGCTAATGCTACTTGCTTTTTGGTTTCAAATAAATAGCACCAAAATATACTAACTAGGAGACATTGCTATCCCGCGACTATACCCGTCGGACTCACAATTCACGTCTGTCTCCAGAGCGTCGTCAATCACTCGAGTTCGCTTGTTTTTTCGCTTGATGATCGGTGAACCTTTATTTTTCGGAAGAAAAACTATTAAGTTACGTCAGTCAACTGTTTGATTGCTATTGAAAACATCATAAGAAAAGTAAAACAAAACGGCATTGCTTATTAAGATTATTATCGAATCCACTAGATTTATCTAGGCACTTAGCAAGATATTGGTCAAGTTAAAAGAAGCACAAAAGCAAGGTACCGTGCTGACCATTAATGCCTGCAAATCTTTAACAGATTCTTGGAAAGAATCTTTCCGAGATCCTAAGAATCTTTCAGAGATTATTTTTAAATTTCTCTTCAAAATTCTTTGCAAGATTTCAGTAAAGGATTTATTAAAGAACCTTCAAAAGAATCTTGGATTCTTGACAACGTTCTTAGAATCTTGAGAAGAATCTTGTGATTTTGACAACATTCCTAGAATCTTGAAAAGAACCATTTAATCTTGGAAAGATTCTTAGAATCTTGAAGAGAATCTTAGATAATTTCCAAGATTCCCTACAGTCCTGCCAGTACTTCCGATAGATGTCTATAATAGAGTGTGATGGGATCGTCTAATTACGATTAGGACAGGTTATCTTCAGGACACCCTATAGTAATCTCGGGTAGAACGACGTCCTGCCGGTATCTCCCAGAGACATCTATAGAAGAGCGCACGGAGATTATCTAAACATGGTTGCGACCGGATAACCTCAAAACATCCTATCTTAGTCCCGGGTGGAAGAATATTTCACTGGTACCTCCCATAGACGTTCACGAGACGTACTATCTTGGCAGGACACAAATTGGACTATCAAGGGATGGTCCCGGGATCAATTTTGCTGCGTGGGTCGCTGTCGAAGATTTGCAGGCTTAAATGACCAGCACTATTAACGCTAGGTAGGTAATCACGCATGCATCTCACTCGAAATTCAACATGAGTTTCATTAAAAAATTATCGGAAACTTCCACGAACAACCTTATAGCAGATTCGTTAAGATTCTTTAATCGAGTTTCTTTAATTCAAAACTAGATCACTGATAACTGTCGGAGAACTTCATTGAAAGACTTTCAAACAATCTCGCATGCAATCTATCCAAGCTTCTTTGCTTGATTTTTGTTCTCATAATAGGCTAGAAAAATTTTGCCGGAAATGTTACGAAACTCGTTTGAAAGATTGATCTCCAAGAAATAGGCGAACAATAAAAAACGGCAGGCATAATTTTTGTAAACTGTCCATCACTGATGTATGGTTTCTCTAGATATCGTGCAAACTAAGATAAAACTAAATTGTATACCTTTATAAATTTCTTTGTTGATATTTTTGGTTCTCCTTTACCAGTGACCAAGATTTTGGATAAATTAAAATAAGAAAAGAAGCAGTTATAAGTGGTTAATTGTGTACTCTAAATTAGCACAAAGACATTTATCGATTTATCTCATATGCATCATGTTTCATATCAATTAGTTTAAATGAAGCTGTCAACAAGTGCCTAAAAACAATTTCAAGTCTTTACGTTTGTTAATGTAACCTGGTTTTTTCTTTTAATGAAGCATTAAAAATACACTAACATGGCGACTTTGCAATTTCACAACTAGGCGCATCAAGCACGGAATTCTCGATATTTTCATCTGTCCCGTGAGCGTCGTTTGTCATTTGAATTATTTTCTTCTTCTTCTTCTTTTTTCGCTCGATCATCGTTGAAGCTGTAATTGTCAAAAGTCCAAAAAATTACATGCCTCAGTCAAATGCTTTAACGGCATCGGAAATATAAAAAAACTACATGAAATGAAACGATATGACGCTCATCTGGAGGAAGGGTTCAAACGTACAAGACACTTATAAGAAACTTTCACACAAAGGGTATTCTCCAGTGAGGAACGAGATCGATTTCTGTTGAAACCCGTGAACGTGGTACCGATGCACTGCACCTAGCACTCGAATATCCCAGAAGCGAATAGTCGTCGTAAGCAAAACGAATTTTACTGGTAACTGTAGCACGAGAGCGCTTGTCAAGCGATGGATACACACACGCGCACACACACACACACACGCGCTCGCACGCACGCACACACACAGACACGATATGCCCGTATTACAAAAACAAGAGCAAGACACACGTTACACCTTATGCGAACGGTAGAGAGCGAGATCGAGTGTTAACACAAGATACAATAGCGAGAGCGTCACAGGTCTAATCTCAACGACAATCAGAGACCGACTCTCACTAATCTCTTGTAGAAAATTTTGGTTATTATCCAAGTTCTCTGACCGACAGCTGTTGCCTCATCGTTTTCTTCCCCCGCGTTTCCAAGAGCGTGATTGGAAAATTATCATCTTCGGTAGCGCGTTGAGGGTTTCCATGGTCGCTTTCCTTGGAATCCGAACTAAAGCAAGGCTCTACTCTACTTAAACGCGGCGCAATGCTTCACAGCCATGGCCTGTGAAGCATTGCGTGCCTGAACAATTCTTGTAAACTGTCCATCATTATTGTATGAATTTCCCACATAACTTGCACGAATGATTCTACGTGTTCGACAGTATTGACCGAGTTACAACTAAATGTTAGGCGCGTATAGATTTCTCTGGTGATAATTTCGATTATTCTTAACTAGTTATCAGGATTTGAAGGATATTTGAAAAATGAATGAAAATAAAATTCATCAGTGGTTGATTGTGTTCTCTTAATAAGCACTAAGGCATTTATCTATCTATCTTCTATTAAACGCGTTTGATATAACCTGATTGGAATTAAACTTTTGAAACATCCCTCAAAAATAAGGCGAAGCCTTTTGGTGTGTAAATATTGATTGGTTTTGAGGACTTTCGGTTGGGCGAGCATGCCACGCGGACGCGCTGCATAGAGCCCTGCTGGGATCACATGTTTTTTAAAGATTGGGATAGCTTTTTGATCATGCAAGTAGTGGTGACGATAGTTCGGGCGGTCGGGATCCTGGACAAGTGTTGGTAGTGGCAAGGATGAAGTAGCAATTGTTTAATTGTTGTCGATCATGAGATTGGCGGAAAGTTAGGTTAGACGACAAGAATAGAAAAAGGTTGTGAAGGGGAGTGGTGGGGAGAACAGGAGCGGGCAGTGAACAAGGGCAGAGGAAAGTGCGTGAAACTCCCGGGGGATGGTGCGACTGACGGGATAAATAAAAAAAGGTCGGCGCAGGTCGCGGAAGAATACCTGTCAAGTCGGTAAAGTCGATAAGGGGAGAACCGGAACGAAAGAAAAGATCGAAAGTTATTTCGATAGGCAAGTTGTCGCACTTGCAACGGTGGAAGTGGGGAGATATTCGGAACGAGAAATAAACTCGGGCATACGCCGCAAAAAACGGAAATGGGCGCAGTGCAAAGAGACTAGGAAGTGGACGACCCACAGAAGAATGGAGAGGGGGTGTTAGCCGACGGACTTGCCGAGGAGGCGGACAGTGGAGAAAACGGAGAAAGGGTCTTTGTGATCAATGCAGTGTGGTTAAGTGGAAGAACGGAATGCTTATTAAGATCAGGTGGAAACTTCAGGCAAGAGCTACCTGGATCATAGACGTGAATTATAATGTTGGTTTCCAGTCAATTGAGAGGACACTGGAGCAATGCGTAGAGGATGGGGCTGAGGAGGGGGCGAGGATGTTTTGAATGATTCCCGCCATCGTCCATTTAGGATGAACCTAAATGGACGATGGCGGGTATAGTTGAGTGTGAAAAAATGGCGGGTCTGGCATGGGAGAGGAATTCGGAGGACTAGACACTTAAAACGGAAGGTAGAAAACTGTTGAAATTTGGTGAAAGATTGGGGCTGGCGGTGCTCAATCGAGGGACCAGAGGGAATGAGGAAAGAAAGTTTACGTTTATGGGTAGGGGAAGTGGAGAGTCAGTGCTGGATCTCAACAAAGGGCCGTGGTGGGGTGGGGGGGACCAAAAAAGGACGGAATAAGGAGAGAAGACCAGTTGCGATTGAGCTGGCGTGGAAGAATGAGAAGAGCCAGGAGTATGAAAAAGAGCTTAATGCAGTATGGTGCGGGGCTGGATATAGGACCGCGATAGACGAATGTTGGATGGGCCTGAGAAACGCTATTTGGAATGCGGCAGATGAGACGGGGCTAGTAAAGAAAATAAATGTCAGAGCTAGGGACAGCGGATTGGTGGACGAGGAATGCAGAGACCAGAAGAACAGTGTGTGCACTCGACTTAATGACTTCCTAACGAACAAGGGGGCGGAGGAGAAAAAAGGACTAGCGGAAGAGAGGAAGAGCTGCAAAGAGTTGAGGGAGAAGCAGATAAAGGAGCGGTTCGAGGCAAGACGAATGAAGGTGAAAGAGAGCGATAACATGGGCAATTGTTGGAACGCAGTTGGTGGTTTCAGGTGTAAAAGGAGGAGAACTGGGGAAAACATAGAGTGCGAGCAGTGGATGACACACTTTCGCACATTACTGGGAGCCGGGAAGAATGAGGACGATGGCGAGCAGCAACAAGAGAACTCATGGAGCGCAGATTGCTGGCTAGAAGGTTCCACCGATCCAAAGCTGGATCAAGAAATTGGCAAGAAAGGGCTGGATAAGGTGCTAAAGAAGATAAAATTCCCGGTTAGCTGTATCCCTGATACAGCCATAAGTTCTACGTGGATACGTCTATGTATAAAAAGATATTCGGCCTATTCGAAGAACAAAACTGAACGGTTTGTTTTTCAGCCCGATAGAACGTGATTAAAAAAAAGTGACTATTTTTTGTTTTTCAAAGTAACACATTACATACTTTCGGGAAGGTGAAAAAAGATGCCTGTTAAAATTAGAGCTCTTAATAAAAATATTTAGAGGTGGCACATCGGATATTTTGATTTCCCATTTAAATAGCACATGAAATTTTTTTTAATTTAGAAATTTTATATCTCGGCTTCAAGTCAGTGTACGAAATTGAACGATACATATTCTTATAAAGAATTGAACGCTCTACAAAAAAGATCTCTTACCATTTTTCGATAAACTCACTCCTTCAAAAATTAGTCAAGGTTAGAGTCAAATGTCCAGTAAATATCACTTTTCTTTTAATTTCCGGCAAAACGTTAAAACTCATTAATATTTATTTAAACGAAGAGATAGCTGAGCTACCATTATTCGACAAGAACGTTTCCAAAGAAACTAAAAGAAAAATGTGCAAAACTATTTAAAATCAGGAGAGTACAATTATTACAAAAAAGCGATATGTTACCGAAGGAATGGAATCGGAACCGCTTATGGAAAAAATTTGAGTGAATTTGTTTCGAAAAAATCACTAATGCTCTTCGAAACGTTTAATTTACCGTATGAATTTCTCGAAGTAGATGTCACACTGTGGCCCAACAACGAAAGTTATAGAGAAAACTTGGAATTTTTTAAGGATCTTACAGTAGTAAATGACGTAGCAGAACGCGGTATTTCATTAGAAGAATACAACAAATGCTTAACAAAGAACGAAGAGCAACTTCAGTATTTTCAAAAAGAATGTTAAAAGAAATGTATATAGTATGTAAGATTTAATTTTTCTAATAATAATTTTTCTCATATTAAATAGTATTTCATTGTTGAAAATTGTAACCTGGCTAACCTGGCATTACTCATGGAAAATCACAAATTATAGAATTTTCAAAAAATATTTTATGATAGTTAGTAATAAATTTGAACATTTTGCCGGAAATTAAAAAAAAAAAGTGAAATTTACTCGACATTTGACTTTAACCTTGAATAATCTTTGAAGGAGTGAGTTTATCGAAAAATCGTAAGAGATATTTTTTGTAAAGCGTTCAATTTTCTACAAAAATAGGTGTCGTTCAATTTCGTACATTAACTTGAAGCCAAGATATAAAATTCTAAATTTTGAAATTTTTTTTTCTGTGTTATTTAAATGGGAAATCAAAATATGCGATGTGCCACCTCTACATATTTATATTAAGAGCTCTAATTTTAACAGGCATCTTTTTTGAAAAACAAAAAAATAGTCACTTTTTTTTAATCAGTCTAATATATATTATATAGATATAGATATAGATATACAGTTTACGTGCACAAGACACTGACTATATCGCAAGTGTTTACATTTTGGCTCGTATTGCGGCTGTCGTCGGTAGGCTGGTTGTTTACTGCTTAGGCTCGAGTTTCCGCGAGCTAAATGGTACGGGACGACAAGAATAGCAAATCAGCACGCTGGATGTGGCATCGTTTACATGGCATTGTTGTCCTTGTCACACATATGGGAATGACTCTATCTCTGCCTCCTAACTCGACCTTATGGGAATGGTAGAGAGATAAAGATAGAGTATAGTAGACCAAGCCTACGCGTCAGCAAATTGTCGATATAGTAGATGTCATACTTACCGACATAGTTCACTTATGTACCGACAGATGGCATTGGCAAATAGCTACCTGTTCACGAAATGACCCCTCACAATACTCTTTAAAACGAAAACAGACGTATCCACGTCAAAAAATGACAAGGCACAAGGGGAAGATGGGATCACGGCGAAATTCATCAAGAACATGTCAAGGGAGTGTAGGGCAGAACTGAGGAAAATTTTGAATATTATCTGGGATCTGGAATCTGGGATAAAGGGGTTCTTCCGGAAAGCTGGGAGGTGGCAAGAATCTACCCAATCCATAAGGCAAGGGATGACAGATTTGGCAAGTAATTACAGGGAGGTCTCATTACTAGACATTGGCTATAAGGCACTAACGAGTGTTATAGTCAAGAGACTGAACAATTGGAGCGAAATAGATGGAATTTTAAAAGAGAGTCAGGCCAGATTCGTGGTGAACTCCTTAATCAATAACAAGCTCAAAAGGAAGCGGGGGAAGCTATATGTGGCATTCGTGGATTTTAAGGCAGCGTTTAATAAGGTGGACAGAGAATCGCTGTTAGAGAAATTGTGGTAAAAAGGGATAAGGGGAAAAATGCACGGTATGATCAGTGACATATATAAGAAAACTAGAAACGATATTATCGCAGGAGTGGGAGTCCCGGAATGCTTTGAAACGAGGAAAGAAGTAAGGCAGGGCTGCCCCGTTAGCCCAACACTGTTCAACATCGCGTTGGACGACATCGATGACGAGTGGGAAAGAAAGGGGGAGGGTGGTTCGGTCATCGAGGGGAAAAAGATCTACGCCATTAAATACGCAATCGTCACGGAGGAAGCGGAGGAACTGTTGAGGATGCTGTGATCTCTAGAAAGATACGTTGAAAAGTCGAGGATGGAAGTTAATGTAGGGAAGACCAAGGTAACGGCGTTCAAAAATGGAGGGAAAAGAATAAAGGGGCAGCAGTGGAAATTTCGGGGGAAAACAATTGAGATGGTTGAGGAGTTCAAAAACATTGGGTTCTGGATCTCCACAAAAAACACGGGGGCAAGGCATGTCGGGAAGATCGTGGCAAAAACTAGGAGGCACCGAATACGATATGGGGGGTGATGAAGAGAGTCGAAAAACTTATACGTCAGTTGCAGCTTTGCGACTCCTTGGTTCAGGCCGGAGCGCTATATGGAATTAAAGTGTGGGTTGGAAGAGGAGGGAGGGTAGTGGAGAAACTTCCAGGAAGACTAGTCAAGATGGCGCTGGGAGTTGCCCGTACGCCAGACTACTTGTTGAAGATGGAGGCGGGTCGAAGGGAAGATGGAGGCGGGGTGAAAGAGTGTGGAAGTGGAAGCGAGATGATGAGCCGGGAATTACTTAGTGGAAATTTTGAAAATGAAAGAAGACAGATGGCCAAAGATCTGCCTGAAAGAAGAAATTAGAGGCATAATCAACAGTGTGCCATCAAGATGGGGAAAGGAGTTTGAGGCAGCAATGAGATAAGTGAAGGTGGGTGGAGGGTAAAATCCTTGGAATTTTGAGAGCGGGAGGGGCAGTAAGAGTGGTGGAGACGCTGCTACAAGAAGGAGTCCAAAGGAAAATGGAGCAGAACATCCAGCTGGATTGGGCAAAAATCGACCGTTCATCATTTTGTGCTCAATACAAGGAGATCAAGGTGTCGGCGGAGTGGGAAAGATACTGGAATAAAAAGGAGGGAAGAGGGGATCTTCGTGAGCAATAGACCGGATTGCGCTGTGGAAACGCAAGGAAGGTGGGGAAGAAGAGGTTTTCGAACTGGGACTGTAGCCTCTGCAGATAAGAGGAAAGTTTGGAGCATGTCTGGGAATGCGAAAAAGCAAGGAAAGGAATTCTGGCAGAATGGGTCAAAGAAGTAGACATCTGGAGGGCGTGACGGACAGAAGAGCGTTTGGAGGGATGATTGAGGGAGACATTGAGAGGGGATTTGAGGGAAGTGTTTTGCGGATACCTGAAAGCCTGGAGTCGGCAAAAACTACAGAAAGGAACCCCAGTGGGAAGATAGAGCCGAAACGAGTAAGAGGAGAGAAGGAATAAACCGAATGTAAAATGTGTATAATCGCTTGCGGCTGTGATGTATAAAATAATCTAAGGTAGGGTTTGCAAATGTATAGAAGCTTTTAGTCGTACGATTCATGTAAGATGGGATGTAAAAGGCGTAGGACCCCGTACTCCGAAATAATAAACTAACTATTAATTGGTTTTTGCTTTCAAACACAAAGCACCACAAATATACTTACTTTGCGACAGTGCTGAACTTGGCCCGTCGTGCAGAGATTGCAATATTTGATCTGTCACGAGAACATCCTCTACCACTCGAATTCGCTTTTTCTTTCGCTTTATCATCGATGAAGCTTCACGTGATGAAAGTGAAAGTATTAGTTTACCTTTGTAAAATGTTTCAACGGCATTAGAAACATTAAAAATGACATCAACTATAACTGTGTGACCTATTAAGAATGTTTCCTGATGTATATGATCCGTCTAGACATGAGGCAAGATATTGGTCAAGTTAGATGAACCAGAAAGATAGAGAACCAATTGTAGGTTGATACAATCATTCATACAATCCATGAGAGTTTCTACGTGAGTGTCGCTCGAATATTGTCAGAAAATCTCGTAAATAATGTATCGTAGCTTTCTTTCAAGATTATTTTATCAAGTTTTCAAAACTATATTACTAATATTTTTCTGAAAACTTCATTGAGAGATTTTCAAACAATCACGCATATAATCTATCCAACCTGATTTGCGTAATTATTTGTTTCAATCTCGAAAAAGTCGAGAAAATTTAAAAAAGCACAGAAATAAATATTTATCAGTCATTGATTCTGTACCCTCAATAAGCTTCGAAACATTCATCTGTCTATCTCTTATGAATTGTATTAAATATAACTTCGTTAAAACTAAGCTTTGAAAAAAATCCTGAAAAATAAGTCGAAGCCTTTTGGTGAGTTAATGCTACCTGTTTTTTGCTTCCTAATAGAATTCATTACAAATATACTAACTTTGCGACATTGCCATCTCTCGACTATGTCCGTCGTTGTCGGCACTGACATTATTCATTGTTTCGATGGCCAAAGGTGTACTGGATTGAAGTACTACTGTGAATAGTGTTACTTTAATTATAATTAGTTTTTAGAAATTTATAAAAACTAATAAATAAACGACTTCGGAAAGTTTTAATAGATAACATTGAATATCAAAATTTAAAAAAATATTAACGGACCCTCGCGAATCAATCGTTCTTGATCGCTATTTATATCGTATGATACATTGGCACATTAAATAGTTATAAAAACTTATACTAACCTCGTGGCATGGGAAAGTTGGTCGATGAATTTATAGTATCCTCTTCAACATTTGTCTCGGAATCGTTCTCTAACAATCTCTCTTCGATTTTCTTAATAACTTTTGATCTTTTACATTTCATTTTTTTGTTCTTCTTTGGTATTTTGGGGACTAAAATCCCATCACCGTTGACCTCCAAAGACTCGAGCCATTTAGAATCCTCTATATCATAACAATTGGCTTAATTAAAAACGTAGTTTTCATTTATCAATGAACCCCTTCACAAAGTCAAATTTTTCCTTTTAAATAACAATTTGACGCAGATAGTTTCTTAAGTTTCTAATACAATATTTATTGTTCATGATAAATGAATTTTGTGTTAAGGTATATATAAGGTATGCATTATGCATACGTTCGTTTCTTGGATTGAATTGCTTTTAAGGGAGGTGAGTTAACTAAAATTTAATGTTGTTTAAAAAGAAAGGAAAGAAGACGAAGAAGAGACAAAAAAAGAGAGAGGATAAAGAAAATCAAAGAAACTCCTCGAATTCAGCAGCGAGCAACGACTCCGCGATTGTACCGAAAAACAAAAAAAAACCGGGTGTGTGCAGTCACACGCCACAGAAGTGAATACTTGCGTGCATTTCGCCGACGCGACAATAACTTCTGCCGATTAATTGAGTGAGAGAGAGAGAGAGAGAGAGAGAGAAAGAAGCGTGGCGGGGGAGGGGAAGAGTTAGTGACGAAGTTCTTTTTCTATTCTATCAAGCCACCTAAGAGAAAAAAAATCGTTAAAAATTTTTTGAGATTATGTTGACCTTTATACTCCCCTTAAGGGTAGGCTAAACACCCTCTCATCCGCCTTTCCGCTCTTGTGAGTGCGAGAGAGAGCGCCTATAGGGTTCCTATGAGAGCGAGAGACAGGATCTTTAGCCTCCTCTTAAGACGAGGCTAAATACTGACATTTTTCGCATGAGTAAGAGAGAGAGGGCGGAAGATAGGGATTCTGTGAGAGCGAGAGAGAGGACCTTTAGCCTACTCTTAAAAGGATATGAAAGTTGATCAGCTGATACATGATTGCGAGAAGATAGCTGAAATTTTCGAACGATCTTTCGCAGAGATAGCAACATTTGGGGCAAAATAAAAGTTTTGGGCTCTGCATCAGTATAATACGCAGGGCCTAAAATTGGTTTTTTTTTTTAATTCTTCATCGTTTACGAGAAAGACTTGGTCGAAAAATTGTCGGTAGAACAAATCTTTCATATCTTCTTAAGAGGAAAAACGAGGAAAAGCGAGAGAGAGTGTTACAACGCGACCGTGGGAATTATATTGTCTCGCATAAGAAGTATTCACTTCAAAAAAATGTGTACACGCACTAATTTAAAACGAAACCAAAACAATAAAATTAAAAAAAGACACGACTAACACCAAAGTAACCAGCAAAACCGTAAGTCGACACAAAGCGTACGTGCGAGTGAGACAACCGAGCGGACCTGTCATGTATTGCAGCGGGGGGTGCTTTCCGTTGAGGTAGCCACTAGTTCGTATAACAGCCACTACGAGCGCTGCCTATCGTTTCCCTGCACGCTCTCGCTCTCACTCGCTCACGCACGGTTTACGCATCATTCTCTCTCTCTCTTATTAGTTAGATTATTTCATTCTTTTGTTCGGTGTTATAACGCGGCCGTGGGAATTATAGTGTCTCGCATAAGAAGTATTCACTTCAAAAAACCGATCCACCAAAAATGGCAAAGAGGTCGCATACTTTGATTGACAACAACTAAAAAGCCGCAGTACAAAAGAAAGCTCGGAGCGCACCGTCGTTAAAAATAAAGCTTTCTAAAACGACGATTTATGATTTCATTTCGTGATGATTTCATGATTGAAACGAAAAAATCGTTGTTCATCATCGAAGCTATAGTTGACGGTGTTTAGGCGTCATCGCGTTAACGTTCAATGATTGCGACTAATTATGACTGATTGCGATGGACGGATGGATCATCTCTTGAATGTTTCTCGGCCAATATGAAATAGAATTGAAACTCTCGAGGCCGGTGATATCGTACAACAACAAAATACCCATCGCACCCCTGTAATACGCTGTTTTGAGGGTGGTAAATCTATCCTGACCCGCCGTGTTCCTAAAAGAGATAATTCAAACAGCGTTGCTTCTGGACGAGCATTGTTACTCGTTCTTGAGACCACGAGAACGTTACGTTTTGTTTGGTTCTTTCTGAGTCATTTTTACACCCACAAAACTCCGATCTCTTGAACCTTCCAGAAGCCCCGAAAGCTTGTCTCTGGGCTAGAATGATACGTACACAAAGTCTTAAGAGACTATTACGACTTGAAATATTTTAAGTCTGGCTTTGTGTACCCCACAGAGAATTTCAGGTTGAGAGTTCATCTTACACGGGGACTGAGCCACAGTGCTCCCCCTTTCAGCTCTGAGTACAGAATCTTTTCCAAAGTTCTCTT
The DNA here is from genome assembly GCA_946863875.1 of Alloplasta piceator. Lineage (NCBI taxonomy): Eukaryota > Metazoa > Arthropoda > Insecta > Hymenoptera > Ichneumonidae > Alloplasta > Alloplasta piceator. Next base: position 30,408,198 of record OX333075.1, read on the forward strand.
CTACTGAGAAACATCTGGTTCAACTTCTGGCAAGTTCGACAACCTGAGTACAGAACCTTCTCCAAGGTTCTCTCCCACTGAGAAACATCTGATTCAACATCTGGCGAGTTCAACACTGTTCCACCGCGAGTATCAGGCTAAACTACTATCATCCCAGGGCCCTGATTCACAATGCTCCCCTGTTCATATCTGAGAATCGAACCTTCTCCGAGATTCTGGTCAATTGAAAAATCTACAACTTCATCCGAGAGATCTGGCACAGTCTACACTGACCATCGGAGTCTTTGCTGAGTTACCTTCAACGCAGATCGTCACTTCCTGAGCAGCGACGCATCGAGAAAATATTAACTGAGACAATATTAATTTGAGACACAACACATAATCCACGGGGTCTCCAGAACCAGAATAATTCTACGTGCTTTTCTAACATATGTGATATATATACTTTGCAGCTACTTATGAAGACATACAACGATTCAAAAAAAAAAACAAATAGTTACGGACAAAAATATAAAAAAGTGCACTAAAAATAAGTAACAAGCTATATTCTTTTTTAATAACAAAAATTTCGTACATTATATTAAAAATACTTAGAATTAACTCAGAGTCGGAAACTTTTTTCTCGGTCTTTTTGGGAGATTTTTGTAAATACAAAAATAGTACATAATGACACGAGGTGAATCAAACTTTTTCTGACGAGTGTCATACAATATTCTATTGTCAGAGTGCGTTATGTGCGATTTTACGAACGGAGTACAATTAAAAATATTTTTTAGAATCTTCTACTTCTGATTAATAACAGACCAACTAATCTATAAAAATCCTTGATTTTAAAAAAATTGATTGATTTTAAAACTTGCAAGACTTACGACAGTTTTCAATTCTGTACAAAAGTTGAATACTCAAAAATTACCATTGTAACTACATGTGCATCCAGTTTCCTTCTTCTCCGTTTTTTCTTTCAATCTTTCCCGCGTGGAAAAAAAGAATCTTTAAAAGAATCTTGGAAAGAATCTTTTTAAGAATCTTTTTAAGATTCTTAGATTTTTGTTTAGATCCTTTCGAAGATTCTTTCAAAAGTTTTTTTAAAGAATCTTTGAAAGAATCTTTTGTCGGCCATGACGAGAATCTTGAAAAGAATCTTAAAAAGAATCTTTGAAAGAATCTTAAAAAGATTCTTTTATCGCATTGAATGGGAATCTTCCAAAGAATCTTAAAAAGATTCTATGAAACAATAAGGTTTTTCGAAACGTCACGAAAAACTAAAAACTGACTAATTCGAGTTAATTTTCAAAAAAGAAGACATTTGAGAAAATCGAAAAACTCTATTCAGGAAAATGATAGAAAATCAAAAATAAAGATGACCATCATGGACAAATTCTATTTTAACATGGCGTCAGATCTTGAAAAAATTTATTCAAAGAATCTTAGAAACATTTATTTAAAGAATTCTGTAAAGATTCTTTACATTAGTCTTTCCAAGATTTTTCCAATTAATCTTTTCAAGATTCTTCGAATGAGTTTTTCCAAGATTTCACGCCGTGTTGAAATGGAATTTGGCCGTGATGGCTATCTTTATTTTTGATTCACTATCTTTTTTCCAAATACTATATTTCGATTTTCTCAAATTTCTTCTTTTTCGAAAATTGACTCGAATTGGTCAGTTTGTAGTTTTTCGTGAGGTTTCGAAAAAACCTCATTGTTTCAAAGGATCTTTTAAAGATTATTTCAAAGAATCTCTCGAAGATACTCATCCGATGCGACAAAAAAAACCTTTAAAAGAATCTTTCAAAGAATTTTGAAAAGAATCTTTGAAACAATTTTGGAAAGAATCTTTGAAACAATCTTTGAAAGGATCTAAAAAAAAATTTAAGAATATTGGACTCCTTCCAAGATCTTTCAAAGATTCTTTCCAAGATTCTTTCAAAGATTCTTTTTTTCCACGCGGGTTGTACTACAACAAAAAATTTGAGACAATTGAACACCTTCGTTCTACTTCAGCTGAAAGGAACTACCGCTCACTCGTTGTCTATTTTGAAAGGGCGGCTTTCTTCCTACTTTTTTTCTAACGAGGTCGCCTCCTTGTGAACTTTCATTTTTTATTTTCCATATATTATATTATTAGATTAGCTTGCTATATAATCTTTGTTAGTCACGTTAATCATATTGTAACAAAACTATGTTCGAACTATTTCACGACATATTAATCTGTGTTTTACTACTACTATAATCTTGTATTGAGTATCTCAAATCTTATGTAACACGTGTATCCTACCACTACCATAGTTCTTATTTTAATATGTCAAACTATATTTTGTAACTATTTTTTGATGTGTAAACATCTTAGGGCTCGGGGTTAAACGGGAAAGGAAGAATAAGGTTACCAGATGACAGGAATTTCTCTGACATGTTAGGAAAACAGAAAAAATTTAAAATTATCAGGAACTTCTAAATAAAAAAACAAAAATTTATTAAATGAAAATGAAAAAGAAAAATAAAAAAATTCATATAAATTTTGATTTTTCGGGAAAACTATTGGTAGATTCGTGTTCAGGGGGACAAAATACATCGATATAAGGTTTGAAAAAAGTTAATAAAAAAAAAAAATTTCTGCATTTTGGCCAAAATTCCACTGGTTGATTAAAATGAATTTAATTTTTTTTTCTAGATGGATTTCGACTCGAATTTGAGCTCATTCTCTTTGTAATCGTTGAAGCTTCAAAATGCCGCTTGGTTCATCCGATTTGGATAATTTTTCGATTTTTGGCAGATTTTTAAAGATGGACCATCGATTTTTTCAAATTTTTCCATACATACCCCTTTCCATTTTTTTTGCGATTCTCAAAGCACTCCCATTTCTACAAAAATTAAGTTATCGGGATGAACCAAACGCCATTATCTAAGATTAGTGACCACCTTTGAGTACGAAAAAGAAATTTTGGAATCGGTCAAACCGGGGTCAAGTTACGGGCACTTGAAATTTCGCTATTTTAAGGTTTTTTAAAACGGGGCGAAAATTGAGCAAAATGGTTTTTAATGAAAATTCATTAAAATTTTGATCTTTTGGGAAAACTATTGGTAGATTCGTATTAAGGGGGACAAAATACATCAATATAGGGTTTTAAAAAACTTGGCACTCACACTGATTTGTTATGGCATTAATAGATCATCAATCGCTTAATTAATCTTGCTCACGCTTGGGTGGGCTAAGATCAATCCTTCCCTGACTCTTTCTCTAATCATTAGGTGAGATGGAAATGGAAAAAATCCAACCAACGAGCGCTAGATAGACTACCCACAAGACCCAAAAACTTCGGTTTTGTGGGTAGACCACCTACCGTCCGTGGGTTGGAATTTTTTCATTTCCAACCAACACGGGTAGATAACCCAAGACATGGCTAGAGAAACAGTCAGGGATGCCAAGTTCGCGCGAATGAGCAGAGGTTCACTCTAAGCGCAACACATCAATCTTACTACCGATTAAAAAGTCTAGTTGCAAAAATTGTGCCGTAGGACGAGAATCGATCTTGGTACATTTTCGATTTGTTGAGGATACGTAAGAGTAGTCAAAATTAAAATCACGTCATTTCATAATGATTGGAGTTGATCCACGAAAGTTGAAACGCATGATACCCCGAAGAATAGGAGGGAGGGAGAAGAAAAGGAGAGTAAAGACCCTCTCTGTCGTTTTCACAGGGCCCCCATTTGTGCTCTCTCTCGCACTCATAAGAGCGGCAAGGCAAAAGGAGGGTATTTAGCCTCCTCTTAAGCCCATTTCTGCACAGATTCGGCGTGACCAATGATTCCACGATGAAGCCAGTCAAAAACTTGTTCTATTACACTGTATATATGCAGCTATTCTTCTATAATTAAAAAAGATCTTAGCGGTGCTAAAGTGTTTAAAAATAAGCCATACATTAAAAAATTATAGTTGCTACAGTAGAAATTTGATAAAATCATTTTCGAAAGAATACTTTCTTATGGCTGTACAACGGGCTGAACAAACATATTTTCATTTGTTCTTCAACTTACCGCTGAATTCCAGAACCCTGGCCTTGTATCTCTTGTTATTGGTATATTCAACACGAACAATTTCTCCTATTGACGTGCCTTTCGGAATCGCGTTTTTGTTTACAACACTTCGTTTGCGATCTTTTATCCAATATACTAATCCATACATTATTGGGATCCAATATTTCTCAGATGTACACCGCTACTATGAAACAAAATTAAATGTTACTATCTACACTACTGGAGAAATTAAAAGATTCAAAGAATGTCCTGAATTTTAAGTGGTTTCTAACAATGCTGTACCTCAATGAAAAACGGTCTTATCGATTACTGAATTTGAAAAAAAAGAAACATGCGAATAGGGCTATTTATAGTTTTTTAGAAAATCAATAGCTTAATTAACAATACTAAAAAAACGACTAACGTTGAGCGTGACTTCTACAGCTCGGAATACCAACAAAAACTCTTTACAGTTTGAATTTGTTTTATCGAAGGGTTTTTTTTTGTTTCAAGCAATCCAATTTTCAAAAAAATTAAAAGATCATGTTTATGCCTCTGAACGTTTTTATTATTATTCGAGTGAAAAAAAAATTATATCACAAACAGTGTTTAATTCCATGGAAAAAAAGAAAAAAAATTCGATGATTTTTTGAAAAAATATTTCTGGTTATATATATTTTTTTTTAATTCAAACGCTATTCGCGATAGAAATGTAGGAAAAGCTCAAACATTTTTTTTTCCTTCTTAATGGTGATTATGAAATATTTAGGGGCAATCACCATAAGCCTTAAATTTTTTTTCATTACTGTCGACGCTGTTTGCAATAAAAATATGGAAAAAGCTGAAAAGAATTTGTTCATGGTGTTAACAATGGCTACGTTTACACGGCGCTTTTATTCCAGGTTTGTAACACCCGATGTAGTTGAAACCAGTCTTAAAAAGCGTGTAAACGGTACTTTACACCCGGAATAACTAGAACTCCGGCTGTTAAGTACCGTTTACACGCATTTTAAGACCGGTTTTTACTACACCGGGTGTTACTAAGCCGGAATAAGAAGTACTGTGAAAACGTAGTCAATGATTAGGAGGTGTTTAGCTGTTGATTTTCTTAAAATAAGACCATAAATAACCTTTTTCCCTAGGAAATTTTGCTAATCCTCGAAGTACTGCCAACGATGACTGCAATTGTTAAGTACCAAGCGTTGAAATACATCGTGGACCTCAATGTTAGGAAAATGTAACACCGACGCTCAACCAAAGTCTTCTTTCATCACGGAAAAAACTTTAAATGCCGAAAATTGGTTGAGCATTGGTTGAACATCGGCGATATATCCTTTATATTCGTTGTTTCTTCCATTCTGAGAATCTGAGACCTATGTTCTGCGACAACCCGGGAGGGAGGGGATCGTTAACTCATGTGTTTTCAACAGTTGAGCTGTGCCTATGGCCCCAGTGCTGATTCAATCATGGCCCAACCCTGTTGCACAGGACAGCTATAAGCCGATAGAATTCGATAAATCCTCAAAAATCCTCATAAATCTTTATCAGAAATTCGTGTGCATTTGTCCCTGTTTCTAACAGATTCTGACAGATTCTAACAGTTATATTGGTCTTTTTCGATAGGGAGTAGAAGTAGTAGAAGAAGTAGTAGAAGAAGTAGTAGTAGAAGTAGTAGTAGAAGTAGTAGTAGTAGACTATCAAGCGTTGAAAGCTGGCACAAACCATTGGGTATATTCCTGCACTATCGTTGCGCCAACCGTACGAGCTTTCTAAGGTTTCTCCAATTACTTTAAATTCATGGCAGGGATTGAACCAAGTTTAATTTAAAAAACCATCGTCAGTCTCTGTAGAACATTAATTCAAGTTTTCGAAAGCCCCCTTTCATTTTCTGTGCAATCATTGATTACTGAGATATCAATGGTCAAACCAAAAGCATCCTTTGTCCTTCAAAGGTTGATATCTTATAAAAAAATCGTCGTTGTGAGGTTTAAAAAAAAATGAAGCTAAATATAATAGCTATCCACTATACCAGACCCTGCATTAGTTTAGCTGGAAAATTTGTTTACAAGTAATTGCAGCCAAAAATAAAGTAATACAAATTATCCACATTTTTTTTCTCACCTTTCTTTGAATTGCGTGAAATCTGCAGCTTCGAAAATTGGTGGGCTTAAAAATCTCAAAACTCGAAACATAAAGCCGCAAACTACCTTATTTAAGACCTTGATACCAATATTTTGACTGAGTTACAGCATTGTTAAAAACTACTACAAAATTTAATACATTTTTTTTATCCCTTTATTTTTTCCAGTAGCGTATGTTATAAATTATCTTGATCGTGTACAATGGATGTGAGCTCGAAATGGGGTACCTGCATTCTTCTCTCCAGCCTTTTCTCTTACCTCTCTGAGCTTGTGACTTCTGAGGGCCCTGCTCCCACTGAGGAGTTTGGTAACCGGTACGAAGACACGAAGAAAATCGTTCTTGCAATTATAATCGCTGGAAAAATGGAAGTGAATGGAATTATCAAAATGTTTACATTATCCGAGAAGCTTGACGGTATAAAATATGCCAACTATATAAACGTCGACAATGGAAAAAGCTTCAAAATAACTTCTGGAAGTATAAAAGTTATGGGGATGAAATTATCGTGATGAAGTAAGAATGTATTGGACACGTCAAAAAGTCAATCGGGTGAAGATTGAAATCCGGCAAATGTATTGGCGAATTGACGGAAAAATCGATTCATGACTTGATGAATTACTACGATTTGGGAATTATCATAAATTATGATTCTGTTGTTGCTACCAAAAATAATAGATAGACGATTTTCGATTACAAATGCTCGACAGATGTGAAAGTACGGCAATTTTCTGCCCGAGCAGGATTGGTGGTGCAAGACGAGACGCGAAGAGACACCACAAATTACATTATTTCAAACACCAACAACCACTTGGGACCGAGTTTCAGAAACTCTTTCGTCGAATATACTCAGATCTGTCGCCAGACCATCGGTTGCAACGCTGCTTGGTTGGACACATGCAAAATAATGACGAAAGTTTCAACGTTGTCCTATAACACTTGGCTCTAACAAACATTTTTTTTCATCCTCAAACTAGAAGCTCCCATTCCCGTATGTAATATGAACGAAGCAATGGAACGCCTACCGCGTATGATGGAAATGATGGGCATCACAATTGAAACTCGAGCAAAAATACTGGCCGACGAAATGGATATGATGGGCGTTAAAAAAAACTGACGCTAAATATTCAGTAGAATCCAAAGATGCGAGATGGGCCTAAAGGCTGGGTCAGAAGCCCTTAGAAGAAGATGGGTATTGGTCAACCCAGCCACGAATACTTTTCGACACTCTCAGATCAAAAATGCCTTCTTAGGAAGACAATATAATAAAATTACATAAGGGATCCATCAGCACAGCTAATCGATGCGGATAGCTCTACTATTTCTTTCAATTGCATCGCTATGTACATCTACGAATCTTATGATTCGTAGATCTTTCGTCTTTTTTAGGACTGAATTATTTTAGTCCTAAAAAAGACGAAAGAAACCGTGAAAAAACCGCTTCTATTTAAAACCGAAATACGATGGTAATTACAAAACGAATCGTCCCTAAGAATGTTTGCTGATCAATTCCATGAATTTGAATGGTTGCGACTCATTATACAAAATTTTATCAAATTTTGTATGAAAAGATAGTTTTGTAGTTAATGGTTTTTTTCTTCAAATACTAATGTTGATAATTTCATTTGTCTTTTTATTATAATTCAGATGGTTCCTCAGACTTGGTGCAGTCTTTCAGATGGTGCACTAATACACACCTAGGAAGATAGACCTCTCATCACTGGGACTCGAAAGTATAAATAGAGTGACGAAGGTGCTCGACAAGCGAAATGCGAAATATTTGTTCGTATAAAAAGAGGACAAAAATTGTATTTCATTTTAAAGGAATGTCGTCTTTGCCGTGAGAGATGAAATTAGTTTAGCGCAGACCGAAATAATGATGAGCTAAGAACGTTATATGACGGTTATTCTGAGATAATCATGTTAGTACATGAAATAAATAGCATGTTAGAGAAAAGATGCGAGACGCAAAATAATAAAGACAACGCTACGGCTCCAATACGTTCATGATAGTAAACCAAAATTGATTCGTTACAAAGGTATATCCGCTTCTCATGGTGCTCAACACTCAATTTTCATTAAAAATGGAATAGTTAACGCCGAAACTGTTTGAACAGCAATCTCAGCTGTTTCATTTCAGCCAAGAATTTGTCCCATACACGAGTTTACCGTAGCAGGCGAGTCGATCGAATTTGTCTCCTATTCTAACCGGTATCTCTCTATTCTAACCACTTCTGATCTCTGCAAAGTTGCAAGCGTTTTAGAGGGTCAAAAAGAGTATAACAGTGACATATCTTTCAGATAAATGACATAATGGTGACTTTTTCGTCTAAATTACTAATAGCCGTTTTTAATTTCGCGATTTTGAGGTTTTTCAGAATGAGATGTAAATTGAGCAACAATCTTTTTGATATAACAGTTGAAAAAGAATTTTATTTGCATTTTCGCCAAAATTGAATATGTCCACTAAAATGAATGTAATTTTTTTCAACTTACAATTTTGGCTCTGAACTGCGCACATACTCTTCGTAATCATAAATGGTTCAAAACCCCGCTTTTCCTATAGCACTCTAAAGATTTTTTTATTTTCGGCACATTTTTACAGTTCACGCATCGATTTTTGTAAATTTTTCAAGACCCGTTGAACCCATTTCCCTTTCTTTATGCCATTTTCAAACTGCTGTCTTTCCTACGAAAATTTATATATTAGAATATTTCAACTGTGAATTGAGCTCATTCTCTTGGTATTCGTTGGAGGTTTAAAACCGCGATGTGCTCATACGATTCTAATGATTTTTCGAAAATTTTCTCATATTATAACTAGCGCATATATTCTATGAAAAATAAGAAAATATTTGTTTGTTGAAATTGAAAAAAATTTTGATTTTTAAAGAAACCAATTGATAGATTTCTGTTCATGAGCAAAAAATACATGACTATAACGTTGAAAAAAAATTAATTGATTGAAAAAACAATTTTTGGAATTTCGTCAAAAATTGAACATACTCACTAAACTATATGTATTTTTTTTCTACTAAAATTTTTTGCTCACGACTGCGCAATTTGATTGGTAATTGTTGATGCTTTGAAACGCCACTTTGTTTATCCGATTCAGGTCATTTTATTTTTTTTTATTTTGCAGACTTAGGATATTCGACCATCAATATTTGCAAATTCATTAAAGCCTATTGAAAATTTTGGCTCTGAACTGCGCTCATTCTTTTCGTAATCGTTGATGGCTCAACACCCCTCTGTGTTTATCAGATTTTGATGATTTTTCCAAAATAGGTCTGTGATTGTAACAGGCAGCTATTCTAACAACTTCTGAACTCTGAAACTGACAATATTGACCAAATTTCAAAAATTGTGATGACATTGAAACAATTTTAAAATATGAACCAATAGGGACAATAGTAACTCATTAGCGAGTCTGCCTGACATGCAGCCAACAGCATCCTTGTCCCTGCCTCATCGAAGCACCAGCTATTTATTAACCAGGCCATCGTAATCCTAATGACAATAGTATTCGTCCAATTCTAAGCTGAAAAGTTGCGGAGAGGCTTTTTGGCCCATTTTCATTGCCTCTCAGAGTATCCAGTTGCGGTAAGCTGCTCAGATGCTGTAATCAGTAAGACTTTAATAACAGTCAGTGAAAGGACCCAAACAAAAATATAAAATAATTCTAAGAGGGCGTCAGTTTACCAGTCTTTTTTTCAATCTATAAGTGAACCAACCATCACGAGTTATCTGCCACCACAAGTGCACTGTAATGGGACATTTACGTCACAACTGCCGAATGTCATGGTCTTCATGAAACAGTTAATTAGTTGCCGTAATCAATTAAACGCTCTCTTTAACGTTCTCACATGTGATTCAACAACGCTAAGAGCATTTTCCAGATGTGCGATGTATTTATAAGGCCAATGTTGTTGTTTCAATAGCAATTATTTAGATGCAGTGACGCAGTGTTATATCAAAATGCTGTAAACATGGCTCTTTATGTTACACGCAAATATATCGGCTTGACATAACACAAATGTGCTTTATGCATGATAAAAAACATAATAAAAATATGATGCGAGGCTTATGTGATTATACGGCATAGATTGAATAAGATATGTCTGTTTGCAGCGATATAATATAAACTCAATTTAACGACGAGTTTGTCGTAAGGATTTACAACATGACAGTGATTATTGGCATTACAACAAAAACAAATATTACAAAATTTCAATATAATATTGTATTGACACAATTATTAATGAATTTAATGTTGCAGACCAAAGCGTCTCACCAAAACCACAGATTGCTGTCGTGTAACGCACTTTCCACGCCATACATGTCGACAAAATATGTAACACTAACCTTTTTTCACGATATATGTTCCCGCGGCGATTTTGTAATCACAGGTCACGTGGTCACACCTGTAGGGCTTGGAAGAATTCAGATTTCAGATCCGGATTATATGGCCAGATCGAATGCCTGGATAAAAATCACGAAAGTACATTTGAACGAGCGCATTATGGTTGATCATTCATTTCCAAAAAATTATCGGGGGTATTGCCGATGGACGGAAATAAAATAAACTTTTCAATAAACGGACCGTGAAGGACAATAAAAGAGATTAATGTTTCTCATAAGAATTACAATCATTCGGCAAGAATTATTATTATAAATACGACCGTTAAAGACTCACCTTTGACGATGAGAAATATTGGCGTGTCGTTAAACAAATTCGCCGGCGCTTTGCAGTTGTTCGTTGCTATGATAAACGATGAGACGAGAAATGCACATAGATGCATGGTAGTACAGTGTACTCTCCCACAACTTGACGCGCTGGGACTGGAAGCTCTCCCATAACTTGACGTTCCCCCTTAGACCATATACTACATGGACTACACATAGCCGTATACTTTACCCACTGAAATATAAGTATACTGGAACGGCCTCTAGAGCCTGAGACGCGACTTGAGAGAGATAGCTAGTCACGGGTAATGCTATCTTTGTCAGTACAGTCTCATTACAAAGTATACATTCTCCGTCTTCATCACACTCATTCGCATTCAACCACGTAGCCTTGCTCAACTTTTCGACGTGACGGAACGAAGCATGCGCAGAAGTGGAAGAATAGGACACAGCTACCTGTGACATACTATATATTTTTCGTCGCACGTCTCCCGTGCAGCGACTATTGGAGAGGCCCTTCCAGTATACTTATATTTCAGTGACTTTACATTGACGAAAGTGGGTGCTTTCCATTTACTGACACAAGTCGACACACAGCGTGAGTGGGAGAGAGAGGTCCGAGCGGACCTCTCTCTCCCACTCACGCTGTGTGTCGACTTGTGTCAGTAAATGGAAAGCACCCAGTGAAGTCAAGAAAGGCGCCGCCATCTTTGGAAATTTTGGCTTATAATCCGATAGGGACGTATGAATATTCTCAAATTCCTTATATACAATTCAGGGACGTAGAATTTTTTGTCTTGAAATTCATGTTTTAGACCGTGAATTTCCCCGAAATTCCGTGATTTTAATGAAAAATGTTTGAATTATTCATTTCGAAACGTCAAGCTGCATGGATGTAGGGACGTATCAATATTCTTTGGTGCCTTACGCAATTGAGCAATGTAGATTCCAGATTTTTTAATAAAATTTATGTTTTAAAGATATATTCTGTAAATTTTAACTAAAAAATTTTTTATGATCAATTTTGAAACATCATTTTATACATTTTACCTGATGAACTAAAATTTTCAATGTACATAAAGTCACTTTTTTACATGTCAAACCAGTATATAACTTTGAAACGTTGAAAAAATAGAATAGCTGAAACTATTTAAAAACTTCTTGATGAAATAAAACACAAGAATATAGATTTACCTGTGCATCTTCTCATTTTCTTCCCTCACAACGCCACAAATATGGCAAAGCATTGCACAAATTTTGCAAAATAAAATCTTCAACACTTTCGCACATTGAAAAAAATATAAACATAAACTTTATACACGAGTGAACAAAATCAAAGCCACGAACAAAGTCGAAAATATCAACACTTGCGCGTCGCGCCTTTTTTTAAACGTTATATACGCAAGTTAACTGCTTGAAGTCAACCAATATCTAGTCTCCTGAAGTTAACCGTTTTGGCTTATAGCCGTCGCTTACGGACATCGGCCAATGCCGAGGGAGATTTTTTTTTTTTAATAAATTGTTAAAAACGCGTCAATAAAGGGGTCGCTTTTAATTAACAGGGATGAACGATGAGTCAATAAAGTCGGCTGGTGTAATACAAAAAAATCAAAGAATGCAAGAATTATGATAAATATATTTGAATAATGAATATACATGTATTTTAATGCGAATGCACCTTTATACATAATAATCAAGAGAAAATGGATAAAACTGGCATTAAAATATTTATTGAAAAATACGAAGATGTGTATAAAGTGATATAAGCCGGGTAATGCTTTCGGTAATATATATGTATTCATTTAACTTTATAGTTAAAAGTTTACCCACAACCCAAATAAATGAGCGACTCCTCGCGGGGTCTGGCTCCACGCCAAGGCGAGGCATATCAACCGTGATCGAGTTCGGGTATTTATCGCCTCTACGCGCGTACTTCGCTTTCGGCTGACGCGTGACGGCTCGCCATCTCGTGGCCAGTTGGGAACCTGCGCCCTCGGTCTCTTTCTGTTTCGCTCAGACCACTCATCCGTGAGTCGTATGGGCATCATTTGATATGTTTTCCTAGGTATGCGTTTCCGCCGTGTTGTAACATGAAATAATAATTCAAATCACTAAATAATTAATAACACTATATATATATTAGGGTGGGAAAAAAAAAACTTTTTATTTTTGTTTCTTAGCTATTATGGAGAATATCATTGGAAATAACGAAAGGAAAATTCTCCTAAATTTATAGCTCTTAAAATTAATATTAAGTGGTGGCGCTTTGTGATTTTCGATTTTATATTTAAATAACAGAGGTTATTTTGGTTTTATACAAACAAATCATAAAAAAAAATAAAAAAAATAAAGATAAAAAATTTTTTTTGCAGGAAATTTAACGATCTACAAAAAAGGTCTCTTATGATTTTTGGCTTTGACGACTTGGTTTAAAGTTATTTAAGGTTAAAGTCCAACCTTCAAATCGTAAAAGATAATTTTGACAATTTTAAATACTGTATCAAAAAGAGTTGACTCGAACAAAAAAGAATATTGCATTTTTCATGACTTTTGTCGTTTACTATTTGTTTTTTGTTGATAACATTCCATGTTATTTAGCACAATTTATATAAAAAGTTAAAATGACATTTTGTGTTAACGTAGTAAGAAGTACGATAAAAATCATAAATTTTATTATGTGTTCAATCTAATTGTTAATTTTTATTATTATTACTCTTGTATTTTACCGCTAAAATCACTGTAACTATCGATTTCACCGCCACATTTATGACATTATTTACATGAAAACAATACTCAAGGTTCTTGTGAGGTTACCCTAGCGGGTGGAGCAACCGCGGTTGTTACGGTTAAATAACCGTGTTTAGGAACCGGTTGTTTTTACCCTAAGGAAAACCCTAAAGATTAACCATAAAATAACCGTAGTGGAATAACTTTTTTGAAGTGAATACTTCTTATGCGAGACAATATAATTCCCACGGCCGCGTTATAACACCAAACAAGAGAATGAAAGAATCAAATAAGAGAGAGAGAATAATGCGTAAACCGCGCGTAAGCGAGGGAGAGCGAGAGCGTGCAGGGAAACGTAAGCAGCGCTCGTAGTGGCTGTTATACGAACTAGCGGCTACCTCAACGAAACGCACCCCCCGTTGCAATACATGATAGGTCAGCTCGGTTGTCTCACTCGCACGTACGCTTTGTGTCGACTTACGGTTTTGGTGGTTACTTTGGTGTTAGTCCTGTCTTTTTTTAATTTTATTGTTTTTGTTTCGTTTTAAATTAGTGCGTCGACACATTTCTTTGAAGTGAATACTTCTTATGCGAGACAATATAATTCCCACGGCCGCGTTATAACACCGAACAAGAGAATGGAAAAATCGAATAAGAGAGAGAGAGAGAGAATGATGCGTAAACCGTGCGTGTGCGACAGAGAGCGAGCGAGTTAGCGCAGAGAGAGGGTAGGGCAGAGTGCTCCGTGCATGGAAGCGACGAGCAGCGCTCGCAGTGAAGTGGCTAGGGCACTAGCGAGTAGGCCAAAGCAGATAATATAGATTTTTTCATTGCCCAAAGAAATCGTGCCCACTGAAATATAAGTATACTGGAAGGGCCTCTCCAATAGTCGCTGCATGGGAGACGTGCGACGAAAAATATATAGTATGTCACAGGTAGCTGTGTCCTATTCTTCCACTTCTGCGCATGCTTCGTACCGTCACGTCGAAAAGTTCAACAAGGCTGCATGGTTGAATGCGAATGAGTGTGACGAAGACGGAGAATGTATACTTTGTAATGAGACTGTACTGACAAAGATAGCATTACCCGTGACTAGCTATCTCTCTCAAGTCGCGTCTCAGGCTCTAGAGGCCGTTCCAGTATACTTATATTTCAGTGATCGTGCCAAATACTCCCATAATCGTGGCGCTTTCATCTTCCATGCAATATATGTCGCTAGTTGTACGTGTGAGCCCCACTGAAATATAAGTATACTGGAAGGGCCTCTCCAATAGTCGCTGCATGGGAGACGTGCGACGAAAAATATATAGTATGTCACAGGTAGCTGTGTCCTATTCTTCCACTTCTGCGCATGCTTCGTACCGTCACGTCGAAAAGTTCAGCAAGGCTGCATGGTTGAATGCGAATGAGTGTGACGAAGACGGAGAATGTATACTTTGTAATGAGACTGTACTGACAAAGATAGCATTACCCGTGACTAGCTATCTCTCTCAAGTCGCGTCTCAGGCTCTAGAGGCCGTTCCAGTATACTTATATTTCAGTGATCGTGCCAAATACTCCCATAATCGTGGCGCTTTCATCTTCCATGCAATATATGTCGCTAGTTGTACGTGTGAGCCCCACTGAAATATAAGTATACTGGAAGGGCCTCTCCAATAGTCGCTGCATGGGAGACGTGCGACGAAAAATATATAGTATGTCACAGGTAGCTGTGTCCTATTCTTCCACTTCTGCGCATGCTTCGTACCGTCACGTCGAAAAGTTGAGCAAGGCTGCGTGGTTGAATGCGAATGAGTGTGACGAAGACGGAGAATGTATACTTTGTAATGTGACTGTACTGACAAAGATAGCATTACCCGTGACTAGCTATCTCTCTCAAGTCGCGTATCAGGCTCTAGAGGCCGTTCCAGTATACTTATATTTCAGTGGTGAGCCCACAGCTTTGTGTGAGTTTGCACAGCTCTTCGTCCCATCGGGAAAATTACAGTTTTTGTTGATTGTTTATTGTTTTGTTATTTGTTGGTTTGTTAGTTTGGTGTTAGGCTTCTCTCTCTCTCTCTCTCTCTCGCTTTTCCTCTTAAGAAGATGTGAAAGATTTGTTCTACCGACAATTATTCGAACAAGTCTTTCTCGTAAACGATGAAGAATTTAAAAAAAAACAAATTTTAGGCCCTGCGTATTTGCTGTGTGCAAGACTGGTAGCGCACTCTCGTGACTCAAAAACCGCAATTTATCTGGCCATTTCCTATATCAACATGTAACAATGCCATTCTGAATTGATTTTAAATAATTAAGTAGGATGTAACAAGTTTGTGTTCGCTATTAGTTTCTAGACCAATCAAACTTTGTTCTCTTACAAAAAAAGTAAGTGAATAACAACAAAATATGTGTATATTTGCGAAAGTTCACCATATTTGGAGGTTATGCGTATGAAGTATGTGTGCATGTTATCTATGTATGTGTATGTATGTATTTATGTATGTATGTATGGGTATATCACCCATAGCAGAGAACATAGAAGTACATGGAAGCGTAGGCCCCGTGTTAGCGCTTGGCAGACTTTTTTGGGGTACTCGTTAGTTAGTACCCCAACCACGGCGAGCGCTGCTTGTAACGGTGTGCACGACCACATCGCCACATCACCAAGCAGCTTGGTATGGTAACGATGTGTTCGTGCACACCGTTACAAGCAGCGCTCGCCGTGGTTGGGGTACTAACTAACGATTACCCCAAAAAAGTCTGCCAAGCGCTCCCATAAGACCTACGCTTCCATGTACTTCTATGTTCTCTGCCCATAGGCTAAAAAAAGTACCTATTCTGGCCACCATGGACGCTGTCATAGTTTCGTCAATCCCCTCCAGTCTAATGCACACAGCGAATTATACTGATGCAGAGCCCGAAACTTTTATTTTGCCCCAACCATGGAGACTAGAGTAAAGGAGGCTCAGCGTGAATGGGAAAAGTGCCGCACACGTGATCAAGAAACGACATGCTAATTTTGTTGCCGTAATCCACCACAAGCGTCGCTTTCGGCACTTGGGGAGCACCTGAAGCGTGACCTGAAGTGAGATAGAGCTATCGCGTCGTCTCTCTCATTTCACTGTTTCTCTCAGTCTCTCTCACTCGGTGTCCCCCAAGCGACGGCAGCGCCTCCAACAAATTTTGCGCACACTTTCATGATCATTCTCTAAACATTACGCTGAGCCTCCTTTACTCTAGTCTCCATGGCCCCAACGTTGCTATATCTCTGCGAAAGATCCCCAGGTAGCACATTTTGTTTTGTTACCCGAAAGTTACCCTTTTGGACATAGGATAGCTTATAGTTAACATTATCGCGGACATACGTGTCCCAAAAGGGTAACTTTCGGGTAACAAAACAAAATGTCCTACCTGGGTCGTTCGAAAATTTATTCAGCTATCTCTCTCGCAATCATGTATCAGCTGATCAACTTTCATATCCTCTTTAGATTAGGCTAAACCCTACCAAACCATCCGACGCGTCGTTTGTCCGAAAATCCGACAGTTGGACCTAATTCCGTCAGAAAACTCCGTCGGAACTCCGTCGGAACACCGTCGGAACTCCGTCGGAAGTTCGGACCGCCGCCGGAACGGCGTCGGACGGTTTGGTAGGGAAGATCCTCTCTCTCGCTCTCACAGAATCTCTATCTTCCCTCTTTCTCGTACTCATGCGAAAAATGTCAGTCTTTAGTATAAAGCTCAACATAATCTCAAAATTTTTTTAACGCTTTTTTCTCTTAGGTGACTTGATAGAATAAAAAAAGAACTTTGTCACTAACTCTTCCCCTCCCCCGCCACGCTTCTTTCTCACTCTCTCTCGCTCTCTCTCACTCTCTCTCTCTCCCTCTCTCTCTCTCTCTCACTCAATTAATCGGCAGAAGTTATTGTCGCGTCGGCGAAATGGACGCAAGTATTCACTTCTGTGGCGTGTGACTGCACACACCCGGGTTTTTTTTGGTTGTCGTGGTTGCATGCCCAGTTGTCGTGGTTATTACCTTTTCTTGAAAAAAAAAATACAATTTTTCATCACCGGTCCCAGAGATTGCTTAAAACGTCTTTGCAACCATACTGAGACACTGAGGTTAGCTAAGGTTATTTTCACCGATCGAACAACCCGAGCAACCATCCGAGATTTTTCTAACCTTGGTTACCGGGGTTGTCGAAACCGGTTTTTCTTAGAGTAAAAACAACCAACGGTTATTTTTCGGTTGCTCCTCTCGGTTATCGAGCCCGCTAGGGTACCCCTCGCAAACCAAGAGATCTTATACTTAAAAGTAGGCTAAACCCCCCCCCCCCCTTCCTCACCTTTCCGCTCTTGTGAGTGCGAGAGCGACCGCCAATAGGGGCTCTGTGAGAGCCACAGAGAGGGTGTTTAGCACTGAAATATAAGTATACTGGAACGGCCTCTAGAGCCTGAGACGCGACTTGAGAGAGATAGCTAGTCATGGGTAATGCTATCTTTGTCAGTACAGTCTTATTACAAAGTATACATTCTCCGTCTTCGTCATACTCATTCGCATTCAACCACGTAGCCTTGCTCAACTTTTCGACGTGACGGTACGAAGCATGCGCAGAAGTGGAAGAATAGGACACAGCTACCTGTGACATACTGGGTGCTTTCCATTTACAGACACAAGTCGACACACAACGTGAGTGGGAGAGAGAGGTCCGAGCGGACCTCTCTCTCCCACTCACGCTTTGTGTCGACTCGTGTCAGCAAATGGAAAGCACCCACTATATATTTTTCGTCGCACGTCTCCCGTGCAGCGACTATTGGAGAGGCCCTTCCAGTATACTTATATTTCAGTGGTGTTTAGCCTCGTCTTAAGGGTGGGTTCTCAGACGGGCGCACAGCGCTTAAGCGCTGCAT
Organism: Alloplasta piceator; assembly: GCA_946863875.1. Lineage (NCBI taxonomy): Eukaryota > Metazoa > Arthropoda > Insecta > Hymenoptera > Ichneumonidae > Alloplasta > Alloplasta piceator. The sequence continues at coordinate 30,426,649 of OX333075.1, forward strand.
AATCAAGCGTTCCCATTAGATAATTCAATTTTCGCGCGTGACGCTGTGGCGCGCCAATTTGAATTATCTAATAGGAACACAAGAGCGGAAAGGCGCAGGAGGGGGGGGGGGGGGGTTTAGCCCACTCTTAAGGAGGTTTACTACCTACTCGGTGAGTCAAAGATAGATCACGCGTTTGACTAGCGCTGTGCGTGTGAACGCTTGACAACGTAGCAATATTTTTCCATCCAATATATATACATATGCAAACATACAGAGTCTCGCGTCGTTTATAATCGTCAAGCTAAATAATATCGAAATGAATAATGGCAAAAATAAAACGTTTTTCTGGAAAGGCAAACGAGTTATAGCCAAAAAGTTTACCAAGATAAGTTGCGGTTGCAAAAAGTCGAGAAAAATTTGCGACAGGTTTATGGATTCGCTAAAGAAGTGATACATAACCTGAAAACAAATGATAAAGTATGTGCGAAAATCGGGTCGTCGGATTGTTCATGTGAAAACTCTCGGGGAACAGTTTTTTCAACTTTTCAGCTTTTTCAACTAATAGGATTTTGTGAAGAACTATTCTTCACAAAATTCTATTAGTTGTTCGAAGAGAAACTTTGAAATGCATGAAATTCCCTTTGCCGAAGGCAAAATTTGAATTCTGTCATTGAGCGAAGGGAATTTCATGCATTTCAAAGTTTCCCTTCGAAGAACTATTCTTCACAAAATCCTATTAGTTGTTCGAAGAGAAACTTTGAAATGCATGAAATTCCCTTTGCCAAAGGCAAAATCTGAATTCTGTCATTGAGCGAAGGAAATTTCATGCATTTCAAAGGTTCCCTTCGAAGAACTATTCTTCACAAAATCCTATTAGTTGTTCGAAGAGAAACTTTGAAACGCATGAAATTCCCTTTGCCAAAGGCAAAATCTGAATTCTGTCACCGAGCAAAGAGAATTTCATGCATTTCAAAGTTTCCCTTTGAAGAACTATTTTTCACATTATGTGATAATACCAAGGTGGTATGGTTCCCAAATCGATATTTTGTCATTAAAAAAAATTAATAGATTATATATGAAGATTAGAAGTATAAGAATAATAATAGTCATATTATAATGTGATAACGGAAGAGATATATCTCCCTATATTATATAAAATTATCGCCGCCGCCGCCGCCGCCGCCGCCAACGCTGCTGTGTACAAGAATCGAGGGGTCCGGTTTAGGTTCGAGGGTTGAGGTTCGGAGGTTTGGGTTCGGGGGTTTAGGTTCGTGGGTTTAGGTTCGGGGGTTTATGTTTGGGGGTTTAAGTTCGGGCTGCGGTTGACGACGCGAGGGCGCGTAGCGCCCGAGCCCTACAAGCCCCTAGTATAAATATATATATATATGTGTCATTCCACCCCAATTTAACGACGTTTTGACGGTGACCCCTTCGATTTTTTATATTTTTTAATATGTTATTATACATGCAAAAAGAAGTATTCATGCCAATTTTTAGCTCTTTATCTTAAGCTATACGGAAGTTATTGATTTTTGAAAAAATATTCATAACTTCTACAATAACCAAGATATCGTAATTTGTCAAGAGATCTTTTTTTTTTGTTTTTCAATGTATTTTTTGAAAAAAAATTTGTCAATTAAGAAAAAAAAAATTTCAATGCCTTTTCAGTCGTTTTAAGCTAAAAAATTGGATTTTCTTTCAATGGGACCCCTTCGATTTTTTTCAAAAAAAAACATAAAATTCTACGTAAAAAAATAAAATTTTTAAGATTTTTTTGAAGAGGGGATTCAAATAACTTCTTATTAAAAAAAAAAATTCGATTTTTTTTTCGTAATTTTGATCTTTTTTTCTTCTATGACTTGATTTCAGTGATGTTAAAATGAATAATCTTACTTTACTCACATATTTTCTTTGCAAATTATAACAATTAACATTAGGAATTACAATTCAAGTACGTTTCGCACTTTGAAAAAAATCGAAAACAATTTTTTTTCATAAGGAAGTTATTTGAATCCCCTCTTCAAAAAAATCTCAAAAATTTTATTTTTTTACGTAGAATTTTATGTTTTTTTTTTGTTTTAAATCGAAGGGGTCCCATTGAAAGAAAATTCAATTTTTTAGCTTAAAATGACTGAAAAGAAATTGAAATTTTTTTTTTCTTAATTGACAAATTTTTTTTCAAAAAGCACATTGAAAAACAAAAAAAAAATGATCCCTTGACAAATTACGATATCTTGGTTATTGTAGAAATTATGAATATTATTTCAAAAATCAATAACTTTCGTATAGCTTAAGATAAAGAGCTAAAAATTGGCATAAATACTTTTTATTGCATGTATAATAACATTTTAAAAAATAAAAAAAATCGAAGGGGTCACCGTCAAAACGTCGTTGAATTGGTGTGGAATGACACATATATACATATAATAAAAGAAAAAAATACATACACAATAAAAAATATATTGTTCTGTTATCTTTAGTTATTAAAAAAATAATAGATTTGTAAAAAAGTTATTTTTTTTTATTTGCCTTTGTTTCCGTATTTCAACTACTGTTTCAAAATGCGCGCCAATGCCCCGTGTTGCGGCGTTGCTACGCGTCAGTTGCGAGAGCCGCCCAGGCGAGAAATTCGCACAATTTTTGCAGTATTTTACCAATTTCTCGCACTGTAGGTACCCAAATGCTCAAAAGTTTTTTTATTTCGCTTTATTAATTATTTATACGTTACCACACCAAGTTTCATTCAAAACTCGCTGTTATTTCTATTTAAATTTCGGCCATGGAGACTAGAGTAAAGGAGGCCGAACGCAATGCTGGCAAAATGTTCCCGAAAGTGAGGAAAGCCCTGCGGATTGTATCCGCCTGGCGGCGCTGCCACTGCGGGCTCCGTCCGCGCGGTTTCATCGGTAAACGTATATTTAACCTCAAAAACGCTTTCTTTTGTAAGCATTATGCATGACATATTTGTTGCATCAAAAAAATCTCCAATAGCATAAAAATTCATGCGAATTATTGTATTTGATATTCCAATTCGGCGACGATAGCATGCAATACAAAAAAAAAAAATTGACAAGATGAATCAACTAGTGGTTGCCCATGCCGATATCAATGCTTGTCAGCAAGATTTTTTCTACATTATTCGATAATAATTGTCCGCAATCCGCAATTACACCCTTTCGCCCGTGCTTTCGCTTAAGGGGAGGGTAAAGGTCAACATAACCTCAAAAAATTTTTAAACCATTTTTCTCTTAGTTGGCTTGATAGAATGAAAAAAAAAGAGTGGGGCCGCCTGCGTAATTCATGTGTACAGGCGGCCCCAATGTTTTTTTTTTATGCTATCGAGCCATCTAAGAGAAAAATGGTTTAAAAGTTTTTGGTCTATCTCTCTCGCACTTACAAGAGCGGAAAGGCGGGGGAGGGGGGGTTTACCCTACCCTTAATAGCTAATAACAATGCGCTAATGAGTAATGGCAATGCGTAACTGTTGTAGTATCAGTATGTAACTGACCGAACGTCACTATATACCAACCATGGAGACTAGAGTAAAGGAGCCCGAACGCAATGCTGGCAAAATGTTCCCAAAAGTGAGGAAAGCTCTGCGGATTGTATCCGCCTTCGAACTCCGTACGCGCGGCTATCGGTAAACATTTATTTAACCTCAAAAACGCTTTTTTTTGCAAGCATCATGCATTAAATATTTGCGGCACCAAAAAAATCTCCAACAGCATTAAATTCATGCGAATTATAATACTCGTTATTCCAATTCGGCGACGATAGCGTGCAATACAAAAAAAAAATTTGACAAGATGAATCAACTAATGGTTGCACATGCCGATATCAATGCTTGTCAGCAATATTTTTTTCTAATATTGTCCGCAATCCGCAATTACACCCTTTTGCCCGTGCTTTCGCTAAATCGCTAATAACAATGCGCTAATAAGTAATGGCAATGCGTAACTGACTGCCAATACGTCACTACATACCAACACTGCCAAGCCGATCCTCATACACACGGACCCTATACACCAACACTGTCAAGCCGATCCTCATATACACGGACCCTATTTAGGACCTTGGCGACGGTATCGCTTGCGGGTACTTGTAGTTCGAGAAGTCAATTTTTTATTTTGTATTGCATGCTATCGTCGCCGAATTGGAATATCAAATACAATAATTCGCATGAATTTTAATGCTATTGGAGATTTTTTTGATGCAACAAATATGTCATGCATAATGCTTACAAAAGAAAGCGTTTTTGAGGTTAAATACACGTTTACCGATGAAGCCGCGCGGACGGAGCCCGCAATGGCAGCGTTGCCAGGCGGATACAATCCGCAGGGCTTTCCTCACTTTCGGGAACATTTTGCCAGCATTGCGTTCGGCCTCCTTTACTCTAGTCTCCATGGCCGAAATTTAAATAGAAATAACAGCGAGTTTTGAATGAAACTTGGTGTGGTAACGCATAAATAATTAATAAAGCGAAATAAAAAAACTTTTGAGCAATTGGGTACCTACAGTGCGAGAAATTGGTAAAATACTGCAAAAATTGTGCGAATTTCTCGCTTGGGCGGCTCTTGCAACTGACGCGTGGCAACGCCGCAACACGGGGCATTGGCGCGCATTTTTAAACAGTAGTTGAAATACGGAAACAGAGGCAAATAAAAAAAATAACTTTCTTACAAATCTATTATTTTTTTAATAACTAAATATAACAGAACAATATATTTTTTATTGTGTATGTATTTTTTTCTTATATTATATGTATATATATATATATATTTATATTTATATATATCTCTTCCGTTATCACATTATAATATGACTATTATTATTCTTATACTTCTAATCTTCATATATAATCTATTAATTTTTTTTAATGACCAAATATCGATTTGGGAACCATACCACATTTGTATTATCACATAATGTGAAAAATAGTTCTTCGAAGGGAAACTTTGAAATGCATGAAATTCTCTTCGCTCTGTGACAGAATTCAGATTTTGCCTTCGGCAAAGGGAATTTCATGCATTTCAAAGTTTCTCTTCGAACAACTAATAGAATTTTGTGAAGAATAGTTCTTCACTAAATCCTATCAGTTGAAAAAGCTGAAAAGTTGAAAAAACTGTTCCCCGAGAGTTTTCACATGAACAATCCGACGACCCGATTTTCGCACATACTTTATCATTTGTTTTCAGGTTATGTATCACTTCTTTAGCGAATCCATAAACCTGTCGCAAATTTTTCTCGACTTTTTGCAACCGCAACTTATCTTGGTCAACTTTTTGGCTATAACTCGTTTGCCTTTCCAGAAAAACGTTTTATTTTTGCCATTATTCATTTCAATATTATTTAGCTTGACGATTATAAACGACGTGAGACTCTGCATGTTTGCATATGTATATATATTGGATGGAGAAATATTGCTACGTTGTCAAGCGTTCACACGCACAGCGCTAGTCAAACGCGTGATCTATCTTTGACTCACCGAGTAGGTGAGTCAAAGATAGATCAGTCCTTAAGAGTAGGCTAACCCCCCCCCCCCTCCTGCGCCTTTCCGCTCTTGTGTTCCTATTAGATAATTCAAATTGGCGCGCCACAGCGTCACGCTCGAAAATTGAATTATCTAATAAGAACGCTTGATTATGCAGCGCTTAAGCGCTGTGCGCCCGTCTGAGAACCCACCCTTAAGACGAGGCTAAACACCCTCTCTGTGGCTCTCACAGAATGTATACTTTGTAATGAGACTGTACTGACAAAGATAGCATTACCCGTGACTAGCTATCTCTCTCAAGTCGCGTCTCAGGCTCTAGAGGCCGTTCCAGTATACTTATATTTCAGTGCTAAACACCCTCTCTGTGGCTCTCACAGAGCCCCTATTGGCGGTCGCTCTCGCACTCACAAGAGCGGAAAGGTGAGGAAGGGGGGGGGGGGGGTTTGGCCTACTCTTAAGTATAAGATCTCTTGGTTTGCGAGGGGTACCCTAGCGGGCTCGATAACCGAGAGGAGCAACCGAAAAATAACCGTTGGTTGTTTTTACTCTAAGAAAAACCGGTTTCGACAACCCCGGTAACCAAGGTTAGAAAAATCTCGGATGGTTGCTCGGGTTGTTCGATCGGTGAAAATAACCATAGCTAACCTCAGTGTCTCAGTATGGTTGCAAAGACGTTTTAAGCAATCTCTGGGACCGGTGATGAAAAATTGTATTTTTTTTTTCAAGAAAAGGTAATAACCACGACAACTGGGCATGCAACCACGACAACCAAAAAAAACCCGGGTGTGTGCAGTCACACGCCACAGAAGTGAATACTTGCGTCCATTTCGCCGACGCGACAATAACTTCTGCCGATTAATTGAGTGAGAGAGAGAGAGAGAGGGAGAGAGAGAGAGTGAGAGAGAGCGAGAGAGAGTGAGAAAGAAGCGTGGTGGGGGAGGGGAAGAGTTAGTGACAAAGTTCTTTTTTTATTCTATCAAGTCACCTAAGAGAAAAAAGCGTTAAAAATTTTTTGAGATTATGTTGACCTTTATACTCCCCTTAAGGTGATGTGAAAGGTTCCCCCACTCCTTCACCCCCACTCCGTCATACCGCAGTCGGTAAATCATCAGTAAATTCAATTTTTTTCATGGGTGCATTGTCTTTTCGAAAAAACGCAAAATCTTAGGAAGTGGCAATCCCAATTACACATCTACTAAGATATGTTGTTGGCTGAAAAAACCAAAACGCCCTAGTAAAAACAGGTACCCGCCATTTACAAAACGGCGGGTACCTGTTTTTACTAGGGTGTTTTGGTTTTTTCGGCAAACAACACATCTTAGTAGATGCGTAATTGGGATTGCCACTTCCTAAGATTTTGCGTTTTTTCGAAAAGACAATGCACCCATGAAAAAAATTGAATTTACTGATGATTTACCGACTGCGGTATGATGGAGTGGGGGTAAAGGAGTGGGGGAACCTTTCACATCACCTTAAGAGGAGGCTAAAGACTGACATTTTTCGCATGAGTACGAGAGAGAGGGAAGATAGGGATTCTGTGAGAGCGAGAGAGAGGATCTTCCCTACCAAACCGTCCGACGCCGTTCCGGCGGCGGTCCGAACTTCCGACGGAGTTCCGACGGTGTTCCGACGGAGTTCCGACGGAGTTTTCTGACGGAATTAGGTCCGACTGTCGGATTTTCGGACAAACGACGCGTCGGATGGTTTGGTAGGGTTTAGCCTAATCTAAAGAGGATATGAAAGTTGATCAGCTGATACATGATTGCGAGAGAGATAGCTGAATAAATTTTCGAACGACCCAGGTAGCACATTTTGTTTTGTTACCCGAAAGTTACCCTTTTGGGACACGTATGTCCGCGATAATGTTAACTATAAGCTATCCTATGTCCGAAAGTAAACATTATCGCGGACATATGTGTCCCAAAAGGGTAACTTTCGGGTAACAAAACAAAATGTGCTCGCAGAGATATAGCAACGTTGGGGCAAAATAAAAGTTTCGGGCTCTGCATCAGTATAATTCGCTGTGTGCATTAGACTGGAGGGGATTGACGAAACTATGACAGCGTCCATGGTGGCCAGAATAGGTACTTTTTTTAGCCTATGGGTGATATACCCATACATACATACATAAATACATACATACACATACATAGATAACATGCACACATACTTCATACGCATAACCTCCAAATATGGTGAACTTTCGCAAATATACACATATTTTGTTGTGATTCACTTACTTTTTTTGTAAGAGAACAAAGTTTGATTGGTCTAGAAACTAATAGCGAACACAAACTTGTTACATCCTACTTAATTATTTAAAATCAATTCAGAATGGCATTGTTACATGTTGATATAGGAAATGGCCAGATAAATTGCGGTTTTCGAGTCACGAGAGTGCGCTACCAGTCTTGCACACAGCAAATACGCAGGGCCTAAAATTTGTTTTTTTTTAAATTCTTCATCGTTTACGAGAAAGACTTGTTCGAATAATTGTCGGTAGAACAAATCTTTCACATCTTCTTAAGAGGAAAAGCGAGAGAGAGAGAGAGAGAGAGAGAGAAGCCTAACACCAAACTAACAAACCAACAAATAACAAAACAATAAACAATCAACAAAAACTGTAATTTTCCCGATGGGACGAAGAGCTGTGCAAACTCACACAAAGCTGTGGGCTCACACGTACAACTAGCGACATATATTGCATGGAAGATGAAAGCGCCACGATTATGGGAGTATTTGGCACGATTTCTTTGGGCAATGAAAAAATCTATATTATCTGCTTCGGCCTACTCGCTAGTGACCTAGCCACTTCACTGCGAGCGCTGCTCGTCGCTTCCATGCACGGAGCACGCTGCCCTACCCTCTCTCTGCGCTAACTCGCTCGCTCTCTGTCGCACACGCACGGTTTACGCATCATTCTCTCTCTCTCTCTCTCTTATTCGATTTTTCCATTCTCTTGTTCGGTGTTATAACGCAGCCGTGGGAATTATATTGTCTCGCATAAGAAGTATTCACTTCAAAGAAATGTGTCCACGCACTAATTTAAAACGAAACAAAAACAATAAAATTAAAAAAAGACAGGACTAACACCAAAGTAATCACCAAAACCGTAAGTCGACACAAAGCGTACGTGCGAGTGAGACAACCGAGCTGACCTATCATGGGTGCTTTCCAGCAATGTGACACAGTGCGACACTGTGTGACACACTCGCACACTGTGCATGGGTGCTTGCTGGAATGCAAAACATCGGTAAAGCAGTGTTCTTACACTAACTAGTGACAACGAAGATCGAGTCTCTTCGTTGCTAGTGAGTATTTGAAAGCTTCAAATTAATTAATCGTACAATAAAATTAGCTTTATACAGGAATTACACTTGAATATACCTTAATAACCTGAATAAAGTGATATAGTTTTTGAAAACGTCTGAACTAGTCTAATATAGTTTTTAAAATCATTTCAATCAAAATGTGTAATTAAAGTGCGATTTAATATAATTTAATTTAATTTAATATATTTATTTATTTATTTATTTATTTATTTATATATTTAATTTAATTTATATATTATTTATATAATATATAAATTGAATTATTATATTATTTCTCTCTATATTATATAAATATTTGCCGCCGCCGCCGCCGCCGCCGCCGTGTACAAGAATCCAGATACCAAACCCAAACCCTAACCCCCAAACCCAAACCCAAATCGAAGGGTCGGGTTTGGGTTTGGCTTCGCGAGGGCGCGTAGCGCCCGAGCTGCGCACACCCCTAGTATATTTATATATTATTCATATAATTTAATTGCAAATAAAATTTAATTATAAATTTAATTAAATTTGATTTCAAGTAATCAAATCATTCTTAGTATGAGAAATGCCGAAATAATTGGTAATAATTAGTAATTTAACTTGTTATTTAATTATAACACTAATTGCTAGCGCCTATTTAACAGTCACACGAATGGCGAAAAGTCAAACGAAGGTTCTTCATCAGCTGTAAAACGTCTTAATTTGGTAGGACTGTACGTAAAAGTTTTTTCCGTTTCAAAGATTGGCAACCGTTACACGCGACACACTCTGCGACACGCTCAAACTCTCGTTTTCGTTGTGTCGAATTGTGCTGTGCTGTGTCGTTGTAGGAAAGCACTGTGTCAGACACAGTGTCACACAGTGTCGACTGTGTCTCTTGCTGGAAAGCACCCCATGTATTGCAACGGGGGGTGCGTTTCGTTGAGGCAGAGAACATAGAAGTACATGGAAGCGTAGGTCTTATGGGAGCGCTTGGCAGACTTTTTTGGGGTACTCGTTAGTTAGTACCCCAACCACGGCGAGCGCTGCTTGTAACGGTGTGCACGAACACATCGTTACCATACCAAGCTGCTTGATGGTGATGTGGCGATGTGGTCGTGCACACCGTTACAAGCAGCGCTCGCCGTGGGTGGGGTACTAACTAACGAGTACCCCAAAAAAGTCTGTCAAGCGCTAACACGGGCCTACGCTTCCATGTACTTCTATGTTCTCTGGTTGAGGTAGCCGCTAGTTCGTATAACAGCCACTACGAGCGCTGCTTACGTTTCCCTGCACGCTCTCGCTCTCCCTCGCTTACGCACGGTTTACGCATCATTCTCTCTCTCTTATTTGATTCTTTCATTCTCTTGTTTGGTGTTATAACGCGGCCGTGGGAATTATATTGTCTCGCATAAGAAGTATTCACTTCAAAAAAGTTATTCCACTACGGTTGTTTTATGGTTAATCTTTAGGGTTTTCCTTAGGGTAAAAACAACCGGTTCCTAAACACGGTTATTTAACCGTAACAACCGCGGTTGCTCGACCCGCTAGGGTAACTTCACAAGAACCTTAAGTATTGTTTTCATGTAAATAATGTAATAAATGTGGCGGTGAAATCGATAGTTACAGTGATTTTAGCGGTAAAATACAAGAGTTATAATAATAAAAATTAACAATTAGATTGAACACATAATAAAATTTATGATTTTTATCGTACTTCTTACTACGTTAACACAAAATGTCATTTTAACTTTTTATATAAATTGTGCTAAATAACATGGAATGTTATCAACAAAAAACAAATAGTAAACGACAAAAGTCATGAAAAATGCAATATTCTTTTTTGTTCGAGTCAACTCTTTTTGATAGAGTATTTAAAATTGTCAAAACTATCTTTTACGATTGAAGGATGGACTTTAACCTTAAATAACTTTAAACCAAGTCGTCAAAGCCAAAAATCATAAGAGACCTTTTTTGTAGATCGTTAAATTTCCTGCAAAAAAAATTTTTTATCTTTATTTTTTTTATTTTTTTTTATGATTTGTTTGTATAAAACCAAAATAACCTCTGTTATTTAAATATAAAATCGAAAATCACAAAGCGCCACCTCTTAATATTAATTTTAAGAGCTATAAATTTAGGAGAATTTTCCTTTCGTTATTTCCAATGATATTCTCCATAATAGCTAAGAAACAAAAATTAAAAGTTTTTTTTTTCCCACCCTAATATATATGTGTCATTCCATATCAATTCAACGACGATTTGACGGTGACCCCTTCGATTTTTTAAATTTTTTAATATGTTATTATACATGCAAAAAGAAGTATCCACACCAATTTTTAGCTCCTTATCTTAAGCTATACGGAAGTTATTGATTTTTGAAAAAATATTCATAACTTCTACAATAACCAAGATATCGTAATTTGTTAAGAGATCTTTTTTTTTGTTTTCAATATACTTTTTGGAAAAATATTTGTAAATTGAGAAAAAAATTTTTTTAATGTCTTTTCAGCTGTTTTAAGCTCAAAAATTGGATTTTCTTTCAATGGGACCCCTTCGATTTTTTTCAAAAAAATATATAAAATTCTACGTAAAAAAAAAAAATGTTTAGATTTTTTCGAAAAGGGGATTGAAATAACTTCTTATTATAAGAAATTTTTGAAATTTTTTTGAATTGAAAAACGTACTCGAAATGTAATTTATAATGTTAATTATTATAATTTGCAAAGAGAATATGAGAACAAAGTTAGATTATTCATTTTAACATCACTGAAATCAAGTCATAGAAGAAAAAAAGATTGAAATTACGAAAAAAAAAATTCAAAATTTTTTTTTTTAATAAGAAGTTATTTGAATCCCCTCTTCAAAAAAATCTCAAACATTTTTTTTTTTACGTAGAATCTTATATTTTTTTTTGAAAAAAATCGAAGGGGTCCCATTGAAAGAAAATGTAATTTTTGAGCTTAAAACAGCTGAAAAGACATTGAAAAATTTCTTTCCTTAATTTACAAATTTTTTTAAAAAAAGTATTTCGAAAAACGAAAAAATATGATCTCTTGACAAATTATGATATCTTCGTTATTGTAGAAGTTATGAATATTTTTTCAAAAATCAATAACTACCATATAGCTTAAGATAAAGAGCTAAAAATTCGCATACATACTTCTTTTTGTATGTATAAAAACATATTAAAAAATAACAAAAATCAAAGGGGTCACGGTCAAAACGTCGTTGAATTGATATGGAATGACACATATATAGTGTTATTAATTATTTAGTGATTTGAATTATTATTTCATGTTACAACACGGCGGAAACGCATACCTAGGAAAACATATCAAATGATGCCCATACGACTCACGGATGAGTGGTCTGAGCGAAACAGAAAGAGACCGAGGGCGCAGGTTCCCAACCGGCCGCGAGATGGCGAGCCGTCACGCGTCAGCCGAAAGCGAAGTACGCGCGTAGAGGCGATAAATACCCGAACTCGATCACGGTTGATATGCCTCGCCTTGGCGTGGAGCCAGACCCCGCGAGGAGTCGCTCATTTATTTGGGTTGTGGGTAAACTTTTAACTATAAAGTTAAATGAATACATATATATTACCGAAAGCATTACCCGGCTTATATCACTTTATACACATCTTCGTATTTTTCAATAAATATTTTAATGCCAGTTTTATCCATTTTCTCTTGATTATTATGTATAAAGTTGCATTCGCATTAAAATACATGTATATTCATTATTCAAATATATTTATCATAATTCTTGCATTCTTTGATTTTTTTGTATTACACCAGCCGACTTTATTGACTCATCGTTCATCCCTGTTAATTAAAAGCGACCCCTTCATTGACGCGTTTTTAACAATTTATTAAAAAAAAAAAATCTCCCTTGGCATTGGCCGATGTCCGTAAGCGACGGCTATAAGCCAAAACGGTTAACTTCAGGAGACTAGATATTGGTTGACTTCAAGCAGTTAACTTGCGTATATAACGTTTAAAAAAAAGGCGCGACGCGCAAGTGTTGATATTTTCGACTTTGTTCGTGGCTTTTATTTTGTTCACTCGTGTATAAAGTTTATGTTTATATTTTTTTCAATGTGCGAAAGTGTTGAAGATTTTATTTTGCAAAATTTGTGCAATGCTTTGCCTTATTTGTGGCGTTGTGAGGGAAGAAAATGAGAAGATGCACAGGTAAATCTATATTCTTGTGTTTTATTTCATCGAGAAGTTTTTAAATAGTTTCAGCTATTCTATTTTTTCAACGTTTCAAAGTTATATACTGGTTTGACATGTAAAAAAGTGACTTTATGTACATTGAAAATTTTAGTTCATCAGGTAAAATGTATAAAATGATGTTTCAAAATTGATCATAAAAAATTTTTTAGTTAAAATTTACAGAATATATCTTTAAAACATAAAATTTATTAAAAAACCTGAAATCTACATTGCTCAATTGCGTAAGGCACCAAAGAATATTGATACGTCCCTACATCCATGCAGCTTGACGTTTCGAAATGAATAATTCAAACATTTTTCATTAAAATCACGGAATTTCGGGGAAATTCACGGTCTAAAACATGAATTTCAAGACAAAAAATTCTACGTCCCTGAATTGTATATAAGGAATTTGAGAATATTCATACGTCCCTATCGGATTATAAGCCAAAATTTCCAAAGATGGCGGCGCCTTTCTTGACTTCACTGGGTGCTTTCCATTTACTGACATAAGTCGACACACAGCGTGAGTGGGAGAGAGAGGTCCGCTCGGACCTCTCTCTCCCACTCACGCTGTGTGTCGACTTGTGTCAGTAAATGGAAAGCACCCACTTTCGTCAATGTAAAGTCACTGAAATATAAGTATACTGGAAGGGCCTCTCCAATAGTCGCTGCACGGGAGACGTGCGACGAAAAATATATAGTATGTCACAGGTAGCTGTGTCCTATTCTTCCACTTCTGCGCATGCTTCGTACCGTCACGTCGAAAAGTTGAGCAAGGCTACGTGGTTGAATGCGAATGAGTGTGACGAAGACGGAGAATGTATACTTTGTAATGAGACTGTACTGACAAAGATAGCATTACCCGTGACTAGCTATCTCTCTCAAGTCGCGTCTCAGGCTCTAGAGGCCGTTCCAGTATACTTATATTTCAGTGGGTAAAGTATACGCCTATGTGTAGTCCATGTAGTATATGGTCTAAGGGGGAACGTCAAGTTATGGGAGAGCTTCCAGTCCCAGCGCGTCAAGTTGTGGGAGAGTACACTGTACTACCATGCATCTATGTGCATTTCTCGTCTCATCGTTTATCATAGCAACGAACAACTGCAAAGCGCCGGCGAATTTGTTTAACGACACGCCAATATTTCTCATCGTCAAAGGTGAGTCTTTAACGGTCGTATTTATAATAATAATTCTTGCCGAATGATTGTAATTCTTATGAGAAACATTAATCTCTTTTATTGTCCTTCACGGTCCGTTTATTGAAAAGTTTATTTTATTTCCATCCATCGGCAATACCCCCGATAATTTTTTGGAAATGAATGATCAACCATAATGCGCTCGTTCAAATGTACTTTCGTGATTTTTATCCAGGCATTCGATCTGGCCATATAATCCGGATCTGAAATCTGAATTCTTCCAAGCCCTACAGGTGTGACCACGTGACCTGTGATTACAAAATCGCCGCGGGAACATATATCGTGAAAAAAGGTTAGTGTTACATATTTTGTCGACATGTATGGCGTGGAAAGTGCGTTACACGACAGCAATCTGTGGTTTTGGTGAGACGCTTTGGTCTGCAACATTAAATTCATTAATAATTGTGTCAATACAATATTATATTGAAATTTTGTAATATTTGTTTTTGTTGTAATGCCAATAATCACTGTCATGTTGTAAATCCTTACGACAAACTCGTCGTTAAATTGAGTTTACATTATATCGCTGCAAACAGACATATCTTATTCAATCTATGCCGTATAATCACATAAGCCTCGCATCATATTTTTATTATGTTTTTTATCATGCATAAAGCACATTTGTGTTATGTCAAGCCGATATATTTGCGTGTAACATAAAGAGCCATGTTTACAGCATTTTGATATAACACTGCGTCACTGCATCTAAATAATTGCTATTGAAACAACAACATTGGCCTTATAAATACATCGCACATCTGGAAAATGCTCTTTGCGTTGTTGAATCACATGTGAGAACGTTAAAGAGAGCGTTTCATTGATTACGGCAACTAAATTAACTGTTATTTCCTAAAGACCATGACATTCGGCAGTTGTGACGTCAATGTCCCATTACAGTATACTTGTATTTTGATGTAAACATTGTTCTATATACATATAAATATATCAATATTTTCGCAGGTATTTTCATGATAAGGCTCGTCACAAATATGACGTCTAACATACTTCAGGATCTCCAACTATGGTGCAATAATAATGATGAATCTCAGCACAATATCATAATGAATCTTATAGTACATTATGTTAATATGCTGTTCAAATCTAAAAAACAATAATGCATAACGAGCATACGCTAATAGTATGTTGTCGTTAAGATTGCACATCTATGCTGTCATAAACGCTTTTACAGCGTATTTGTCCATCCGGGTATTCCTTGTTGATTGAAAATTCCTTACACATATTCTATCCATAACCTTAATCTAAAATTGTGCTCATTACCGATTAATGCCTAAATACAATTTCATTTTTAATTGCTTTGCATTGCATCGTTCATATAGATTGATAATATAATTTGATAGCCGAGACTTCTATGATAGTGATGAACTATTCACGCTGCATTCTAATTTTTACTGCCTAGAATTATTCAGAATTCTCGCCTTCAAAAGATTATCCAAATTAATAAAACGATATATTGGTTATAAATTGCAAGTTCTCTGTTATGAAATTTTTAAAGTATAAACTGCTAACGCTAACTGCTAACTGCTAATACTTGATACTGATAAACTTTATCGTAGGTTTTATCATTACGCTTACTATAGCGTGGAAATAATTAATTATACCTGTTACATGTGAGCTGAGCTATGTTGAACCGCAAGCAGGTTTTGAGAAATCTTCAAATTTGTGGTTATCTATTTACTAATATTAGTTTTATTAATAATTTTTTATCCATTTATATTAATAAATGTCAAAAATATTAATAAGTTAATTTCTCTTGCTAGAATTTCTCTTGCTACACTGGACCACCAAGTAATATTGACATATGTTTTTTGTTCACTGCCAAAATATTGAAAAAAAAATTCTCAATGTAAACAATACTTTTTAATGATTGTGGCTCGTTGATGAGAATGGAATAAATACCTGTTTGGTATTACGTTCTGGGATTGTGACACCTTTTTAATCATTGCCAGTATGCACGAGTAATAATGACGCGTTTATATGCCTGTGCCTTGCGAGCATAACGACTTAACTCCATAAACCAGAATTCCGAAAAATCGCTGTTTTTATTTCGACTGATTGCATTTTTTATTATACGTCAATACAGGAGAAATACTTAAAGATTCAAAAATATGTGGCCACCGAATTACGAATTCTAATAATTCTAATTTTTTATAACACCTGAATATTCATGTTAAATTCAAATATACCTGCAAAATGAGTTCAATTCAAAGACCCCGTTCTGAAAAGTTAACTCTGCAGGTGAAGAATGATAATGAGTGTTAGATTTGAACAATTGTTATAGTTTCCCTTTTTTTCGTAAAGTTTTATTATTTTGATACTGTTTAAAGCTGCATATAAATCATAAAACAGTAAAAAATAGTAGAAAAACGAGTAGTTGAATTTATCACTTCAACTTACCCTTTTTTTTTGCACGTTCCTGAACTTTTTTACAAACAAATTTTAAATTCTTCTGGGAAATTTATTTAGTAATTAAATTTTTTATAAATATTGTATATGAAAAAAGTTTCTCTTTTACATTGCTAAAAATTGTGCTAATTAAAAAATTTTGTTCATTAAAAATGTTTTTACATGTTTTAGTTATTTTTTATTTCGGATTTTTCATTATACGTTTTTTTGATTCCCTAAAGTTAATTTAAAATCAATATTTCTGTTGAAATTTGCAAATTCACTGATTACTGTTTTACGATATATTTGGAGTTTTCATCATTAACACATTGTTAAAACAAATAGACCATTTTCATAGAGAAAATTGTTGGATTTAGTTATTAAAAAAGTTTACGAACGTAAAAAAAAAGGTCGCAACTATAATTTCTATTTTTCATTTTTTTAATTTCATTTTTCAAGTTCACAAATCTTTTCATTAGCCGATTTTATTACTATCATTTATAACAATTGCTGTTCTTATTTCATATTTTTCATTTATGGTCATTTTGATACGTCTTTTAGTCCCTCCAAGTCAGTTTGAAATCAACATACAATAGTTATCAGCAGGAAATTAATACTTCCATTTATATAGGAAAATAAGACTTCCATTTATTCATCTTCTACCTTTTCTTTGCACTATTCTATGAGCATACTTTTTTTTGTTTTACATATCTTGCTTAATTTACACGTATTTTAAATATTTTCAACCTATTTAATGTATTTCAAACTTATATTACATTATTTACGCCAATTTTACCCCTTTTTTTCTCACTCTTTTACGCTTTTTACGAAAAGGTGGTCGGATTTATGATTCTTGTATGGCGCGTGTCTGCTTCGTGGTCCCGCTGCAAGGAGCTGCGTAGCGAGCGTAGGTTTTATCATTACGCTCACCAGCGTGGATATAATTAATTCTACTTGTTACATATAAGCCGAGCTACCTTGAACTACAAGCAGGTTTCGATAATCCCTTTACTAGCAGTCAGAAGAATAATTGGAATTTATAGGAAATTTTGAAATTGCGTAGAATTAAATTGTTCTCATTGGATTTTCGGAAATTTAATATGTACCGTCCCTTTAACTTATTCTAGTTACTAAAAAATGTTGAGATTCTTATTTGAAAATTTAAAAAAAAGTTTGAGTAACCTCAATTATTTCGTATCCAGTTTAAAATCTTGGCAAATGAAGTAGTTCTCTTGCATTTTTCACAAAAATTACATTAAATAAAGTGAAACTGACGATGAACTTGTGCACAACATTACAGCTCGAATGCTTGAAGGCATTTTGTAGTTGAATAAATTACTATTGTTGAAGCTTTATTTAGTTTATTTAATTTTTCACAAAAATTACATTAAAGAAAGTGAAACTGACGATGAACTTGTGCACAACATTACAGCTCGAATGGTTGAAGGCATTTTCAAGTTAAGTCAATTACTATTTTTGAAGCTTTATTTAGTTGAATCGATAAATATTTTTTAAGGTCGGTGTGTCACAGGCAAAAACAACTTTTCTATAGCTATTACATTTTCAGTAATAATAATACTAATTTCGTAGTTTCGGACATAACAATTATCTGAATCTCTAGTTATGGGGAGCAAATTTAAATTAAATATATTAAAAGATCAATAAATAGAAAATGTGAATTTAAAAGTATAAAGAAACAATTGACTTAACAAACATAATTATTTGTATGATAGTGATTAAATAATAATTCCTTTCTCATACACTTCGAAAAAACTAGGTTGTTTAACAAAATGATACTAACTTCTCAGATGAAAAAAATAAAATTTGATTTCCATCTTGTCATATTATTCTCAAATTTTGTTTTAGCTATCTCATTTACTTTCTTTACCATTTTGTCATATTTTAAATTCGGCCTTATCGATTTTCAAATTATTGCTCGGTATCTTAGATTGCCTATGTTGGTAGGCTTGAAAGCAGCAAAATGTTAGTAAAGATTGGTATATGATAGACAACTGATCGAGAGTCTGTTGACTGAAATATTATTTTTAGAATCTTATTATCAAAGAATGGCTTATATTATGAGGAAATGTGGTCAGTAAACAATTCCCGTAGTACCTCTCCAGTTTACTCGTTCGTTACCTTTTTTATTGCTTCCTATACCTGCACTGAGAAAAAAATTCAGTTGATTCAATATTAATTTGCTTGAAGTAATGAAACTATAATAATTATAATTAATTCAACAAATGCATTTGGTTAACCTTACGATATGAGGTGAAAGATATTATTTGATGAATTTACAGATACAGTTTAGTACAATTAACCGGTTACTGAGCTGCTGCACAGAAATAGTTGGTTCATTTTTGGTATATTATAATTAAATAAATTTTACTGTAACAAACAAAAATTTTATATTTCCGGACAAACATTTTCGTTGTTACAAACATTTTTTATTTTGTTTAATCAAGTGTATAGTTCTAGTCAAAACAATTCATGATATTTTATAGATGATGGAATGTTTTCTTAAACCAGCAAATGATGATGAGAAATGAAACAAATTACTAGGTCGTCCACATTTTACAACAAAAAAATGATTTTGTTGCAAGGAATAAAATTTGGTTGGAATACAAAATTATTTACTTGAATACAGTGAACAATTATTTGATTGAATGGACCAAATAACATTGTCAAGCTGCCTGTTTACGCTTTATATGAAGAATATTTTGTTCGAGTATTCATTATTAATTAATAATAATTCATAATTAATAAATTATCTACTTAATCATATTTACTAATCTAATAATTTTGTATTCAGATTTCAATTCGCGAATCCGAAATTTGAATTTCACGGATTATCGTACTTTCAAAGGTATATCATTATTTTTATAGCACACTGTGCGTAAAATGACCGCTTTACGCACGCTGCGCGTGCGTAAAGTCGGCCTCTATGTCTGCGGTCAATAAAATATCAATTTTGAATAATTTTTCATAGACTGCATATTTTTTATAGTATGTTTAACCATAATTAATTACAGAATCAACAATTTGATTGTGCCACCTATATATATTATTTGTTCGACAAAATATTCGCTGATTGAAATCAATCGGATAAATGCGTGAACCAGATATTTAATAATAATGATTAGAGTTATAAATGGATTAACACATTATTCGTATACTTCAAACAAATAATAGGTTGTATTAACGACGGGTTTCGATACATATACTATACAAACGATTGCATTAACTGACAATTAGTCAGCTCAATCGTTTATTTTTATTCAAAGTAATAAATTTTTATCTGATTGAACTAAAACTTTGTCTATTCAAGGGGCGATTTAACTGAAACTTCCTCTGATTACTTTGTTGAATCAACAAAACGATCTCGTTAATCGTCCGGAAACAAATGTTTGGTTGAGTCAACCAAATATTTGCATTCTCAACTACATATTATTTTGCTGAGTGTGGTTGCTTGTTTAACGTTTTTCTTCGCCATTCTTTTGTTCGTTAACTTCATCTTTGAGCAGTGTCTGGACTCGGTTTTTTCTCGCAAAGCGTTTTAATTTTTGACCCTACACGCCAATTTTTTTAGTTTGGCTTTGCCTTTAATAATTTACGCACGCCAAGTTCTTGACTTGATGGTTTGTGCGATTTGTTGTTTTTTCTAATTTCAAATTGAATATTTCTTGGTTTTTTTCCTTAATTTTGAATTATTGGGATTTTTTAAATCTCGAATTTCTGTGATTACTCACCGCCCTCGAAAGATCTTCCTAGTACAGTAGCTCACGGTATAGCGCCTGGCAACTACAGTACGAATCCTTCATAGAACTCGTTGTACAAGTATACAGTAGAAACTCGGATAACACAAAAACACGGAAACGGATAAACGGATAACATTCGGACAACGTATGTTAGGCAAAACCGCACCGTCCGTTTCATCCGAGTTTTTCCGTATTATCCGAGCAATGTCGAGTGCTCGGATAACGCAGAGCCTTGGTTGATCGAAGGTCGAATAAACGAGGTTCTACTGTATCACGGCATCGCGCCCGTCTAATTCGGTATGAACCTTCAAAAACCTCCCATTATTATTTCAGCGGGAAAACCACGGGTCATCACTGCGATCATCTGTCATCATGACTACAGTTCGTAAAAATAGATTTAAGAAATAGAAACGAAATTCAAATAAAGAAAAAAGGAATCCATTGGAATCAAATACTATCCCTTGCCCCGGCCAAGTGATGATAATAAAAACACGAGGTTTCTAACTAAATCTCATACAACGGTATAAGTCTGAGGCTCTCCTACAAAGAAAAAGAAAGAGAAATTTCTTATCATTACTAGTTTTAGTAATGAGTTGTAACTGGTAAGTTGTTTAACTTACCAGTTGATTTATTGATGAAATCAAGAATAGCTTATGACATTGTTACGAGTGCTCGAAGCTCGCCAGGCCCCGTAACTTGCTCGTACAGAGCTGGCAATTAATACTTTCAAATCTTTTCAAGAATCTTCTCAAAGAATCTGAGATTCTTGTCAAGATTCTAAGATTCTTAACAAGATTCCAAGATGCTTTCCAAGATTCTTTTAAAAAATTAAGGGTATTAATCATCGGCACTGTACATACATTATAATGTACACTTCTCATTAAGTTTCAGACTCTGATGCACAATAATGCCGGCCCCATATAAGTTAATATATCAGCAGTCCGAAAGTAATCAGAATCTAGCAAAACGCCAATGCCGGAGAAATGATTTTGACTTAGCATTAGCTACCACTCAGCAAGAATTTTCAGATTCCGGGTCAGAGCACCTGCATTTCGAGCACAATGCAGAGCTAGATGATTCCCAGAGTGAAAACGATATTATTGATCGAGATAACCTGAATTATTGTGATAATTCATCGAGCTTTGACGTAACGAGTAATTCTGATGTGGATATGCGACTAGAAGAGGAAAGTGTAATTGAGAGTGATTTTGAAAATATATGTGTCAACGATTGCGATTCGGATGCAAATTTCGGAGACGATCAATATGACGAAAACGATAGTGATGACAATAACGAGTATCCAGAATTCGGACCGCATCAGCAAGTTCTCGACGAACCTCTGTACGATGGAGCTAATATAACCGTAGCAGAAAGTCTTATAGCGACGTTGGATTTATCGTTACGCCATAACATAACCGGTGCTCTATTTGTCGACATTCTACGATTGATCTCGTTACATTGCCCTCTTGAAAATAAATGTAAAACAACATTGTACAAGTTCAACAAATACTTCAGTAAAATGCAAACGTCGCTGATTCGACACTTCTACTGTACTGAGTGTAACAGTACAGTAGAACATCAGCATGCAGTCTGCCCTGAGTGTATGACGTCAAGAAATATTACCTATTTTATAGAAGGTCCGGTAATAGATCAGATTCGGGCGTTGTTTAAACGACCTGGATTTGCTGATAAATTACGACATCGAGTCACCCGCGAACGCCATGATCCTGATACCTACGAGGATATTTATGATGGTAATGTTTATAAAGAGTTAATGCAGCCCGGATGTTTTCTGGCAAGTGATGATAGTATATCGTTCACGTGGTACACCGATGGTGTATCCATCTTCAAGTCGTCGAAATTCAGTATCTGGACGGTCTATCTTATTATCAACGAACTACCATACAATGAAAGAACAAGAAAAGAAAACGTTGTGTTTGCAGGATTGTACAAATTCTTCAATTTTTTACATTCTTCTAACACTGTTAAAATTCTGCTTGTATTTAAAAAGTATTTGAATGTTGAATTATAAAGTTAAAGTTTTTTAAAATTTTATTTCAATGTGTTCATAATTTTCCAAAACATCGAGAAATTCAGAAAATATTTAGAAAAAAATATCGAGCTCTCAAGTTGAAATTTGTCAAACTCGTCGAGCACATTGTTCTTCTCTATTAAAAAATGTTGCTTCAATTGTAACGGGTGTTCTGATGTCATCAATTTTTTTCGTTTTTGCAAGAATTACGTTAACGCTATATATTTTGCAATTTTCAAGATAATGCACTCAAACTTTGTACAAAATTAGTATAGTTATTGGGATAGTTTGGTATTGAATTTGGTGAAAACCGATCGTAAGATTTAACTTTTATCGAATTATTATTATTATTGTTATTATTATTATTTAATAGTCCAAAGGCAGTAACTTGCGCAATTTTCAAGATATTGCACTGAAACTTTGTATATAACTAGCATAGCAATGAAGGTTGTTTGCCATTGAATTTGACGAAAATTCCTAGAGGTATTAACATGTAATGAAATTCAGAAGTTCTTAAAAAGTAGTTGAACGCTCTCACTTAGGAAATATTTAACTTCGTTATTAAATTTGGCAAAAATCAATGGAAAATAGCGTATTCCAACTTCGGCTATTTTGGAGATATTTTACAGAGATTTCGTATACATTCTAAATAGTAACAAAGGTTGCTTGCTAATGAATTTGACAAAAATTCGATTTGGCTATAAGTACTGTGACGAGACTTTTCGTTCACAAAACAGCTCACGAAAACTCTCAAGTTTGGGCGCCAGCTATCGCAATTTATTGCAATAGAAAATTTTTATTTCTCTGAGTTTCCTCGTGAGCTCGATTCTTTGCCGGCTAGCTGCCCTTAAGGGGAGAGAGTCAGCGTCAAAACGCCGATTTTGAAACATCAATATCAACGTTCACAGCATTTGTAGAAATTTCACTGATAGTTTACCATTTGACATATCAAATGTAGAAACTTTTGACGCTAGTTAGAACCCTTAAGGTGCAGTGGTTCTCTCATGAACTAGTTTTTTATTTTCACACGCTGCGCGCAGTTCTGACCAAACCGCTTGAAGGATCTTATCCTACGACGTCTCATTTTCTTTGCAACACTTTTACAGACCGCTTGAGCGTAGCACATTTTTATTAAAACCAAGATTGTGTTGTGTGCAATGCTCTAAGAACAAAAAATGGGTCAAAGATTCAAAAAGTGGCCTGTAACTCCACAATAAGGACCTAAAAAAAAATGTGCTGCGCTCAAGCGGTCTGCAAAAGTGTTACAAAGAAAATGAGACGTCGTAGGATAAGATCTGTCAAGCGGTTTGGTCAGAACTGCGTGCAGCGTGTGAAAATCAAAAACTGATTTATGAGAGAACCACTGCACCTTAATAAGGGTTCTAACTAGCGTCAAAAGTTTCTACATTTGATATGTCAAATGGTAGACTATCAATGAAATTTCCACAAATGCTGTGAACGTTGATATTGATGTTTCAAAATTGGCGTTTTGACGCTGACTCTCCCCTTAACAATAGTAGAGGGGCGCGGTTAGGGGTCGTTGGAAATTCTCTCAAATAAATTTTTTTACACCGGATTTCGGGAAACACTATATTCTTTATTAAACTGAAATTATTACGTCATCTCGCAGAAGGCGAGATGAGGACGAATTCAAAATGCAACTTTATTAAAATTCCCTTTTCGCAACACATCCTTATTCTCTATTCACAAGATCTCGGTTCTCGCTTCGATAAAATCAAATCTCTTATTCTATTCGTTTACTATAACTCGACAATACGAAACACGAACTTTTACTCTTCACCTTCTTCTTCCCTTCGCGTCTCGAGAGCTCACGAAGTGCGACCGATTCTCATGAAATTAGGTTCCGCTCAAAACTTCCCTTCTTGAATTCGCGTCCACCCATCTGTCTCTCGACGACCGATTTTCCGATAAAACAATTCCAAATTCTCAATCGCGAACAAATCCAAGAATCCGATAACAATTAACATTGACTTTAACTTCTTTCGGTCTTACCTGAATTGACGCGTTTTGCCCAAAATTGCCGATTTCCTAACGGTTTCTCGATAGCAACGTAGTTTCGCCAAAATGGCCGCTTTTTCTCGATAACGCGAAATGTTCCATAAACCGAAACTTCTTACACAAATTACAACTAATTATACAACTAGTGGATCCTCACCTCCGCGTAACGACAAAAATGAATCCCTCTCGGCGACTCTACACTGTAAATAACAAGAACGGAACGTGCAAAGATTTTAGTCGCGGTAAAGACTCGAATCAACGTACGTTAACGTGCCGTCGCGACAATATCGCTTTAATTTTGGCTTCTACCTCGAAATCGCCGTTTCCGCGCTAATTTCTCAAAACCCAATACCAAAAAAGAGCGATACGACAGTCATACCGGTCTGTTTTCTTTTGAATGGTCCCGTAAGGTAGCAGGGAGTCCAATCTTCGATTTATTCGGTGGATGCACTTTCCTGAGCAACGGTCCTCGATAACGCCACGGTAACAACGTCCTTCCTCGTTCGACACTTTGGCAGGAGTTCTCGAGAGAACTTTTGTGGTCGTCCTCGTAAGCTCGGTTATCCCTCACCCTTCATCAATAATCGAACTGAGCGCTATCCTAATCGATATGCGCGATACATTCGGGGCGGAAGATCGATGGTGTCCGAGACGAGAGCGTTAAATAGTGCTCTCGTTAGCCTCAATGCTCTGACGTTCGATTTCCTTGGTGTTGAAAATATCCTCGTGAATGACGTCAGGTCGGTAACGACGGGAACCGTCGTGCGCTCAAGAGAATTTTCAGAAAAATACAAAAATAATTAATATCTAATGGCAAATTAACGCTTTGGCCCTGTTGGTTTCATTCGAGAGGGACTCAGTCGTGGAGAGAGGTCGTTCCTCGTGCGTTATCGAGTCCTTTGTGACATGTGCAAAAATCGCACGTCACAGTACATTTCAAGGAATTGGGCTAATTTTCACATTGATTAAAAATATGTAGTAGATAGTTAACGACCGTTCCGTTATGAGGAAACCAAAATTAATAGCCTCACTTTGTGATTAAGGAAACTGTGTGAACTATGTATGAAGCTAAGGAAGCAATGTGCAAATGTTCCGTTTTGCAGAGTTTTTTATTTTAGTCATAACAGAATCGTTATTATTGAAATATTCAAAATGTAGCCACGCATTTCATTAATATTTCTCGCCTGACCTGTAAACATTAACTAATAATAAGTAGATGCTTTATCATTGGCGATTTGTTATTTTTGAGTGTGCTTTAATTTCATAAGAGACATTTATTTTACAATGGAAATGTAAGTCAGGTCGAAATGATATCTAAAAAATACCGCTCACACATTACGAAATACATGCTCAGTTTTCGCGGTAATTGGCCGGAAAGTGTTTGTTTTAATTTTAGTACAAATCATTCTACTATTCTATAACAATCTTAAATCATGCTAATGATTATATTGAGTGCTAGAGCTGTTTTATCCGATTTTGAATCGCTATTGGCCATTAACTATTTAATTACCAGGTACAAGTGATAAACCTTCACCAGCGACACACGCACACTTACTGCCCGAGCTCCCCGGTTAATTCCCGTAATTCCGTCGCTGCCATTCCTGTCCCGGACCGTCCTGACATGTCCGCCCAACCGAAGCCCAGGATGGTAAGAAAAATGATTATCTACATAACTATGTAGGGGAGGATACCGCACAATAAATCACTATTTGTAAAAGATTTTGTACTTTGACTGAAAAAAACTAAGATAACCGGGTTTCGTGGACATTGAAGGGTATAATACAGGTATCGTTTTGTTTTAAAGGTTGGAATTACCACAACAATTTGATTTTAATAGACCTGCAGAATGGCACATTGTACACCATCAGTAAGATAGCTGTGTCATTCATTTTCTGGGAGTATTATTTTTTTTTTAAAGTTATACGTGTTTAACCTATTTGTATCACAACATCGTTATAATGTATCTCGCGCCCACTTCGTGATCAATTGGAAACAACGACACATTGTGCATTAAATGCATGATTATGAATTTAGATATGAACGGAGAAACACAAGTGAATGAGTCATGAATAATAACACTATCGATTAAAACTATAGAGACGATCTGTCATGAAGAGTGAGGTTATATTTGACGTTTTTCCGGCAAGCGAAACATTCTTCTTTTCAAGGCACAAATTAATTTTCATTTTTGTAGATGTATTCGTTCGAAAAATTGTCTTCAAACTTAGTTTGCTGCCTGATGATTAAACTAAGCACGTTTTAAATGTCGTCCGGTACATATACAAAAGTAATAATTACTTTGATATTTAAACGGTATTCCAGAATTCAGTAATAGTTCCTATAGTTTATATGAATTGGTGTGTTGAGTGAGAATTGATGTTCTAATGATACTTTAACATTTAATGATTTGTTTTAAATAAAAATATTCGTACTCAATTTGTAGGTCGAACTCAAACCCGGGTCGGATATTTTTATTACCGAGGCTGATCTGCAAATTATATTGCGATGGAAAAGTCACCCACCTGGAATGATCCGTCGACTAATGTCGTTCCTAATCGGAGATGACCGACTTTGCAACATGGCTGGTGTGGGCAACGTATACAACATCAGGGCCAATCAGTATGGAGCCCGAGAAAGAATAAACCCTGCTGTATTAGATGCGGTCAAATGTAAGTGGATACCATAGCGGTGAACGACAAATAAATGCTACAAAGCTTCTACAAATGTCACGAACAAATGGTCCCATGGACCAATGCCCCCACAGTCGTAGGATAGAAAGCCTAGTCAGCCTAAAACGAAAGACGACTGACGCATGTAGTCCCCAAGGGTGTTGACCCCTACCACCCGTCACCTCTAACAACCTTCATGCCTAACTTCGATAGTATCGAAAGTGCAATGTGACGAAAACGGAATGCCACCACCGTTGAACTGACGGACCAATGACAATCATTTCAATCGTTTTAATGATCAATCGAAGTGTCCGAACAGTGTGACGGTGATGGCATTCCGTTCTCGTCGCATTGTACTTTCGATACTATCGAAGCTAGGCGTAAAGGTTGTTGGTGGTGATGGGTGATAGGGGTAAACGCTATTTGGGAACTAAGCGCGTGATGCGTCTTTCGTTTTAGGCGGAATAGGCTTTCTAATTCTACGTCGGTGGGTTCATTGGTCAGTGGGAACATTTCTTCGTGATATTTGTAGAACAAAGGCGGCCTGGCGGTGAAAGTATCGATCGGCTCGTAGGGTTGAACGCCACTGGGTATGAACGTCCTGTGGGGTCTTTTATTTCGGCTCCTTGGACGTTGGTAGCATTGATTAGTCGTGCTCTGCTATGGGGTCCAATGCAAATACAGTATGTCCTCCACACGAGATCCCTCTATACAGGAGCGTTTCCTCTCCATTCCGCTTGAGTGAGTTTGATAGCTTTCCCTATTTAACCTATGTGAGCCGTGCGATCTCTTGGATCGGATTTAAGTGATAAAGCGATTCTTAAACTTTGCAGGTAGAAGTGGGGGAACGCTCCACTTTCTGGAGTTTGTAAATATTTAATATTCCACTGGTGTTAACACTATAACACCAACCTCGTTCATGTTGATATGCTCCTGTTAATGACTTCTTAATTGTAGATTTTGCAGACACTCACGGAGTTTACGAAATGGCCGACGCCGAATACTTTCGAGTTATAAACTTACAAATCGGCAATTTGCGCGATTCAAGGAATAATAGAAGAAATTAACTCGCTCGAGTTACAAATATCTGGAGCGAGTCAATTTTTCCAAGAGAAAAAGTTTTTTCAATATGACTTTGATATTTAAACGGTATTCCAGAATTCAGTAATAGTTCCTATAGTTTATATGAATTGGTGTGTTGAGTGAGAATTGATGTTCTAATGATACTTTAACATTTAATGATTTGTTTTAAATAAAAATATTCGTACTCAATTTGTAGGTCGAACTCAAACCCGGGTCGGATATTTTTATTACCGAGGCTGATCTGCAAATTATATTGCGATGGAAAAGTCACCCACCTGGAATGATCCGTCGACTAATGTCGTTCCTAATCGGAGATGACCGACTTTGCAACATGGCTGGTGTGGGCAACGTATACAACATCAGGGCCAATCAGTATGGAGCCCGAGAAAGAATAAACCCTGCTGTATTAGATGCGGTCAAATGTAAGTGGATACCATAGCGGTGAACGACAAATAAATGCTACAAAGCTTCTACAAATGTCACGAACAAATGGTCCCATGGACCAATGCCCCCACAGTCGTAGGATAGAAAGCCTAGTCAGCCTAAAACGAAAGACGACTGACGCATGTAGTCCCCAAGGGTGTTGACCCCTACCACCCGTCACCTCTAACAACCTTCATGCCTAACTTCGATAGTATCGAAAGTGCAATGTGACGAAAACGGAATGCCACCACCGTTGAACTGACGGACCAATGACAATCATTTCAATCGTTTTAATGATCAATCGAAGTGTCCGAACAGTGTGACGGTGATGGCATTCCGTTCTCGTCGCATTGTACTTTCGATACTATCGAAGCTAGGCGTAAAGGTTGTTGGTGGTGATGGGTGATAGGGGTAAACGCTATTTGGGAACTAAGCGCGTGATGCGTCTTTCGTTTTAGGCGGAATAGGCTTTCTAATTCTACGTCGGTGGGTTCATTGGTCAGTGGGAACATTTCTTCGTGATATTTGTAGAACAAAGGCGGCCTGGCGGTGAAAGTATCGATCGGCTCGTAGGGTTGAACGCCACTGGGTATGAACGTCCTGTGGGGTCTTTTATTTCGGCTCCTTGGACGTTGGTAGCATTGATTAGTCGTGCTCTGCTATGGGGTCCAATGCAAATACAGTATGTCCTCCACACGAGATCCCTCTATACAGGAGCGTTTCCTCTCCATTCCGCTTGAGTGAGTTTGATAGCTTTCCCTATTTAACCTATGTGAGCCGTGCGATCTCTTGGATCGGATTTAAGTGATAAAGCGATTCTTAAACTTTGCAGGTAGAAGTGGGGGAACGCTCCACTTTCTGGAGTTTGTAAATATTTAATATTCCACTGGTGTTAACACTATAACACCAACCTCGTTCATGTTGATATGCTCCTGTTAATGACTTCTTAATTGTAGATTTTGCAGACACTCACGGAGTTTACGAAATGGCCGACGCCGAATACTTTCGAGTTATAAACTTACAAATCGGCAATTTGCGCGATTCAAGGAATAATAGAAGAAATTAACTCGCTCGAGTTACAAATATCTGGAGCGAGTCAATTTTTCCAAGAGAAAAAGTTTTTTCAATATGAGTTTCCATTTCGGCTCCTATTATGCATTTATTATATGTTTTTATTAAGTTAATGTTTGTAACAAGGTTATGCCACAGATTAAACTTATAGTATAACTGTTAATACATAAAACTCTTAGTAATTTCGCAATTATTCTCCTCCGTAAGGACCTCTCAATTCAATGTAGACTCGTCTAACGGCTCGGTTTCTTAACATATTCTCACCGACCTGTTATCCTATTATCTCGGCGATCTATGAAAAGCGTTGCAAACGCTTGCTCGGGTGACACACGGTCGGTCATTGACATAACCGAAAACGGTCATTCTCAGTGTTCTTGCTCAACTCAGGTGACTACGGTGAACTCTCTGATGCAACACATATTGTAAAGACTTGTAATTCTCTGCGGAACGGAACTCGCAATCACTGATGATTTAAGTCTCGGCTCTGTTTCTGACAATTCCTCCTGGAATTCTTAAGGGAGGGGTAGGAGTTTCAGCGGGAAAAACCCGGGTATGTGCAGTCACACGCCACAGAAGTGAATACTTGCGTGCATTTCGCCGACGCGACAATAACTTCTGCCGATTGATTGAGTGAGAGAGCGAGAGCGAGAGAGAGTGAGAGAAGCGCGGCGGGGGAGTGGAAGAGTTAGTGACGAAGTTCTTTTATTATTCTATCAAGCCACCTGAGAGAAAAAAGTGTTAAAATTTTTTTGAGATTATGTTGACCTTTATACTCCCCTTAAGGGTAGGCTAAACACCCTCCCACCTGCCTTTCCGCTCTTGTGAGTGCGAGAAAGAGCGCTTATAGGGTTCCTGTGAGAGCGAGAGACAGGATCTTTAGCCTCCTCTTAAGAGGAGGCTAAATACTGACATTTTTCGCATGAGTACGAGAGAGAGGGCGGAAGATAGGGATTCTGTGAGAGCGAGAGAGAGGATCTTTAGCCTACTCTTAGAAGGATATAAAAGTTGATCAGCTGCTACATGATTGCGAGAGAGATAGCTCAAATTTTCGAACGATCTTTCGCAGAGATAGCGACATTTGGGACAAAATAAAAGTTTTGGGCTCTGCATCAGTATAATACGCAGGCCCTAAATTTATACCTACGGTATAACGTTACGGGATCATTGCTCGCGGATATATTAAAACTGATTGCGTTACATTGTCCCCCTGATAACCTGTGCAAAGTGACGCTACATAAGTTTAACAAATTTTTCGCACAAACGCAAACACCTATAGTACGTCATTATGTTTACACGGGGTGTTACGGAAATGTTGAACATAAGAAATCTGTTTGTCTTTCGTGCCCAGAATCAAAGGAGAGCTACTTCATAGAAGGCCTAATTATTCGACAAATTAAAGCTTTGCTTCAGCGTCCAGGGATTTACAACATGCTGCAACATCGGCATACACGAAATCAAGAAACTTCACATCTCTATGCGGATATTTACGATGGCCTTGTTTACAAAGAATTGATTGAAAAAGGGGGCTTTCTAGACAACCCTCAAAACATATTACATGGTACTCGGATGGCGTAACGATTTTTAAATCGTCAAAATTCAGTATTTGGCCAGTATACTTGGTGATTAATGAATTGCCATTTTCGGAAAGGACAAAAAAGAAAACGTGTTGCTCGCGGCTTTATGGTTTGGCAATGAAAAACCAGTGGTCAATTTATTCTTGGCGCCGCTTCGGAAAACGATACAAGAATTTCCGTTAAAGTACCGACTACCGATACCATTACCGATGATACCGTATCCGTGAAAGG
Organism: Alloplasta piceator; assembly: GCA_946863875.1. Taxonomy (NCBI): domain Eukaryota; kingdom Metazoa; phylum Arthropoda; class Insecta; order Hymenoptera; family Ichneumonidae; genus Alloplasta; species Alloplasta piceator. The sequence continues at coordinate 30,458,094 of OX333075.1, forward strand.
AATTGTCATTTGTGGGACTTGTGACTTACCAGCCAAAGCTATGTTTCTCAACATGAAACAATATAACGGGAAATTTGGCTGTCAGAAATGCAAAAATGAGGGACGCTATTTATATAACGAAAAAGTTAGAGTGTACCCGCGTGGAAAAAAAATAATCTTTGAAAGAATCTTGGAAGGAGTTCCGGATAGGATCCGGAGAAGGACTCCTTGAAAGATTTTTTCCAAGATTCTAAGAATCTTTCTAAGTTTCTTTTAAAGATTCTTTTATCGCATTGGATGGGAATCTTCCGAAGAATCTTCAAAAGAATCTTTCAGAAATTCTTTGAAAGAATCTTTCAGAAATTCTTTGAGAGAATCTTAGAAAGATTCTTTGAAACAATGAGGTTTTTCGAAACCTCACGAAAAACTAAAAACTGACTAATTCAAGTTGATTTTCAAAAAAGAAGAAATTTGAGAAAATCGAAAAACTTTATTCAGGAAAATGATAGAAAATCAAAAATAAAGATGACCATCACGGACAAATTCCATTTTAACATGGCGTTAAATCTTGAAAAAATTTATTCAAAGAATCTTAGCAACATTCATTTCAAGAATTCTCTAAATGAATCTTGGAAAGAACAAAATTACTCCCAACGTTCTCCCGGATCAGTCTGTACAAGATTCTTTACATTAGCCTTTCCGAGATTTTTCCAATTAATCTTTTCAAGATTCTTCGAATGATTTTTCCCAAGATTTCACGCCGTGTTGAAACGGAATTTGGCCATGATTGCTATCTTTATTTTTGATTAACTATCTTTTTTCTAAATACTATTTTTCGATTTTCTCAAATTTCTTCTTTTTCGAAAATTGACTCGAATTTGTCAGTTTTTATTTTTTCACGAGGTTTCAAAAAAACCTCATTGTTTCAAAGGATCTTTTAAAGATTCTTGTAAGGATTCTTTCAAGGATTCTTTCGAAGACTCTTTCAAGGATTCTTTTTTTTACGCGTATGGACAAAAAGAATCCTGAAAAAATTCTTTTCAAGATTCTCGTCATGTCCGACAAAAGATTCTTCGAAAGGATCTAAACAAAAATCTAAGAATTTTGAAAAGATTCTTAGAATCTTGGAAAGAATCTTTCAAGGAGTCCTTCTCCGGATCCTATCCGGGACTCCTTCCAAGTTTCTTTAAAAAATTCTTTCAAAGATTCTTTCAAAGATTCTTTTTTTTCACGCGGGTACCCATACCTGCCTTTAAATTTACGCACCGAGAATGAAACCCGTACACACATTCTTCAGGCAATGGAATCTGGATTCGCAGTTTGTGGCGTTAACACGTTGAGCCCGGCGCCAATATTGCTGTCCTTTCCGTTCGGCCGGCATTGAGCGGGCATATAGAAAAAGCACGTGAAAAAGGCCACTGTCAGTCCCCAGGGACCGACGCCGGCCAAACGGAAAGTTCACTGTCGGTCCCTAGGGACCGACGCCGGGCTCAACGTGTTAAAGGTCCCACAATATTATTGACGTTCGTACATCAATATATGAGGGCAACCGCAATTGACGTCATGCATTATGTTTACAAAGGTGTCATCAAAAATTTGTGTAACTTCTGGCTCTCATCAACTTATGCGGATCATCCTTCGTCCCTGATAGATCACATTGGCGTTATTGATAAAAGGCTCGCGACGTTTACTCCACCGTCCAATGTACAACGATTGCCCAGATATCTACGATTAATGGCTTATTGGAAGGGTCATCAGTTCAAATCATTCCTCCACTACTATTCGATACCTTGCCTCCATGATATCATAGCAAAAAAATACTTTGAACACTACTTATTACTAGTACTTGTATACTTAACAGGTATTTCACTCTATTGCAAATCGCACATATCGCAAGAGGAGCACAATACTGCTGCTCAAGCATTGAATCGATTTGTCTCCGATTTTGAAGATCTATATCAATTAGGATACATGACAAACAATCTCCATCAACTATTACATTTTGCTGAAAACGTAACACAATTCGGGCCTATGTGGACTACATCGTGCTTTTCATTCGAAGACTTGAACGGCAAGTTGAAACGTCTGGTCCATGGTAGTAATTCTCCGCAGCTACAGATATATTCGACAGTGTCCAAGTTTTTGCATCTCACAACATTAAAAAGTGAGAAATTGGTGCAAGGGAGTCCAGTGTCGCAGTTTTGCGCGAATTGAGACTTGAAGTGTGGCCGAGTAAAGCGACAACACGTTTCTGACTCGCTGTATATTGTCGGAAAATGTACGGAAGTTCGAAATCTTCCTCATGCAATAGATCGAATTTTCCGCAAAGAACATATAAATGGCACAAAATTATCATTCTACCAGAGACTGCTGCAAAATAAATGGATGTATTCAGCAACTGAGTATACACGCACTATGAAAACCGATTCCTTATTCGCTAAATATCATGATCGCGATGGCTTCCCCCGGATTGGACGGATACGATGTTTCGTGAAAGTTTCTGACTGCGATTGTCGTATATTATGCCATTGTCCAGCTGAAAACTATGCGATACTCAGACCATGTCTCACAGAAAACCAGTTCCCGACCTGCTCGGACCACACTCCATTGCCAAATATAAATACCATTATCGACTTTGAACATGACGAACAGGCAGTTAAAATAACTTGTCTCGAGTGTATGTGTTATTATTGCCACGTTCAAAATACATTAGAAAAATTAGTCGTTGAGCCGGTAAATTTGGTGGAATTTGAGTAAAGCTATGTTGCACATTCAAAGACAGCTAGATGTTATTTAAAAAATTGAGTGTCTAGGAGCTTAGGCGATTGAAGTGAAACTTTCTGAACTCACTCTCTTGATCACAAAGTGGTTTATGAAAAAGGACTTTTGTCGTTTTTGCTTCTATTCGTAAAACATTTATTCATTGATTTCGACATTTTCATGTTTCAAAAGAGATACAATGGGTTTGTGGTATGAAAAATATGTGATAAATCTCGTGATTGCAAATTATTTGGATGTCTTAAGAAAATTCATTGTTGTTCCTGATGTTGTTGTTGGATCTTTGAAGTGAGAAATACTGTCGAATAGTGTGAAGTTTAGCTGAAAGTGTAAATAATGCCTAAATAAAATGCTGAGACGTGTAAAGAGTACAGAGGAGATCAACTGCGTGTTAGAAGTGTACTCGGCGCAATATCCGGATTACAATTATGTTGAATGATCTTGTATGAGAATATTTAGTGTCTATACAAAAATTAATCACTAATTACTCCGGTTAAGCTGATTAATAATTTTCAATTCGTCGTATGTGGCGCCTATGAATTCTGGAATTTCCTCAACGGTGTACGAACGAGCTGACCTCGATTAGCAATCACAACAGCCTTACAATCAACATTACATGCATATTCATTCCGTTGATATTACTTGCAGTTTGATTAACTTAATCACGAACGACGTAAGACCATTAATAGTTCTTTTCCAACCACCTTGATACACACAAAATGCAGAGGGGAACTGCTGGTCTTGAAAGGATACTTTGAGTGAGCATCGTATTTCGTATGGACAGGTAGGTTCGATGGAATACGTTGAAAAATATTGAATTGACGATAATATTAAGGATGTCGTGAGGGATTTGAACTGAAAGCCCTCGGAAAACTTCTTAGAGCTCATACCAAGTGGTTCATGGTCAAAGTTGAAAAAAATAAATTTCTAGAGAAGGAAACATAACGAAAAGAAGGTCGGATAAATTTACTGCGAGATTGTCTGTTAATATAATTTTTATTTCGGAAACAATGGCTTCAAAGTACACGCTATAATGAACTTTCAGAGTAGGTGAGACTATCGGCACGATGACTGCTGATATTCTTGCCACGACTTTCGATGATCTTCTTGCCGAGAGTCCCGGTAAAACGATTTCATTCTGCTGTGATCGAATTCAAACGATATCGTTCCTGTTTGCATGCTGGATTCTTTTTAGACTCTCGATACGCTCAGTAAAATTCTCGCCGATATTCTCGCAGAGACTTTCGCCAAGAGTCTCGGAGAGACGATTTTTTTATGCTGTGATCAATTTCAAAGAATACCGTTCGCTGTCGCTAGATTCTTCTCAGACTCTCGGTAAGATTCTCGTCGATATTCTCGCAGAGACTTTCGCCAAGAGTCTCGGCGAGACGATTTTTTTATGATGTGATCAATTTCAAATAATACCGTTCGCTGTCGCCAGATTCTTTTCAAACTCTCGGTAAGATTCTCGCCGATAGACTTTCGTTGAGAGTCTAAGCGAGACGATTTTTTTATGCCGTCATCAATTTCAAAGAATACCGGTCATGTTCGCTAGATTCTTTTCAGACTCTCGGCAAGATTCTCACCGATATTCTCGCAGAGATTATCGCCAAGTGTCTCAGCGAGACGATTTTTTAAGCTGTAATAAATTTCAAAGAATACCGGTCATGTTCGCTAGATTCTTTTTAGACTCTCGGTAAGATTCTCGCCGATATTCTTGCAGAGACTTTCGTCGAGAATCTGGGCGAGACGCAGAGATTATCGCCAAGAGTATCGGCGAGACGATTTTTTAAGCTGTAATAAATTTCAAAAAATACCGGTCTTGTTCGCTAGATTCTTTTCAGATTTTCGGTAAGATTCTCGCCGATATTCTAGCAGAGACTTTCGTCGAGAGTCTGGGCGAGACGATTTTTGTCTGCTGTCATCGATTTCAAAAAATACCGGTCCTGTTCGCTTGATTCTTTTCGAACTATCGGCAAGATTCTCGCCGATATTCCAGCAGAGACTTTCGTCGAGAGTCTCGGTGAGACGATTTTTTTATGCCGTCATCGATTTCAAAGAATACCGGTCATGTTCACTAGATTCTTTTCAGACTCTCGGCAAGATTCTCACCGATATTCTCGCAGAGATTATCGCCAAGTGTCTCGGCGAGACGATTTTTTAAGCTGTCATAAATTTCAAAGAATACCGGTCATGTTCGCTGGATTCTTTTCAGACTCTTGGTAAGATTCTCGCCGATATTCTCGCAGAGACTTTCGTCGAGAATCTGGGCGAGACGATTTTTTTATGCCGCCATCGATTTCAAAGAATACCGGCCATGTTCGCTCGATTCTCGCCGATATTCTCGCAGAGATGATCGCCAAGAGTCTCGGCGAGACGATTTTTTAAGCTGTAATAAATTTCAAAAAATACCGGTCATGTTCGCTAGATTCTTTTCAGACTTTCGGTAAGATTCTCGCCGATATTCTCGCAGAGACTTTCGTTGAGAGTCTCGGCGAGACGATTGTTGATGCCGTCATCGATTTCAAAAAATACCGGTCCTGTTCGCTTGATTCTTTTCAAACTATCGGCAAGATTCTCGCCGATATTCCAGCAGAGACTTTCGTCGAGAGTCTCGGTGAGACGATTTTTTTATGCTGTCATCGATTTCAAAGAATACCGGTCACACTGAAAAGTACTGGTCTGCCGCAGCAACGGTATTTTGTTTAGCTGTCAGCTGGTGGTAACTCGAGCTAAACGTACTGCCCCGATCGCCAAATTTTAATACTTCATAGTACCGCTACAATGATATTGCCATTTCAAGCATTAAAACTGGCGCTAGAGCGTTACCTTATATAGCTGATTTGCCGATACCAGTGAATAGGCGCTATAGTATGCATGAGAGCGTCGCGAGCGTGTGGACTTGCGGTAGAACCGTAGAACGTGGAACGCGCCTTTTTGGATGCAAACGCACATGCATTTAAATAATTATAAATTAATATTACGATGTAACTCTTTACCATATGTGATGTCACAATAATATTATGTTTAATTACTTTTTGTAATAATTTATGTTGTCTTTGAAATACATTCTTACGTCTAATATCAAACTGTTACTCATTTTCCTAATATTATTGTTATTTAAATTTTCATTATTTTCATATTTGATATTACATACATTTATAACCTAAATATTCAATTCAATCACGCGAGAATAATCAATAACGATTAATAATTAAAAAATATAATATTTTTAATTAATAATCCTTATCGATTGAATATTTAGGTTATGAATATATATTTTTCTCATACGGTGGTTATCCGGCATATATCTGGTTGAATAAGAAAACAGGATATACTTTCCATCCAGATATATTGTTTATCTACGATTAGCATGCCGGTTGGCCACCGTGCGCAAATCGCGATTGCCCACCGTCAGCAAACTAAAATATAGCTCGTGGGCCGATACGAAATGGCTCGGCTCACAGTTGTGCTTTGGTGGGGACCGTAGCGGTAAAGTTTGCGGAGGCTTACCAAAAAATAGCCACTGCGGCAGTACGTTTTTTTCAGTGCATGTTCGCTAGATTCTTTTCAGACTCTCGGCAAGATCCTCACCGATATTCTCGCAGAGATTATCGCCAAGAGTCTCGGCGAGACGATTTTTTAAGCTGTAATAAATTTCAAAGAATACCGGTCATGTTCGCTAGATTCATTTCAGACTCTTGGTAAGATTCTCGCCGATATTCTCGCAGAGACTTTCGTCGAGAATCTGGGCGAGACGATTTTTTTATGCCGTCATCGATTTCAAAGAATACCGGTCATGTTCGCTTGATACTTTTCAAACTATCGGCAACATTCTCGCCGATATTCCAGCAGAGACTTTCGTCGAGAGTCTTGGTGAGACGATTTTTTTATGCTGTCATCGATTTCAAAGAATACCGGTCATGTTCGCTAGATTCTTTTCAGACTCTCGGTAAGATTCGTGCCGATATTCTCGCAGAGACTTTTGTTAAGAGTCTCGGCGAGACGATTTTTTTATGCCGTCATCGATCTCAAAGAATACCGGTCATGTTCGCTAGATTCTTTTCAGACTCTCGGCAAGATTCTCACCGATATTATCGCAGAGATTATTGCCAAGTGTCTCGGCGAGATGACTTTTTAAGCTGTAATAAATTTCAAAAAATACCGGTCATGGTCACTAGATTCTTTTCAGACTCTCGGTAAGATTCTCGCCGATATTCTCGCAGAGACTTTCGTCGAGAGTCTGGGCGAGACGATTTTTGTCTGCTGTCATCGATTTCAAAGAATACCGGTCTCGATTGCATGCTTGATTCTTCTGAGACTATTGGCGAGATTATCGGCAAGATTATCGCCAATATTCTAGCGGAGACTTTCGCCGAGCATCTCGGCGATACTTTTTTTTTCTACGCGGGCGATCATGGAGAAATCATTTTTGGATTATTTCTGCGTGTAAGAAATTCCTTTTTTACGAATCAGAAATCATATTTCGATTTTTCTACGTGTATGAAACTTTAAAAAATGTGTTTCGATTCGTAAAAGAAGAATAAAAACACATTTAAAAAAATAAAAACGGAATACAAACACATTTTTTAAAGTTTCATATACATAGAAAAAATCGAAAAATGCATAGAAAAAATCGAAAAATGATTTCTCCATGATGAGACAGCGATCAAAAGATGTAGTTTTACATGAACTTTTTTGTCAATTTATCTGAAAAAAATTGAAGGATACACTCTTATCGAAAAAATAAAAATTTTACTTTGAACAGTGTTAAAACGGAAACAAATGAAAAATAATTTTTTTTGAGAAATACGTATACTTTTATTTGTTGAAAAGTAACTGAAAAAAAAATCGGCGTCCCGAAAAAAAAATGTCGAGGTAATGGCCGCTCGGTTATAACTGGAATGCCTCATATAGTCTTATGAACTCGACACGTTCGGAACAGAGACGTATGTAACATTTTGTGAGGTTTGTAACGATACAATTTAAACACTACATAGAAAATGAGCTACATACAATGTAGGCAATTCGTGTACGCGCGTGAGTTTTTCGTGGTGAGGAGCGTATCGAGACCCGACCGCGAGATTTGTAAATTATACTGGCTGTTTTTTAGTGATGAGAGCTCAGTGTACTAAAAATCGGTTCAGTGAACCTTTGGAAAAATTTTGCGATTTCGCAAAACTCTACATCGTTGCATAGCAAAGTGTTAAGATTTGTTTGTGTATATGGCACATTCCACGAATTATCTGTGAATGGTGAATGGAAAAGTTGGTAAAGCAGCGAAATAAATACGTTTTTCATTGTATATTCGACATTATTTAATTAATAAGCGTTTCATTCAGGTGCATTTTTGCATAAACTTAATATTTAAAACCATTTTTTTTCTAATTTGCGGCAGGATCTCAATTATAAAAATTTCGATTTGTCACTAACTTTTGGTTGAGACTGTACGGGTACAACATCCTTAAATCGAAAAATATCGATCACGCGATAACATTTGTAAGAAAGAAGTTATAGGAAATCGCTTTGCAATAACTTCAGATTTCACCATTTTTGTTGAAAAGTTGAAAATGGCCGAGATATTGAGCAATAACTTCCCGTGCAACGTCCCACGCTCGCGCGTTCACCGCGACCATACGACCTTAAATATTGGTTGTAGCGAAAAAATTAAAAAGATCAAACTTGTAGAAAATATAATTTTTCATAACTTTGATTATGTAAATTTATGTCGTAAAGTTTGTAACAAACGAGACAATTCAATGATTATACTTTGTCACTAATTTCCCCCTTAAGGGGGTCGACTCAGCGTCAAAATGGCAATTTTTAATAATAATTTATAATTTTTATAGAATACCATTTAAGGTGTAGTCGGAGAGGAAGCGAAGGAAATGGTCAAGTAATTTGAGCAACATTAAGACTCAGGGTGATGCTTACCTAAAGGACCCTTTTGCGAAAATCGTCTTACTGGCAGGCTGTGGGTGGTGGGTGCAGGTATTATCGGGGGGGAAAAAATAAAAAAATAAGGTATGAGTAGCACGCTTATTTTTTGCCGAAAACAGTTTTGCCATACTCCTAATGCACGCAAAAAAATGTCCAGCCAGATTAGTTGGTGGAAAAGTATCGCTAGCCTTGATTAAAATTCGGAAAAAAAAATAATTTTAAGGTAATAGTAGCACGGCTGGCTTTTTTTGACAAGAGTTTATTTATAATGTAAGCTAAAAAAAAAGCCAGCAAAAAATAGTGGTGGTAACATATTTAAAAAAATTATTGCTATCGGTCGAAAATGAGCGAGGGGCATGAAAGCGCGTATGGAGGGGATATCGATTGGCGAGTGTCCGTGCTCTCTTGGCGCGTCAGCTGGGTGCGGTAGCGGTAGCCTGCTATTCTTGTCACACCCGTTGAGCGAGAGAAGCCGAAGCCAAGAGAGCACGGCGCTCTCGGCAGTCGGTATCCCTTCCACACGCACTTTTAATGTCCCTCAGCTCGTTTTCGACCGATTTCAATAATTTTTAAAAATATGTTACCACCACCATTTTTGGCTGGCTTTTTTTGTTGGCTTACATTATAAATATACTCTTGTCCAAAAAAAGCCAGCCATGCTACTATTACCTTTAAATTTTTTGTTTTCGAACTTTAATCAAGGCTGGCGATACTTTGTCACCAATTAATCAGGCTGGCAATTTTTTTGGTTATATTGGGGGTATGACAAAACTGTTTCCGACAAAAAATAAGCGTGCTACTCATACCTTATTTAAAAAAAAATTTTCCCACCCCATAATACCTGCACCAACCACCCACGGCCTGCCAGTTGGACGATTTTCGCAAAAAGGTCCTTCATATAAGCATAACTTTGATTCTTGATGATGCTAATTTTTTGTACAGTTTTATTAATTTGTTATTGATAAAAACTTTAAATAGATCATAAAATAGTAGTCAGTGATTTTACTATTTTAAACACAAGTATTGATTTTAAATTGTCTTGAAGGGATCGAAAAACGTATTGAAACGACCCTAAATGGAAAACATCAAACAAGAACAGCAAAAACAATTTTTACACACAAAAATGCTAAAATCAGTTGATGAAAAAGTTTAGGGATATGGAAAATTAAAAGAAAAACGAAAGAGAAACTGATAAGTTGAAATTATAATTTCGACTTTTCGTGTTTTTTTTTCATTATTCACGTTCCTAAATTTTTTCATCAACTAATTGAAAAATAAAAAGAACGCAAAGTTGAAATTATAATTACAGCTTTTCCTTTTTTTTCCCAAGTTCTTAATTTTTTCATCAAATAATTTTCACATTTTTCTATTTAAAATTTGTTCATTTGTTGAAACAATTTGTTATCGATTAAAATTGCAAATAGATCATAAAATAGTAATCAGCGAATTTGCTGTTTTCAACACAAGTATTGATTTCAAATTGACTTGAAGGGATCAAAAAATGTATTAAAACGATCCTAAATAAAAAATATTAAAAAAGGACATCGATAAACAATTTGTAAAGAAGAAAATCTTTAAATCAGTCGATACAAAATTTCAGGAACGTTAAAAATAAGGAATTTTATTTATCATCAATATTTATAAACAATTATATTTATAAATTATTTTAAGAGAAAAAAATGAAAAAAATTAGTTGATGAAAAAGTTTAGGAACGTGAAAAAAACGGGAAGTTGAAATTATAAATACAACTTTTCATTTTATAAATTTGTTTATAAAAAAAAATTGCCTACTTTTTACGTTCCTGAAATTTTTTATCAACTAATTTCAACATTTCCTTCTAAAACAATTCTTTATCAATTTTTTTGTTTGAAATTTTTTATTTAGGATAGTTTTGATACGTTTATTCATCCCTTTTAGTCCATTTAAAACTAGTTTTTATCAATGACGAATTAATAAAACTGTACAAAAAATTAGTAAGACTATAACCATTATTCAAATGTATCACTAATCATCATTCTCCATATGTGAAGTTCACTCGTTATACCGGGATCTGTGGACTTAGCTCCTTGTGCCAGGATATTTGGAATGACATGAATGATCAATTATTGTAAAACAATTGAAATTATTAGTTTGATTAGAATTTGTAGTTTTATGGTAAGATATTTTGAAATCCTAAAGAATTTCCTCTGCATTGACGTATTTATTATTGAAAACCAAATCTGTCAAAATAGAAACCGCGATTTATCGGAATTCTTGTTTTTGGACTTAACTCGTTATGCTTGCAAGCCACAGAATTATTGGTCAATAAAAGACTGTACTTTACTCTGCATCATTAAATACAGCCATAGTAGTAAAATATACATGAAATAATCTAATTTGTTTTATTCTTGTCTAAATACAAATAAAAATTTGAACATTTCATCAATCAGGGGGTCTAGTAAAATTTGAACAGAGACGTATGTAACATTTTGTGAAGTTTCTAACGATACCATTTAAACACCACATAGAAAATGAGCTACATGCAATGGAGGCAATACGCGTACGCGCCTGAGTTTTTCGTGGTGAGGAGCGCATCGAGAACTGACCGCGAGATTTGTAAATTATACTGGCTGTTTTTGTGTGATGAGAGCTCATTTGTGATAGTCATAAGTTGTATGTACATCTATATATGTCCCATTCTACGGCAACTCAACCTGGGTCCGACCCTCGATCTCTCGAATTTGGCTCGCGATTTTTTATATGATTGTTCTCACTTTGAAAACACTCAGTTTTTTTTTAGATTTATCAGATTTCATTTGAATCTTTTACAATTGTTTTAACGATTTTATTGATCGACACAATTTACAAAAAAAATGAAAAAAAATTCTGAAAAAATTCTGAAAAATCGTGTGTCACATAGCAAAATTTTTAAACTTAGAGCCGGAGTGGGGAGATTTTTCCTTCTCATTATTTTCAAATTTTTTCCCTAAAAAAACGGTAAAAAAATTAGAAGCGGAAGTGCTTTTACTATGGATAATTACTGAAACATTTGCATATGTTATGTCGGATTTTTGAGAATTTTTTCAGATTTTTCGGAACAGATTTTTTTTTCTCTATTGCTAATAAATAGTTCCGAAAAATCTGAAATTTGTTTCATAAATTCCATATGATATATAGAAATGTTTGAGCAACCATCCATAGTAAAATACTCCCGCTTGTAATTTTTGTAATCTTTTTTTTTTTGGAAAATTAAATATAAATAAATAAATATTAAGTTTATGCAAAAATGCACCTGAATGAAACGCTTATTAATTAAATAATGTCGAATATACAATGAAAAACGTATTTATTTCGCTGCTTTACCAACTTTTCCATTCACCATTCACCCATAATTGGTGGAATGTGCCATATACACAAACAAATCTTAACACTTTGCTATGCAACGATATAGAATTTTGCGAAATCGCAAAATTTTTCCAAAGGTTCACTGAACCGATTTTTAGTACACTGAGCTCTCATCACAAAAAAACAGCCAGTATAATTTACAAATCTCGCGGTCGGGTCTCGATACGCTCCTCACCACGAAAAACTCACGCGCGTACACGAATTGCCTACATTGTATGTAGCTCATTTTCTATGTAGTGTTTAAATTGTATCGTTACAAACCTCACAAAATGTTACATACGTCTCTGTTCCGAACGTGTCGAGTTCATAGAACTATATGAGGCATTCCAGTTATAACCGAGCGGCCATTACCTCGACATTTTTTTTTCGTGACGCCGGTCTTTTTCCGTTACTTTTCGACAAATAAAAGTATACGCATTTCTAAAAAAAAAAAGCCTGAAAATAGTCATCTCCCCACTCCGGCTCTAAGCTTAGCTAAAAAAATTAGAAGCGGGAGTGATAATACGATTAACCCGATTAAACGATTTAAGACCATTAAATAGAAAAAAGTTGCAGTTTTACATGAACTTTGTGAAAAAATTTTGTTTTGAATATTTCGAGTTCAAAAAATGCCCATTTTCCCGAAAATAATACAAAAATATTTTTTTTCGGTCGGGATGTCACTTTCGATTTTTTTCAAAAAAATTCCAGAAAATACTGTGAAGTGTGTACAGTAGCACCTACTTTACTCAGAGTGGCTATATTCATTGTTCCAAAGCTATGCTTAGTTTTATTAATAATATTTTTTTTGTTTTTGCTCTAATAAGCTCCAAAACATTGATATTGTTATTGTAGATATTCTTTTATCTAAAAATTTGAGAGAAATAATTTTCGAGAGTATGATTTTCCATAATAACTGATTTTTCTAAAAAAGAAATATTATTAATAAAACAAGGTGTCTAGTAAAATTTGAAATCAAAATTCAAGGACATTAACACAACATTTCAAGGATTTTGCAGGATTCTTCAAGGTTCTATATGATGAAAAAAAACTTACACTACGACCTCGATCACTGCAACAGCGGCGGACTGACACCGCATCCCACTTGCAAAAATCGAGGCTGCGCAAATGTCGCCCGTGCGTGCAAAATGCGCATCTCACACACTCGTGAGCCGTGTCCGCTGCTCACACCGGCGCTCTCACACCATGTGCCAAACAATCGATATCCGCCGTACAGTGGGGACTCTTGCAATAATCGAGGTTGCAGAAATCGAGGGGGTAGTGTACATAAAAACTTGCTTAATGAAACACTTTGTTTTTGTGTTCTCAAAAATGTCGAAATTGCATTTGAAAAAGTAGTTGCACTTTGTCAAGTTTTAGATCGATGCCAAAATATTAAGGATGTTGAGTCCCAAATCGCAAATGATGAGATAATTCTGAAAATTCGGAATGTTTTTGTATGAAGTATTGAAGAGGTCGTGTACAAATTTCACGACGATTAGGAAGCTCATTATCGAAAAATCAACATTAACAAATTAAATGAAATTAAATGTAGTCTTATGGAAACTGATATAACTTTGCGATAAGTTTTTTTTACCTCTAAATTTTTTAATATCTACAATATACTGAAAGCAGCGGAAAGAAAATGAAGTATATTGATAAATATTTTTTTCATTTGTTTAAACCATTGTTGTTAAGAAAACGTTAATTTTTTTATAACGAACTTCCTAATCGTTGTGCAATTTTTACACGACTTCTTAAATACTTAATACAAAAACATACCAAATTTCCAGAATTTTATCATCATTTTTTATTTAAACCCTTAAGGAGGTTCAAGTAATGATAGAATTATGAAAATTTGGTATGTTTTTACATGAAGTATTTCGGAGGTCGTGTACAAATTTCACAAAGATTAAGAAGCTATCTATTGAACAATTAACAATAACATTTTTTTAGGGACTCAACATCCTTAAGGTCAAGGATTTAAGGGATTAAAAAAGAATTTACGAAAAATCGATGTTTCTTGCCAACTCCTTAAGTTATTCTATCAAAACGCGAAGTACTTTTCAAATTGAAGAATTAATATTGGAAATGTTTTCGCTCAATAATTGTGAAATCATGAAAGTAGCAAGGATTTTTTTGATTGATTTTCACAGAGCGGGCGAAAGATAAAAGATGGATTGGTTCATGAAATGTCAAAACTCTGTCGATGAAAGAAGTGTTTTTCTTCACCGACATTAATTGACAGAGGGGACATAATTATGCCGAATAGGTTCATTCCAATTTTGTCCGTTTTTTGTTCTCGCACAAGTAATCTATATTCTATAGAGAGAATAATGGAAAATTCATAATTCAGAATTTATTCCAAAAAATGATTCCATCTTGTGAAATTTCTATTTTATTACGTAAAAAAGGAAATGTACGTTCAGATACACCACATGAAATTTATAAAACGACAAAAAGTAAAATATCGTTGGTCTGCTTATTGCAAGTTCTAATTCTCAAGTATGAGATAATAATTTCGTTTCTTTTTTTTTTGTGCAAAATAATTTTTGAGGACTTCGCATTTAGTTTGACGAGCTTTGGGAAAAACAAAATTAGTCGCAGAAAATTCAAGATTCTGTAATTGTGACTTTAGGAAAATTTTCTCGAAAAAAATTAGATGAAAATAAAATAAAATCATAGAAAAATTCAAGACTACACACAAAATTTAACCCTTCGCCGCCGCACTATAATTAAAGTAAATATTAGCAAATAAATAATACTCACGAATCGCGACTTTTGATTTCCGTTTCGGCATTCTCCCGTGGGCCGTCACGGTTCACTGTTCCTGTTCGCACTGCTCAGCACTACTCGCCAGTCACCACTGCTTGCTCTCCAAGAGACGACTGAGCAATGATCCGTCGCGCGTCTCCACGCGTAGGTCACGTAGTGGGGGATAACTGTTTCCCTCGTTCACGGTCGTACACACGGTCGTACATACAGGTCTGGCAACGACGGTAGTGGGGGTACGTCGTAGTTTTAAAGCCTTTTTAGCTCAATATATGGCCGCAAGGTGTGCTACGCTCGAGTAGTGTTGAAGTGCGACGAAGACAGAGTAGTATTATTCTGTCTCTTTCTATCCAATATGACTATTATTTGTAAAAATACTAAAAATTAGTATTTTATTGACGGGCGGAAAAAATACAACTGCATATTCTACATGATTAAAAATAACGAATTGACGCTTGATCAGATGTATGTTAAAGTGTTACACTAACCATCTGTGCCTACCCCCACCATGGTCGTTTCCAGACCTGTATGTACGACCGTGCAGTCAACACACGCTCACCAAAGTGAGAATGTGTAGTCATGTACATACATACACTTTGACAGTTTGACGTGCAATAAATGCCTTTCCTCACCATTGGCGGCGCCACCAGTATGCATATACACGACTACACATTCGCACTATAGGTGAGCGTGTGTTGGCTGCACGGAGCGAATAAACATAATGTTTTTTTTAAGTGAAACTTCTTTGCTGAGCGGGTAACAATTTTCAAACGGTCACATTTTCGGAGACGCCGTGAGGGGAACAGCTAGATACGTGGTGGGGAAACCGGCAATGAAGAAAAGTGCCTTGGCATCTCCCCTCTAACGATTGTACTGGCAGTGTGAAAGGCACGACAGCAGATAGGAAGCGGAAGAAGAGGGGATCGGCGTATGCGTAACCGGACGGAGCGCGTCAGAAGAGAGATAGATCATGTTTTCATCGGCCGGGGTTTGCGTGAGTGCGAGAGAGATATCCGAGCGGACCGCTCTCTGAACCTCTCTCTATCTCTCTCACTCTCTTTCTCTCTCACTCTCTTTCTCTCACACGCTGAACCCCGATGCCACCCCCGACTGTATGAAAACATACATACACAAGCAACTGATAATTCAAAGAGCGATTCCGGAAATAAGAAATTGATTAGCACACTTTATTTTATTTTTTTTGTATAATTGTAAAATATACTTGTAAAAAATACTTGTAAAAAATACTTGTAAAATATACTTGGAAAATATACATGGAAAATAGACTTGTAAAATATATTTGTAAAATATATGGGGCATTCCAAGTGAAATCACAACATGATTTTCCTCACCCCTTGCAATTTTTTTCTCTTATTTTTGTTAGGTTCTATGTCACCCCAAATGAGCCCTGAATTTTTTCCAGATTTTTCCTCCCCCTCCTTAACGTCCCGCCATTTTTTGTTTCTTGACATAAGAGGAAACATGAAAAACGACCTTTTTTGAATTAATGATTTTTTTTTTACAAATTCTGCACCTAACAACTTTTTTTATGATTAAAAAGTAGGCCCAAGCCTGCCAATATCTTTTTTATCAATTTATATTTTTCGACAAACCAGCAAGTGATTTCTCTCACCCTTGATAATCTCGCCTCGCCTTCAGGCTTCACCTTCGGCTCGTGTTGCTGTGGTACTCGAGCGGCTCGTGCGACCAACTTCACCTTCGGATAATAGTCGCTTTCGCGTACTTGTATCACAAGATACTATTTTGTTACTGTATACAGTGTGTAGACTCTTCTTTCATTATTTTGAATTTATTTTGACCTTTTTTTATTTTTACCAGGTTCTTAAAATTAATAATCAATCGTTAAGTCTGTTTACGAACGTTTATTTTGAAAATCTTACATACACTACGACCTCGATTTCTGCAACCTCGATTATTGCAAGAGTCCCCACTGTGCGGGCGGTATCGATCGTTTGGCACATGGTGTGAGAGCACCGGTGTGAGCAGCGGACACGGCTCACGACTGTGTGAGATGCGCATTGCACGCACGGGTGACATTAGCGCAACCTCGATTATTACAAGTGTGATGCGGTGCCAGTCCCGCCGCTGTTGCAGTAATCGAGGTCGTAGTGTATATGATTATTTCCTGAGTTAGAATATCCCTTTGCCAATACGTTTCGGTTGCTCATTGGAATAATTGAATGAAATTTTGGTGTCTCTGTGATTCACTTGGCAGTATCGTACCACAAATAAAATCTTTCTTTTGCATCTAAATAGTGTTCTTCACTTGAAAATTTGACAGCAATATTCCGTAGACTATTTGGGTTCGATGCCCGGTTGTACAATTTCTGAACTGTTGTTATTTGCTCATCGATTAATTATTAATTTCAAAAATCTGTTAACAATAAAAAAGTCTCACAATTAATACAAAATTATTTAAAAAAATACTATACAATAACAAAAATTGGTATTCACAAGAATTTATAGAATTTTTCAAAATCGAAACAAATAGTAATTATCGACGGACACGACCGGACGGAACTTAAAAGTTGTCGAATAAATGTAAGTTTAAAATAAAATTTTGTCAAAAATATCAAAATATGCACTCATTTATGGAAACACGATTCAAAGTTTAAAAATCACAAAACTTATTCAAAAACACGTCAAATGTTTTTTTTTGTATTTTTTTTTATTTTCTTCTGAAAAGGTCATAAAAAACAAAATTTTTCTAAAAACAACACATAATTTGGACCATTATTAAAAAAGTTATGACCGAAAAATCGAATATTAGCGGTTTTAAGACAAAATTTATTATCTTGTGAACAGGTAATGAAAAAAATCTCAAAAGGCCCTAGGGGTATAAGTATGGTGAATCTGCCCTCGAGAGATTTTTGAACGATACTTAGAGCATAAATTGGTTCTAATAAAATACCAAGATCCTTAAAGTTTCAGATCCGTAACTCAATTGGTTATTGAGAAGAAGTAAAATATGTTAAAAAACAGATAATAATTTTGTTCTCAGGATTGACTAAACTGATTGATCTAAATTTTTCACCCGTTTTGAAAGCTGATAATACCTCCTCGAAAAAAAATCAAGAGCTATATAGCTTTATAAGATTCTTGAAAAAAAAATTGTTTTTCTTCTAATTTCGATTTTTAACCATGATACAATTATACCACAATTATGAAACTATTCTTTTTCAAACATTCTTAGTTTCCCTATAATACCATGAATTTTTTAAAATTTCTAAAACGGTACGCCATAGTACAAAAAATAAAAACCACTTTTTGGCCCAAATAATGAATTTATTGCCCTCCAGACATAAACGTGCCCTTTTGCGCTCACTTCGTGGGCGTAAAATGGGACTTCACGCCGTCGGACAATAAAATATTGTATGACACTCGTCGCCTTTGGTTCATGCTGCAATCACACGAGTCAGAAAACGTTTTTTTGTCCTCGTGTCATAATGTACTATTATTGCCCTGCGTACGTCAAAGTGCCCTTTTACGCCCACTTCGTGGGCGTAAAGTGGCACTAAACGCACTCGTACAATAAAATATTATATGAAACTCGTACTAGAAAGCACTTAACAGCGTACGATAATCAACAGGTCGCGTGAGAATTGAGAAATGCGGATGCGCCGCTGTACGTAAAAGTAAACAAATACTGGTAAGAGTTAAGGGGAAGCTATACCCGCTCTCCTTCGCCTTTCAGGGATCCTTAGTGCAAGAGAGACAGAACTAAAATTTCCAATACATTTTTCTCGATAACATCGCAACCAATCAAAAAAAGAATTATGAGACTATCTGCATATAGTGCTGTTCAGCGTACACCCCGTCTCAATAGTCGCGAGAAAACCTACTTTTGGTATCGTAAACACGGACGAAAAAGCGAGGAAGGCGTGGTTGCGTTTTATAAATCATATCTTTTTATCAGTCATAGTTATTTATGAAAAAACATGTCTTATTCATTAATATAAATTAATAAGTATGGCAAAGATTTCTTTTTCCCTTAAATTATATTTTCAAGTCCAGAGCGACAACTATTAAAAAATAAAAGTATTAAAATAACATGAAAGAAGTATGAAAGAAATTAGTATTTTTCTAAAAAGTATCGAAAGTATGTCGTATGTGAGTGAGATCAAAATGATACTTTGAGGACGATGAGGACGACAACGATTGTCTTTTTTTCTTAGGTGGGGGGAAGGTCTTGAAACTTTTTTTTTGTCCATTTTTTTAAATTTTATTTTATGAATGCACAAC
The DNA here is from genome assembly GCA_946863875.1 of Alloplasta piceator. Lineage (NCBI taxonomy): Eukaryota > Metazoa > Arthropoda > Insecta > Hymenoptera > Ichneumonidae > Alloplasta > Alloplasta piceator. The sequence continues at coordinate 30,477,190 of OX333075.1, forward strand.
ATCTGAAGGATATTGTATCAAATTTTTAGACTAATTGGAGCAAAACTAACGGAGATATAGCATTTTAACCATTCGAGGTTCTGAGCCGCTCCGCTTGCTTTCAAAACTTTAAAGCGATTTTCCCACACTGAACGTTTTCAAAGTCGGTGACGTCTGTAGTTTAAAATTTATAGCACCGATCCTTTTCAAACTTGGTACACTCTTTCTGTATATAATTCATGAGGTAACGCTGTCGGGTTTTATTTCAAACTTCTCGCTATTTTTTATTTTACAATAACAAATTTGCACGATTTTTGAAGCGAAAATCGCGTTTTTGACTTTGAAGTGCTACAAAAAATTGAAAAATCAATTAAAAAAAAAACTCGACAGCGTTACCTGGGAAAACTCATAAAGTAATAAAATCAATTTCATTTTTTTATTTCGGATGATCTAGTGATGAGTTACAACCGTCACCGCAAAAGTACTTTTTTTGAACACGTCTCCGGGACTTGCTGCCAACGGCTTAGTTATGAATATTTTCCGCTGAAATTTTCAGAAAATATTCTTGAAATGTTGTTCTACAATACTGTAATCATTTAATTAAAAATATATTGCTTGTATCTTGTAAAAAAATGTTTGGAAAAGTGTCTTTTTTTCTCCGAGTAGACCATCCCCCCCACCCCCCACCCCCTAAGTTGGCCAGGAAAAATGCGTAAATCATCGAACTTTCAAGCATGAATCTGCAATCTTGATCTAAGGGTAATTCGATGACGCTGAATCGAATTGTGGACATTTTTTTGTAATCGAACCCCGGGAAATATCGGAAAAACGGGTTTAAGAGGAGGCTAAATACCGACATTTTTTGTGCGAGTGCGAGAGAGAAAGGATGATAGGGGTCGTGTGAGAGCGAGAGAGAGGGTCTTTAGCCTGCCCTTAAAGGAAGTAAAAGGGTTGAAAAGCCATTTAATTTGGAAACTAATAAGTTAATAAAAAAATATGTCCAACAAAAGTTGTTGGGGACAAAAAAAAAATACGTAAATAAGTATTCTACGTTTATCTTCGTATTTTCTAAAATAAGCGACAAAAATACATTATTGTTAAGGAAAAATGAGTAAATGGCCAGTTGGAGCACAACTGGAATAAAAGGGTATATCTATCTCTCTTGAAGAGAGGTATATCTATCTCCTTCGCACTGGTTGGCGTGCGCTGTGCGCATGCGTGGCTTGGGCAGCGCACTCGATCACGTGCCGTACCCGTTTTTTGTACAAAAAATGTTTAGCATTGAACCAAAGTTGGTAGGAGCTTCCTTCTGTTGATAACAGGTTTTTTCGATTCAAAAAAATAGAAAAAGCTTGTTATCAACAAAAGGAACCCCTTGCCCACTTTGGCTCAATGCTCGACATTTTTAATACAAAAAACGCAATTTTTGTAATTTTTTTTTAGATTTTTTTTACGCGATTTGAATTAATTATAATTTTATTAACAGCCTAAATTTTAGCCCAAATTTAAAAATCTGAAAAAAATCAAGAAAATACCGTTTTTTGTATAAAAAATGTTGAGCGTTCAGCGAAAGTGGGCACGGGCTTCCTTCTGTTGATAACAGGTTTTTTCGATTCAAAAAAATAGAATATGTCTGGTATCAACACAAGGAAGCCCCTGCCCACTTTGGTTCAATGCTCGATATTTTTTATACAAAAAACGGGATTTTTGTGATTTTTTTCAGATTTTTAAAATTGGGCTAAAGTTTACGCTGTTTATAAAATTATAATTAATTCAAATCATGCCAAAAAAATCTGATAAAAATCCTGAGTGCTTTTCAAAGGCACTACAAGAACATAAAAAAATTGCGGACGAAATCGGAGAGGTGAAGGGTCAGACCCAGGTTGAAACGGCGTGGAATGCCTCATATATAATGTACAGTAGATAAGCAGCCATATTTTTTAAATAAATGTTTGTTTGTTATGTAAGTAGTATATAACTCAAGAATATCAATAAATATTTACGGGAAAATATTGAAAATATAAAAAATTAAGAATTCATCAGTACAAAACCATATTAATCGAGCCACTTTTATTAGGAATGTTTTTTAGTACTTGAATACAACGACTGTACAGTTTCATCGACGAGAAAATATTTTTCGAAGTTCAAATTATGTCTGTGAATTTCTATACCAAAATATACCCTAACAAAATTGACTATCATGTAGCAAGTGTGTAGCAAGCGGAAAATTGGTCGCTATTCGTAAAATCGACCATGTAGCGACGGCTGCGACGGTCACTACTTTTATTAGGGTAACTGTTCGTTTTGTTTCAGTAATCAGTAAAATTGACTCAGGGTGACTATTATGATATTCTGGACAAGTGTAATCATTACGGATTAATACTATATGAAAACTCTTATCTGAACGGTTTTCGTTAGAAATAAAAATTGGAACATTGAAAAATATTTTAAAAATTGTAGACTCACGCTTGACCGAAGGTTTCGTGATGGCGGCGATGTTGTGCGTCTTGCCAGCTGGACGTGATGTTGACCTCAGGCTCGGCACGTTTTGAAAGTATCACTGGCACATTTCTTCGGGGATCTCTATGTTGCAATATTTTTCACACTAACACTCGTGCGCGTTTGACGAAAAATTTTGACATGCTTCACAATATTAATCCGGCAATCATGTTCACGATATGAAATAACCCGATGCCATGGACAATGAAAAGCAAGATGTTGTGTGGCGTGATATGAAAGGCACAAATTTGGATTTTCATGACTTGAAGGAAGATCGTTAGATTATCTTAAAAATGAAATTTTTTTTCAGGAAGTCCCTCAGACTATTCTTTCAGATGGTAAGCATAAGCGAACCTAGAAAGATTGACCCGTCATCATCGGGACTCTAAGTAGCCGTAGTGAGTCAGTCCTACGCGACGCTTTAGAAGCGAGACGTGAAAAGTGGAAGAAAAGGGGCTCGCGTCGTGAAGCGAGGCGAGGAAGCAAACCTATGGGTGCTCGGGAAGCGAGCGTGGACGACAAAATTTACTCAATTGTATAAAAAAAACGGCCTAGACAGTGAAGTGGGTGAAAACAACGCGTGTGTGGAAACCAAGCTTGCGGGTTCACGGTGATAATATGAACCTAACGCCTGCTATGATTACGCAGCATGATTAGACGACCTCCACGATCCATTTCATTGAAACTCGAATGAGAATTGTGCAATTCAATCGAGAGCTCGATGATTAGAATAACGCTTGAGTTCGTCGAATATTCGGTAAAGGTAAATACTAATATCGAGAGAGTCCCTGGTCACCGAACTCGCACGAACCCAGTAAAGGTACTCATGTGAGACCAAAAATGCCCGAGTATAACGAATCGCTAACCTCTATGGTTAATTTCAATGAGATTTGATTAAGAATTTTGCATCGAGATCTCGTTGATTTCAATGAGATAAGAGCTCACAGAATATTGAGTGACGATAGATATTCATCTGGAGAGTCGAGAGAGCAGCAATGCTCAGGTAGTACGGTTTGACGACCTCCACGATGCATTTCAGTGAGACTTGATTGAGAATTATGTAATTTCTCATCAAGGGCTCACCGGTTTGAATTGAACAGGAGTTCGTCAAGTATTCGGAAGTCGGTCGAATTGGATACTCATCTATGTAGAGAATATATCGACGCTGCTTACGAAAAGGAACATATCTCAAATTTCTTACGAAAACTAGCACATAAGTCATCACCACGAAAACTAGCACATTTCAGGTTTTATCGCGAAAACTAGTATATTTCCGGTTTTATCTCGAAAACTAACACATTTGGATATGAACCATGGTTCCGTGCACGGAAACTAACACGTTTGGATATGAACCGCGAAAACTAACATGTTTCATAACACTGGACATGACTCTGATATTTTTTTCATCCTTTCTTTAATACTCTATGACTACTTTTTTCTAATTTTTTTAAACTAGCTTTTTCCACATCAGATTGACAAGTCATTTTTTACTTGCCATGATATACTGTTTTTATTTCAAATATATTTAATACATATTTGACTTCCTAAACTGTTGCCTGATGGGCTTGTGGAGAATAAATAGCGGATATCTCATCCTTTTGGAGTAGAAAAGCTAGCGCATTACTATATTCATTGCGAAAAAATCGATTTTCTTACTTATCTCGCGAAAATCAGATCGACTCATAACACCGAATTCTTATCGGTGGTTCTTTTTCATTTTTTTTACTCCGCGACTATTTTTTCTTTCCATATTATTGAGCTGGCTTTTTCTACTCAAAAATAATGATATATTGGCTTCTGGCGATTGTATCCCGTTTCATTTTTTTTCTCGAAAAGATCTCATTTTCCTCAGAGTAAAAAAAATTTTTTCGCAGTGAATGAAAAATATGCTAGGTTTTTGAAATGAGATTTTTTTTCCTTATAATGTTATCACGAACCCATGAAACGACTATTTCGGAATTCAAATATGTATGCTGTAAGGGAATTCTCAAAATAATTACAAAAATAAAACACAAAATTCGCAAAATTAAATTATTAATCATTTATTCACAAGTCTGGGCGCCAGCTGGTGTTTTTGGTGTGGTCCAGCGACTAATCGTAATAATAAAAAAAATAATAATAATAAAAAACGAAACAATTTTTACTCGCGGAGCTCTACCGCTATTTTTACGCCGTGCCCTTGGCCGCGAGCTGAACAAAGGAATATCGCGAAGAAAACAAGGGGGGAGGGGTGACGGGGGAAGAAGAAAGGAACGCGGAAAGAAAGGTACTCTAAATCTCAATTTTTATCTTAAATTCACTGGGCTATCTCAGGGCTAATCACTCGGATGGTTCGTCGCTATACGACCTCTTATTTATTACCGCGATGTATAATTTATTAGGCAAAGCCGCAAGAAAAATCTCGAATACTGAAAAAAGGGAAGGGGGGACTCTACGCGCGAACGCCACGACACCGATCGACACAAATACAATATTCTTGGGGAATATAATCAATTTACTCACTCTTTTTCGATTCTTAAACGCTCAAAATCTTTTCCTCGTCTTTTCCTCAAAATATCGTTTCTTATCGTCGTCTCAGTACGCCTGTTTTGCTCGATACTCGCAATTACAATTTTTCCCGTTGCGAAGTACGTGGGCTCTCGCTAACGCGTGGTCTCGGAATGAGGCCAAGATGGCCGAAATCTTGCTCGAAAGGTGAACAATGGCGATGGAATATAACGGGAGGGGAACGTCGTCTTCTTCATCTTCTTCATAGGGTAAGGGACAGGAGGGGGAAAGTGGAATCTCGTAGTTCTCCTTTACGCCGTACGGGCCTCCGCGCGACGTACGGTGTGGTGCTGCCGCCCCGTGCCTTTATGTCGAAGCTTCAAGTTCGTCGGCAGTCGTCTCTCTCTCTCTCTCGTTCGCGATGCTCGTGTCGTTGGAATCTCAGCTGTCACCAGTGCACAGCTCGACGAGATAATTTTCGATATATTTCTGAGGATCCGTCGCCGTTTTGATCGGGACGTCCCCCAAAAAAAAACATTGTGTTGTGTCTCGGTGTTTTCTCGGATAAATCCTCGTACTCAACAGTGCCGGGCTTCCTCAATTTGGTGTGTCAAATATTGACTGGATCGGGCGATGGAAAAATCGTCTCCAAGGTCGCGATGCCGTCCGGAAATTCTTGACGATAAATTTTGCAGATTGCTCGAAAATCGAGGATTTCTGCCCTTGGTCGCTTCTTCGTTCGGTGAAATAGTGCGGTAAGATCAGGAATATTTTTGGGGATTCTTTTCTGGGGAGGTTAGGATAGGTATTTTTGTCAGCAAAAGGGGAATATTATTCGGGGGATTTTTCAAGGATAAAAAGGACGATTTTTTAGGTGTGATTAAATTCTAATTTTAAATATCTAATTAATTTTAACAATATTTCGGTTTTCTTTCAGGTGTCGTGGCGGAGACCGAGACCGCCGCTCTACTATTTTATATTTTATTGTGACTTTCCGTCACAATGCAAATATTCGAGAAATAGAATGAAAGTGGATGAAATTGCTAGCAAGAGATATCCTATCCTTTTAGAGTCAAATATGCTAGCGCATTTCTATATTCAATGCAAAAAAAAATGGATTTATTTGTTTTATACCGCGAAAACACTGAGTCGACTCGTAATACTGGGTTAAATATCAATTTTTTTTCTCATTTTTTAATCCACGATTTTTTTTTACTTCAATTTTCTTAGATGACTTTATCTACTCCAAGTTGATGAGAGATTTTTTGTTTGCCAATTTATTAATTACACCTTATCAATTAATAATCTATCAGTCTGTATCAGTCTGGTAAGTTGAATACATTTTATATTGTTAATAACAATCAGTCCTATTTAAAAAATCTTTCGTAAATGAATATCTATCGCTCAAGCTCACGTAAAAAAATGTTAAAAAATGAAGCTACGAGTTTATCAAAAAGTTGATAACGCAACAAATATTTACTTAGTTTTATTTATTTATACAATTAGTTGATTTTTTCGGATTTTTACCCAGCCCGGGCGCACGGCAAAAAACGAAATGTCCTAGTTTTCGCGGTGAAAACCGAAACGTGCTTGTTTTCGCGGTGAAAACAAAAATGTGCTTGTTTTCGCGGTGAGAACCGAAATGTGCTAGTTTTCGCGGTGAAAATTAAAATGTGCTTGTTTTCGTGGTGAAAATCGAAATGTGATGGTTTTCGTGGCGGGATTGAAAAAGTGTTAGTTTTCGTAAGAAATTTGAGATATCTGCCTTTTCGTAAGCAGCGTCGATATGGTCGCCGAAATTCAATCTTTACGGTGATGATACTCACCCAAGTTTGGCAGTGATCAGGCAATACGATTCGAAGACCTTCACGGTTCATTTCGTTACAACTCGATCGAGAATTGTGACATTCTGCATCGGGAGCTCGCTGATCTGGTCGATCTGAATCGCACAAAAGTTCGTCGAATGTTTGGTCACATGAAAAACTCATGTCGAGAGCAATCCTGGTCGCCGACTCGCATGTTTCCAGTAAAATTACTCATGGGAGATCGGTAATGGTTAGGCCGCACGATTAGACGACCTCCACGGTTCAATTCGTTGATACTCGATTGAGAATCGTGCAATTCTGCATCGAGACCTCGTCGTATTGAATCGCTTGAAAGATCGTCGAATATTCGGTCGCATTAAATACAAATGTCGAGAAAGTCCCTGGTCGCCGAGCTCGCACGTTCCCAGTAAAGTGACTCGGGAGAGACCAGTAACAGCCAGGCAGCTCGATTCGACTACCTCCACGATATATTTAGTTCAGATTCGATTGAGAGTTGTGCAACTCCACATCCAGAGCTCCTCGATTATAATCGTATGAGAGTTCGTCGAATATTCGTTCGCCTTAAATATAATTCTCAAAAGAGTCCCTGGTAGCCGAGCTCGCACGCTCCGGGTAAAGTTACTCACGCGAAACAGGCAATGGTAAGGCAGTATCATTCGACGACCTCCCAGATTCATTTCATAAAGATTCTATTAAGAATGGTGTAATTCTGCATCGAGAGCTCGTCGATCTGAATCAAACAAGAGTTCATCGAATGTTTGGTGACATTAACAACTCATCTCGAGAGAGTCCCTGGTCGCAGAGCTCGCTCGTTCGAATCTTGCCTCTTGGCCTTGGTCTTCGTTGCGAGTGTTTATTATAATCTGACCCGCTGCCGTTGACAATGAAAAGTAAGTTGTTGTGTGGCGTGATATCAGCGGCAAAAATTTTGATTTTTACGACTTTATGGAGAATCGTAGAATTATCTTAAAAATGATTTGTTTTTTTAGAAGGTCCCTCAAATTATTCTTTCGGATGGTAAGTACAAGCGGACCTAGAAAGATTGACCCGTCATCATCGGGACTCTAAATAGCCGTAGTGAGTCAGTCCTATGCGACGCTCGAATAGCCAGACGTAAAAAGTGGAAGAAAAGGGGCTCGCGTCGTGAAGCGAGGCAAGGAAGCAAACCCGTGGGTGCTCGGAAAGCGAGCGTGGACGACAAAATGTACTTAATTTTATGAGGGAAACAGCCTACACCGTGAAGCGGGTACACAACGCGTTTGTGGAAACCGAGCTTGTGGGTTCACGGTGATGATATTAACCTAAGATCTGCTATGACTACGCAGCATGATTTGACGACCTTCGCGATCCATTTTGTAGAGACTCGATTGAGAATTGTGCAATTTCATCGAGAGCTCGATGATTTGAATGACACGAAAATTCGTCGAGTAATTGGTCACGTAAAATACTTATATTGAGAGACTCCCTGGTCGCCGAACTCGCACGTTCCAAGTGAAGGTGCTCATGTGAGACCGAAAGTGCCGAAGCACAACGTATTACTAAGCTCTATGGTTCATTTCGATGAGACTTGTGAAGTTCTGCATCAAGATCTCGTCGAATTGAATTGGATAAGAGCTCATAGAATATTAAGTAACGGTAGATATTTACACTACGACCTTGGTTTGTGCAACAGCGGAGGGATTGGCGCCGCTTCACACTTGCAAAAATTGAGGTGCGCAAATGTCGCCCGTGCGTGCAATGCACATCTCACACAGTCGTGAGCCGTGTCCACTACTCACAACGGCGCTCTCACACCATGTGCCATACGATCCTTATCCGCCACACAGTGAGGACTCTTTCAATAATCGAAATTGCATAAATAGAGGTCGTAGTGTATCTCGAGAGTCGAGAGACCGGCAATGCTCAGGTAGCACGGCTTGACGACCTCTACGATGCATTTGGATGAGACTTGAATGAAAATTATATAATTTCCCATCAAGGGCTCATCGGTTTGAATGAAACAAGAGTCCGTCAAGCATTCGAAATTCGGTCGCATTGGATACTCATCTGTAAAGAGATATATGGTCGCCAAGATTTAATGTTCACGGTGATGATACTCACGCAAGACCGGTAATGATTAGGCAATACGATTTGACGAGCTTCACGATTCATATCGTTAAGACTCGATCGAGAATTGTGAAATTGTGCATCGAGAGCTCGTCGATCTGAATCGCACAAAAGTTCGTAGAATGCTTGGTCACATGAAAAAATCATATCGATAGAAACCCTGGTCGCCGAGCTCGCACGTTTTCAGTAAAATTACTCATAGGAGACCGGTAATGGTTAGGCCACACGATTAGACGACTTCCACAATTCAATTCATTGATACTCGATTGAGAATTGTGCAATTTCAAATCGAGAGCTCATCGTATTAAATAGTTTGATAGTTTGTCGAATATTCGGTTACGTCAAATACTAATCTCGATAAACTTCCTGGTCGCCGAGCTCACACGTTCCCTGTAAAGTTACCTACGAGAGACCAAGCAATGATTCAACGACCTCCACGATTCATTTTGTTAAGACTCGACCAAAAATTGTGCACTTCTTGATCGGGAGCTTGTTAATGTAAATCGTACAAGAGCTTGTCGAATGTTTGGTGACATTAAAAACTAATCTCGATAGGTTCGCTGGTCGCCGAGCTCACGTGTTCCCAGTAAAGTTACTCGCGAGAGACCGGTAATGGTCACGCGGCAAGATTCAACGACCTCCACGATTCATTTTGTTAAGACTCGACTGAGAATTGTGCAATTCTTCATCGAGAGCTTAGCCATTTGAATCGCACAAGAGTTTGTCGAATGTTTGGTGACATTAAAAACTTATCTTGAGAGATTCCCTGGTCGCGGAGCTCGCACGTTTCCATTAAAATTACTGACGAAAGACCAGTAATGGTCAGGCCGAACTATTAGACGACCTCCGCGATTCAATTAATTGAGACTCGATTGACAATTGGGCAATTATAAATCGATAGCTCGTCGATCTGAATCGCATAAAAGTTCGTCGAATGTTTGGTCACGTAAGAACTCATCCGGAGAGCGTCCCTGGTCGCCGAGCTTCCACCTTTGCATTGGACATAGCGGCGGACAATGCAAGCGGATACTCGTCGATTTTAAGTCGAATCACTCTACAAAAACCAGAGTGTTTCGCCCTTTGGAAGAAATTTCATTCACAAGAGGTGTTCGAAGTGTCCGCCTTCCATTCGGACGCACAACTCGGCTCGTTTAACACACTGTTCTACACACTTACGTGGAATTTCTGGCGTGACTTTATCGGTTGCAGTAATTATTCGCACGCATAAGTCGTCGAGATCCACTGGGTCAGTGAATCCGTAAACTTCTCCCTTCAGAATACCCCACAGACAGAAATCTGGAGGTGTGTGGTCGGGCGACCTAGCCGGCCAACGCACTGGACCATCACGAGCGATCCATCGATTACCGAACCGCCGATTAAGCTCTTCAGTAACCAGACGATATCGGTGTGGTCCAGCTCCATCTTGCTGGAAGAACATTCGCTGTCAGGTATAGAGTGGTACTTCTTCGAGGAGCTCTGGGAGGTCCTCAGTCAGCAATTGGAGATACGATTCCCCCGTGACTCTCGCCGGTACTTCAACGGGTCCAATCTGTAATAAACGTTCAAGTTTAATGTTATTTTTTCTGATCATTGAAATGAAAAAGGAATCGTTGTAATCATTTCCTTTGTGTAACTAAATTATGTTGAAACAAAAGTTTCTCAATAAAATGATTACTGTAGGTGTATATTTTTCCACTGTTATGTTGCAAATTTGAACAAACTATTGCGTGGGTAACTAGACAAAGAAAAAAATAATCAACCCCACTTTGGAGCAATATGAGATGTCGACGGGTAGTTTTTCGTTTGTAGAAAGTTGTGCGCATGATAGATTATTATGAAACTTGGAAGGTACTCTTTTGAAGGTCGAAGGATAATCGTCGAATCGAATCCCTGGGGTTATTCCTGGGAGAAAAAATTTTGGACCCCACTTTGCAGCCACATGGGATCTCAACGAGTAGTTTTCCGTTAATAGAAAGTTATCTGCACGATAGATTCATACAAAACTTGGAGAGTACACCCACCAAGGTCAAAGGATGCATTTTGAAATTAAATTTAGTGGCTGACTGCACAAAGAAAAAATTGAAGCCCCCATTGTGTTGCCACATGTGAGATCGACAGGCAATTTTTCCTTCCAAGTGAGTTGGCCTCACGGAAGATTCTAACGAAACTTGAAGGGTACACTAATATAGGTTAAAGGATAAATGTTAAAGTGAATCTAATGGGTAACCAGGCAAGGAAAATTTTTTGGATCCTACTCAGCAGCCACGCGAGATCTCAGCAGGCAGTTTTCTGTTCTCAGAAAGTTCTCCGCCCGATAAAGTCTTATGAAACTTGGAGGATACTTTCCTGAAGGTCAAAGAATGAACGTCGCATTGAATTCACCGGGTAAGTGGGGGAAGAAACCATTTGAGACTCCATTTTTGAGCCACATGAGATCTCAACGGGCATTTTTTTGTTCCTAAAAAGTTGTCTGCACGATACATTATTATGAGACGAAGACAAAATTGAAGGCCCCATCATGTAGCTACGTGAAATTTGAACGGGTAACTTTTCGGACCAAGAAAGTCGAATAATCGAATTGAATCCAGCGGGCAACTAGGGGAGGGAAATTTGTGGACCCCACGTTGTAGCCACGCAAGATTTCACCATGCAGTTTTTCGCTCCTAGAAAGTTGTTCGCACTATAGATTATTATAAAACTTGGAGGGTACACGCCTGAAAGTTGAAGGAGAAACGTCAAATGGAATCCGGCAGGTAACTAGGCGGAGAAAAATATTTAGACCTCACCTTCTAGCCACGCAAGATCTCAATAGGTAGTTTTTCAGTTTCAAGAACGCTGTCTGCACGATACATTTTTACGAAACTTGGAAGATATACTTTTCAAAGGCAAAGGATGAATGTCAAAATTGAATCCAGCGGGTTACTAGACGAAGAAAAAATTGCAGACCCAACTTTTTAGCCATATGAGATCTTAATGGGCAGTTTTTCCTTCCTAAAAATTTATCTCCCCGATAAATTATGATGAAAGTAAAAGGGCACTTTCATAAACATCAAAGGGTAAATGTCGAATGGAATGCAACTGACAACTATACGAAGATAAAAATTGAGCTCGCCCTTTGTAGCCACATGGGATCGGAACAGGCAGTTTTTCGTTCTAAGAAAGTTGTCCTTCTTTTATCATATAAAAAAAATTCCATATAGTTGTGGACCCCAATAGAGCCTGGGTTTTTGTTGAGTTCTAATCGAGAAATAAAAAAATAAACTATTTACTATTTAGCGTACCTTTAATTGTTCGCTCTTGAGTGCCAATACATCAAAATTCAAATCTGACCATTGCTTTTTGACTGGAAAAAGCTCTCTTTTCAATAAAACAAATAGAATATTAATCCAATATGTAAAAAAAAATTACAGCCAAAAAACTGAGAACAGAATTGTTTTTATTTTTTTCGGTCCTTAGGGTCTACTGAATTTTATCGAAATGTTATTGAACATTGTTCAACATGGTAAGAACGTACAGTAAATTCTTCAGCTTGCCTTTTTTTTTGTTCACTGGCAATAAAATTGATAAGTTTTGTCTAGCACAATTGAATTGCATTAATATTAAGACAAAACTTAGTTATTACAGCAGAATTAAAATCTGACCAGTTATTTTTTACTGGAAAAAGCCCTCTTTTCAACAAACCGAATGGAATATTAATCTGAAACGTGAATAAAAATGAGAAAATAACCGTTTTTATTTCTTTTCGGCCCTCAGGGTGTACTTAACTGTATCGAAAATTTTACTGAACCTTGTCCAACATGGTAAAAACATACAATAAATTTTTCAGCTTGCCTTTTTTTTGTTTACTGACAATAAAATAAATAAGTTTCGTCTTAATATTAATGCAATTCAATTGTGCAAGACAAAACTTATCAATTTTATTGCCAGTAAAAAAAAGGCAAGCTAAAAAATGTACTGTACGTTTCTGCCAAGTTGAACAAAGTTTAGTAAAATTTTCGATAAAATTAAGTAGACCCTAAGGGCCGAAAAAAATAAAAAAACGGTTCTTTTATCAGTTTTTGGGCTGTCATTTTTTTTTACATTTCGGATTAATATTAGAATTTGCTTTATTGAAAAGAGAGCTTTTCCAATCAAAAAGCACTGGTCAGATTTTAATTTTGCTGTATTGGCACTTAAGAGACAAGCATTTAAAGGTACGCTGAATAGTTTTTTTTTAATTTTTCGATTAGAACTCGACAAAAACCCAGGCTTATTGTTGGTTAAGGGGGGTCAATACGCCGATTTTTGAGCATAACTATAGATGTTGGTTGAATAAGTGTTAACCTCACCAATGGTTCCTCACTTGACGCATGAAATGAAGAAATTTTTGACGCTAGTTAGAACCCTGAAGGTGATGCAGTTCTCTAATAAATCAATGTTTAAGTTTAACAACGCTGTGCACGACCCCGACCGAACCACTTGCCAAATCAAATTGTACGAAGTCTCATTTTGTTCGTAACACTGTTCCAGACTGCTGAAGCGTGGCGAATTGTTTTTAAGATCCTTATTGTGGAGTGACAGGCCACTTTTTGGAATTTTGAAAGAATAGGCTAAAAATTAAAAAAGTTGTCTGTAACTAAAAAATAAGGACCTAAAAAAAAAGTGTGTCACGCTGCAGTCCGGGAAAGTGTTAGGAAGAAAATGAGACGACGTAGGATAAGATCCGTCAAGCGGTTTGGTCAGGATCGTGTACAGCGTGGCGAAACTCAAAAATTGATTTATGAGAGAACCGCGGAATGTTAAGGGTCTAACTAGCGTCAAAAATGTTTTCATTTGATACGTCAAACGATGTACCATTGGTAAGGTTTACACGTATTAAGGAGGTTCATCTGGTTAACGATTTATCAAACAGATATTGATAAAAAAAATCAGAATATAAGTTATTAGTATCTAAAAAGTCATCTCTTAAAATTTCAAGACATGAGAATACCTTATTCTCGTGAGAAATAAATAAAAATGTCATTCCTAAATTAATATGGGATTTTATGGGTTTCACTGGTTTTTCTGTCTATAAATATGAAATTCACAATCATTACAAAATAGACATTGACGAAAATTTAATAATTTATAAAATAAAGATCTAAGGAACATTTATAGAGCTTCATAAAGTCGATCAAGAACCTGTGAGATTCATAATAAATAAATTTGTCTCAAAAAATGTTGATTAAGTAAGCTCACTACGCTAGACACAATAATTTTTCTTTTGACTCACTCGGTACCAAATGAACCTCTTTAAAGGAAAATCTAATATTATGTTCAAAAATCGGCGTTTGGACGCAGACTCGACGCTTTTAACATTTAAATATTTGAAACGTACGATGTTTGAATGGCAATATGCCGTCAACAACATTTTTCCAACAACGCTGGTCATAAGTTATTATGAAATATTTGAAACAGGCATTTTTATTTCGATGAAAAAAAAATTACCGCACTAGTGGAAAAAATGAAAAGATCCCAAAAATTGTATAAATTTTTGGTGGTTTTTAAAAATGCTGGATCTCATTTAAAAATAGTCATATCGAGGTTTAAAAAAAGCATATTGAAGCTTTAAGTTTATAGTTTTGAGATCTTGCAGCGAAAAAATTTTCGCAGCTGCAGGTTCCGCGCAATCCTAAGAAATACTGTGAAAAAAAATTTTGCGATTTTTTTGTACTATTTTGTTGGCTGCAGTAATTTGAAAAACAAATTTTCAGCTAAAACAATGCATTGACTAGGTAGTTTGTTTATTCCGCTTGAATTTGTTTATTTAGATGTCGATGTGACCATTTTTCACTGAGATATTAAAATTGTAATGTAAAAGTATACTTTTGTCTTTGACCATTGATATCCCAGCAACCAATAATAAAACAGAAAATAAAAGCGGGGTTTCGAAAACTGAAATGAATTCTCTACAAGCATTGACGATGGTTTTGGGAAGAAATTTTTTTTTTCTCCCTTAAGTGAACTGAAAGAACGGGAGAAAATAAAATATTTATGGTTTTTTTTAGGAAATCAACGATTCAATTATAAGTATTGAAAAAAATGACTGATGTCAGGAGTGACTTTTACAGCTCAATGTACCCACATAAGCCCTGTAAAGTTTCAATGTAATATATCGAACGGTTTTTTTGTTTCAAGTAATGAAACTTTTGATGGAAATTAAATTATCGCAAACAGCGGTTGAATGTATGGAAAATAAAAACTTCGAAAAAATTTGTAAAAAATGTTGCAACGTTTTTTTTAGTCCTTTTTAGATAAATTTAAATGCCACCTGCGATGTAAATGTCCAAAAAAATCGAACAATTTTTTTGTTGGGTTTAATAATGGTTATGAAGTTTTAAGGGGTGACAAAAATAATCCTTTATTTGTATTTTTTTAAATGTTGATTTTTTGAAACAAAAGAACCGCTTGGTAGATGAAGTAAAAACTTTGCAGGGTTTTTAATGTAGCTGGTGATTTCCTCAAAAATGAAACAAACAAAGAAAAACTTACAAATTGAAAATTTGCACGTCGCTTCCTCAGTATTTTTTCGCATTTACAAATCCTCTTCTACGAGCAAAAGATTTTCACAGTTTTAGCTTCCTCATAAAGGAAGCCTTGTAAATACGAAATAATACTCTGGAAGCGATGTGCAAATTTCCAATTTGCAAGTTTTTTTTTGCAATGACGGAAAACTTTAGCATCCAAACTATCAATATATAAAATATTATTTTCTTAGTCTGATATCGTAAAATATGGAAAGTTAGAGTGATCACCCTCTTTTTTTTTTTTTTTTTTTTTGCAAAATTCATACAATTCAAACTCCTCAATCGAGTTTTGCGAAATTTAATACCAAGTTTCTTCGTATATTAAACTATCTCATATATGTACATATTTTGAGCTGGATATCGCAAAATTTGCAGAAGCGAGAGCGATCAAGTTTTTCTTTGAATATTTGAAAATCGCATAAAATTTGCACAGCTCAAGCGATTTTTGCAAAATTTGCAGAAGCGAGAGCGACCAAGTTTTTCTTTGAATATTTGAAAATCGCATAAAATTTGCATAGCTGAAGCGATTTTTGCAAAACTGAATACCAAATAACTTTTTTCATTAAACTATTATTATAGAAATTTTGAGCCTGATATCACGAAACCTGTGCAAGGTAGAGCGATCATGCACTTTTTACAAAAACAAAAAAATCAAAATTTTATAAATCACGAACCTCTTGAGCAATTCTCGCGAAATTCAATACCAACAATATTTTTCACTCAAACTACCGGTATAATTTGTTTTAACCCGATATCGCAAAATTTGCGGACAATCGAATAAAATTTACATAGCTCAAGCGATTTTTGCAAAATTGAATAAAAAAATATGATTTCTCGATCTTTTAGGACATTTTGAACATACTGACATGAATATCTCGAAAAAAAATTTTTTAACGAAAACAAAGCTCCCTTAATGAAGAAGCAAAACAATAAATAGTCCTTATTATGTTTTTTTAAATTCATGTCAAGGATGGATAAGTTTTTTTTGTTGTAAAAAATCATCATCAATCTTTGTTGAGTATTAATTCAAGTTTTCGAAACCCCCCTTTGTTCTTGCGATGTTGTTCTTTGCGATAATTGGTTGCTGAGATATCAATGGTTGAAGATAAAAAGATCCTTTGTCATAGAAAGTCCGATATCTCAGCAAAAAATGGTCACATCAACATCGGGGAAAAAAATGTAAGCTGAAGAGACAAGGTATCCGGTGTATGCAGTGGTTTGCTGGGAAAAATTTGAAATTTTTTTCACACTATTTCGTAGGATTGCGTGAAATCTATAGATTCAAAAATTTCTTCCCTGAAAGATATATAAAATAGAAACTTTAAGCTTCAAAATGTTTTTGTAGACCTCGATAGGACCATTTTTTACAAAGATATAGAATTTTAAGAAACCACTGAAAGCGTAAAAAAGTTTTTTGACCCCTTAAGGTAGTTGAGTCGTTAGGGCAAAATGCTGACAAAAATCAGAAATTATTAGTAACGAGAGACCATTCATTGATAAGGTAGTCAGGAAAAATTTCAAGGCGATTAGGAAGCTCGTTATCGAACAATTAACATTAACAAATTAAATGTAGTTTTATGGAAACTTATATAATTTTGCGATAAGTTTTTTTTGACCTCTCAATTTTTTAATATCTACAATGTACTGAGAGCAACGGAAACAAAACAAAGTTTATTGATAAATATTTCTTTTCATTTGTGTAAAAAATTATTTTCAACAAAATATTAATTTTTTAATAACGAGCTTCCTAATCGTCGTGAAATTATTACACAACCTCTTAAATACTTAATACAAAAACATACCAAATTTCGAGGATTTTCTCATCATTTTTTATTTTAACCCTTAAAGGGGTCGAGTCAGCGTCAAAACAGCGATTTTTGAACATATATGTAAATGTTCGTTAAATACATGTCAACCTGATCAATGGTCCATCATTTGACGTATCAAATGCAGAAATTTTTGACGCTAGTTGGAACCATAATGGTGCAGCGATTCTCTCATAAATCAATTTTTGAGTTTCACTGCGCTGTGCACGATCCTGACGAAACCGCTTGACCGATCTTATCCTCCAACGTCTCATTTTCTTCGTAACACTTTTCCGGACTGCTTAAGCGCGGCACATTTTTATTTTAGGTCTTTATTCTAGATTTAACGGCCGCTTTTTGAATTTTTGGCCTTCAAAAATTCAAAAAATGCCCTGTAACTCCATAGCAAGGAGCTAAAAAAAAAACGTGCCGCGCTTAAGCAGTCCGGAAAAGTGTTACGAAGAAAATGAGATGTAGAATAAAATCCGTCGAGCGGTTTGGTCAGGATCGTGCACAGCGTAGTGAAACTCAAAAATTGATTTATGAGAGAACAGTTGCACCTTAAGGGTTCTAATTAGTATAAAAAATTTCTGCTTTTGATACGTCAAATGATGAAGCCATTGATCAGGCTTACACGTATTCAACGAACATTTATATTTACGTTCAAAAATCAGCATTTTGACGCTGACTCGACCACCTTAAGAAGGTTAAGGGTACCCAGTCAGCGTCAAACCGCCAATTTTTGAACACCAATAGGAATGTTCGCTGAATACGTGCAAGCCTGAGGAATGATCCATTATTCGACGTATCGAATGAAGAAATTTTTGACTTTAGTTCGAACCCTCAAGGAGCAGCAGCACTCTCATAAATCAATTTTTGAGTTTTACAACGCTGTCACGATCCTGACCAAACCGCTTGACGGATCTTATCCTACGACGTCTCATTTTCTTCGTAACACTTTTCCGGACTGCTTAAGTGTAGCACATTTTTATTTTAGGTCTTTATTATAGAGTTACAAGCCACTTTTTGAATTTTTTAAACAAAAAATGGGTCAAAAATTCAAAAAGTGGCCTGTAACTCTATAATAAGGACCTAAAATAAAAATGTGCCACACTTAAGCAGTCCGGAAAAGTGTTACGAAGAAAATGAGACGTCGTAGGATAAGATCCGTCAAGCGGTTTGGTCAGGACCGTGCACAGCGTGGTGAAACTCAAAAATTGGTTTATGAGAGAACCGCTGCACCTTAAGGATTCGAATTAGCATCAAAAATTTCTTCATTTGATACGTTAAATAATTGACCATGGATCAGGTTTGCAGGTATTCAAAGAACATTTATAATTATGTTCAAAAGTCGGCGTTTTGACGCTGACTCGGTCCCCTTAAAGTAACGATGATAGAATTCTGAAATATTGGTATGGTCTTACATGAAGTATTCAGGAGGTCGTGTAAAAATTTCACGACGATTAAGAAGCTATTTATTGAACAATTAACATTAACAAATTTCGTAGCGACTCAACTACCTTAAATTTTTGCAGTAGGGTATTATTATGCAATTCGAACAAAATTCTAGCAATGAAGAAGTAGTCCGACTTACCAATTGGTCGCCGATCGTGCCAGCCCACAGATTCACGCTGAATCGTCTCTGGCTACCTCTTTCACGTGTAGCGTGAGGATTCTCACTGCTCCATTCGTGCTGGTTCCTAATATTCCGGATATCACCTTCCGTGAAGCACCACTCATCCGTGAACAAGATTCGCGATGCAAATCCCGGATCTCGCCGAACCTGACGAAGTAGCCATTGACTGTATTCTAACCGGAGTGCTGGATCACCACCTTCCAGTACCTGAACCGGGTAAATAGCCTATGGCTTCTGACCGTCCTCTCGCACAACTTGATGAACAATCCTATGATTAATGTTCAAGTGACGTCCGACCGCTCTCGTCGAGGTTCGCGGATTATTATGAAACTCGTTCAAAATGCGCTCCTCGTTTGCGACTGTACGAACGGTACGCGGCGCACCACCGTCTTGACCCCGTCGCGGCGTCAAGGTAGCAAAATCACGAGCCCGATTGTACGCTTCAATGATTGTTGAATAGTGCGGGTGTACGCGTCGCGGATATTGTCGGGCGTACCTAGCCGCCGCCGGTGGACCTTGAAAATTTTCAGCGTAATAACAGCCGATCATATCAAGATAATCGACGTGCGTATAAACGTTGTTTCCCCGACGATTCATCGTGAAAGACTAAATCGCTGAGGGGATGAAGAAGCCACTGCGAGCATGGAAATATCGAAATATAGATATAGCAACCACGAAGAACGGTTTCGCGGAATATGCAACAATGTATACAAATTTCCAAGATGAAGTGTATCGTTAGTATGTAATGTATAGCTACGATTTTTATCCCTCGAGTTTCTCATCGGTTGTTTTCGTTGCCTCGATGAAACTCGATTTTCGTAAAATACAAATGGTACTTACCGCATTTTTTTAAAATTCGCATTATTCATTAATATTCATTGTGATGATTATTTTCTCTAAAAACTTCCAGTGTCAAGAACAGATTTTTTCTATAGTTAGTCGAGTTGAAAAGTCCTTAGCAATTTTTAGATTTTATTCACACCTGAATTATTATTAATTTTTAAAGATATATCAATGAATTGTGCCCGATAAGCTGGCGTTGTAAGTCCGTGTGCGGTACGCGTTTGTAGTGGTGCGTAGAGATGCTGTGCTTCCACCACGTGAACGCTAGCGCTCGTCGGTGAGAATGGTTCGATGTAGTAGTACGCGTCTCGCCGTATTCTAGATGGTAGTATGGGTGCGACTCATAAGGAGACCTTGGAGTACGTGGATCACTGATTCGGACGAAATTAATTTTTTCAACAGATAGGCCGCACCCAAGGGTGTAACAAGTGCAAGTAATAGAATGCACCTCTCAGCCGTTGTCGAGATAAAAAATAATCAATATTTTTGTAGAATTCATGTACTTTTAGCGTTAAATTAGATTCAACGAGAGCGCTAGTGTAGTAGCAAGCGTCGCCACTTTGTAATCGGTAGATCGTATCCCAGCAGGGACTTTAAAGTTTTTTTTTCTTAATTTTATCATTTCAATGGAAACTAGCATGCGATTAATTAATATATCGGCAAATGAATGAATGAATATATTTTATTGCCCTCCGTACGTAAAAGTGCCATTTTACGTATGTGAGTTCGTACTGCGTCTTCAAGAGAGAGAAAGAGTGATGTGTGAGCGAGAGAGAGAGAGCGATAGGCCGTCAAGAGCATGCCCGCGTGTACGTACGTGTATTAGTATGTATATAGAACAGCAGTAAAATAATGAAAATATCAAGAATGAAAATAATAACAATTTAATGAAAATTATAAAAATAATTTCAAAAGTACAAGAAATACAAAAAAAAACATAATTTCTACCAAAAAATCCCAATTTCAAAACAAATCAAAAATCAAAGGTGTGCAGCCAATATAAGTAGACAATAAAAAACAACAACAATAACAGAATAATAGTAATGAAAATATTAACAATTTAATGATAACGAATCAAAAAATGAACAATTAAAATAATAGCAATTAAAAAATAATAATAAAAACAATTGAAATGACAATTTAAAAAAATACACAAAACCCGATTTCTCAAAAAATAATAACAATTTCGAATAACTAAATAGAAATAATCAAAGCCGTGCGGAGAATGTCAGTTGACTTCCAACGCGCGATGGCCTTGGAAGGCGTTCGGAGACGTTCGGAGGACACAAAAAATAATAATAATTAAAATAATAACCATTATAATAATTTTAAGAAATAACAATAAAAAAAAACCTAAACAATTTTAACAATTTTTTTGGTTCCTTAGTTTTTGTGATAGGCTTCTCGCACACTCTCTTAATTCATCGGCAAGGATAATTTGTCGTGTCGGCGAAATGCATACAAGTATTGACTTCCGTGGCGTGTGGTTGCACACACCCTGAATTTATTTTGGAGATTCAAAATATGCACGTAAAAATTGAAATTTCTTAATAATTACACCAGTAACTATTTCATTAGTCCAATGTTTCATTCATTATTAAAGTAGTCAGGAACAATTTCAAGACGATTGGGAAGCTCGTTATCGAACAATTAACATTAACAAATTAAATAAAATTAAATGTAGTTTAATGGAAACTGATATAACTTTGCGATAAGTTTTTTTTTTGGCCTCTGATTTTTGTAACATCTACAATATACTGAAAGGAACGGAAACAAAACGGAGTTTACTGCTAAATATTTTTTTTATTTGCTTAAAAAATTGTTCTTAACCAAATGCTAATTTTTTAATAACGAGCTTCCTAATCGTTGTAAAATTTTTACACAACCTCTTAAGTACTTCATACAAAAACATACCAAATTTTCAGAATTTTCTTGTAATTTTTTTATTTTAACCCTTAAGGGGAGGTTACCGTCGAGAGGCATGAAAAATGCATGCACTTTGGGAATTTTTTTGAATACAAAAAAATACTTTCGAAAATAGTTTTCTCATTTTTCATTCTTCAATCAATAGAGAATAAAACCCAATTTTATTTATGAAAAAAAGATTCAAAATGGCGGCTCCAGCTACCGTCAAATAAAACCGTGCACGGCGTGTTTTGGTCTGCGTGGAGTGCTTCACAGCTCTGCTGGTTTATCCGAATCAAAAACCGGTTGAAAATTATCAAGCTATGTAGATTAAGTTTGGGGGCCCATACCGATTTCGGTTTAAAAAAAATCCTCTGAATATCGAAATACGAGCTATTTGAAAAAAAACTCTATTATTTTACCGTGTTTTTTCCGTTTTTTTTGTTTTTAGTATTTCCAAATCAATTTTTGATAAAAATCGCTTCCGTATAGCCCCACAAATTGAATTTCGTCTCAATTACACCAAGATTCATGTGAATCGGTTCATTTGTTGAAGCTGTAGAGCGCCCTGCGCGATAAAGAAATATTATTCCTAGAAAAACGCATTTAAGTTTAAATTTTTTAATAATCTTTGAAAATTTACTTTAAATATGAAAATACCCTTTTACTTACGTCTCCTAAACACTTTAAGGATGCATATTATGTAAAAAAAAGAAATCGAATTTTTCATCATTATGAACGGTAACCTCCCCTTAAGAGGATGTGAAAGAACCTGTTTTACCGACAATTCTTCGGCCAAGTCTTTCTCATGAATACTGAAGAATTAAAAAAAAAAACAAAGTTGTAGGCCCTGCGTAATATCTTGATGCAGAGCCTAAAACCTTCCTTTTGCCCTAAATGTCGCCAATCTCCGAGAAAGACTTGTCCGAAAATTTCAGCTATCTCTCTCGCAGTCATGTAACAGCTGATCATCTTTCACACCCTCTTAAGGTTACCCAGTCAGCGTCAAAACGCCGATTTTTGAACATAAATATAATTGTTCGCTGAATACGTGCAAACCTGACCAATGGTCCATTATTCGACGTAACAAATGAAGCAATTTTTGACGCTAGTTGGAACCCTTAAGGTGCAGCAGTACTTTCATAAATACATTTTTGAGTTTCACTACGCTGTGCACGATCCTGACCAAACCGCTTGACGGATCTTATCCTACGACGTCTCATTTTCTTCGTAACACTTTTCCGGACTGCTTAAGTGCAGCACATTGTTTTTTTACGTCCTTCTTATAGAGTTACAGGCCACTTTTTGAATTTTCTAAACAAAAAATGGGTTAAAAATTAAAAAAGTGGCCTGTAACTCTATAATAAGGACCTAGAAAAAAAATGTGCCGCACTTAAGCAGTCCGGAAAAAAGTTACGAAGAAAATGAGACGTCGTAGGATAAGATCCGTCAAGCGGTTGGGTCAGAATCGTGCACAGCGTGATGAAACTCAAAAATTGATTTATGAGAGAACCGCTGCACCTTAAGGGTTCTAAGTAGCGTCAAAAATTTCTTCATTTAATACGTCAAATGATGGACCATTGGTCAGGTTTGCACGTATTCAAAGAACATTTATAATTATGTTCAAAAATCGGCGTTTTGACGCTGACTCGGTCCCCTTAAGGAGGTAGAAGTAATGATGATAGAATTATGAAAATTTGGTAGGTTTTTACATAAAGTATTGAGGAGGTTGTGTAAAAATTTCATAACGATTAAGAAGCTATTTATTGAACAATTAGCATTAACAAGTTTCATAGCGACTCAACTACCTTAAAAGTGACTAAAAATCACGAATTACTTTTAATTTTTAATCACTTTCAATGAAATGTTGGACTAATGAAATAGTTATTGAAGTATTGAAGAATTTTTATTTAAAGGTGTATTAAAAAAATCCTTAAAAAGTACGTGAATTCGAGATAAATATAAATTTCTGATTATTTATAGAGGATATTTAGAAATAGTAAATTAAGCCGGGCGATGATTCAATAACATTGATTGTACCTGGCCTTATTGGAATTAATGAGAAAAAAATACGTTGGAAAAAGAAAACAATTTTTTTTACGACAATTTTTAAGGGAGTTATGGTATTTGTTTAGAGGGGTCGAGTTGGCGCCAAAACACTGATTTTTGAACATAAATATAAATGTTCGTTGAATACGTGTAAAGCTTAATAATGGTCCAACATTACACGTAAGAAATAAAAAAAAATTTGACGCTAGTCCGAACCGTTAAGGTGGCGCGGCTATCTCGCAATTGTTTACTTTCACTGCGCTGTGAACGATTTCTGACTTAATAGCTAGACGAATCTTATCCTACGACATCTCATTTTATTCGTAACACTTTTCCTTACTGCTTAAGCGCGACACATTTTATTTTGAGGTCATTATTAAAGAGTAACTGGTCACTATTTCAATTTTCGACCCAATTTTTATTTTCGACAACTCGAAAACTTGCTTGTAACTCTGTAATAAGGACCTAAAAAAAATGTGCCGTCCTTAAGCAGTAAGGGAAAGTGTTACGAATACAATGTGACGTCGTAAGATAAGATTCTTCAAGCTATTAGATCAGAATCGTGCACAGCACAGTGAAATTCTGAAATTGAGTTGAGATAACCACCGCACCTTAAGGGTTCGAGTTAGCGTCAAAAATTTTTTCATTTGATACTTCAAATTATGGACCATTGGTCAGGTTTACCAGTATTGAGCGAAAATTTATATTCACGTTCAAAAATCGGTATTTTTACGCTGACTCGACCCTCTTAAGGGGAGATATACACCTAGATGGTGGGAAAAATCGATTTTCTTTTTTTTGCATTTCCTTCAAGTTTGATGTCTCAAGAATATCTCCTCAAAACGGCAAGGCAATATTTCGATAAATAAACGAGTTACAGCCGAAAACGTGGAACGTGAACATTTATCCATTCCTGAATTTTCAAACGCGCTTTTCTCGAAACCACGTTTTTCGAATCGGCACCCAAAATTTCTTGAAAACCAATGAACCGATTACCTTGAAATTTGGTGTGCCTATTCTGTATACCATTATCGAGTAGATGTCATAGGATTTTCTTTCCGTTGCTTAGTTTTTTTTTTTATAAACAAAATAGTAACTAATTTTTGGCCCAAAAATCGTTACTTATGTTGAAACGTTCGCCATTTTGTCATAAATCGATATTTTCAAAATCGGCTATGTCATCTACTAGATGATAGTATCTAGTTTAATAATCTTTTTGGTTTTTTTGTTTGAGATGATTTTTGAACAAACGGCAGTGGGTACCGTGTAAGAAGATTTTTTTGCGGCGCTCCAAGAAACATGAGATATCTGTATATAATTGTAATATTTTTTAATACAAAAAATTAAAAATATTCTTGAATATGTAAACTTTCATTTGGTTCAAACTCCAATCCAAAATTTTTAATAGTTTTCGTACAAAAAATTCGCAAAAATGACCTTTTTTTCGACCTCCTAGGTGTATATCTTCCCTTAAGAGGAGGCTAAATACCGACATTTTTCGTGCGAGTGCGAGAGAGAAAGGATGATAGGGGCCGTGTGAGAGCGAGAGAGAGGGTCTTTAGCCTGCCCTTAAGAGGAGGCTAAATACCGACATTTTTCGTGCGAGTGCGAGAGAGAGAGGATGATAGGGGCCGTGTGAGAGCGAGAGAGAGGGTCTTTAGCCTGCCCTTAAGGGGAGGCTAAAGGTCAACATAACCTCAAAAATTTCTTAAACCATTTTTCTCTTAGATGGATTGATAGAATAAAAAAAGAAGAGTGGGGCCGCCTGCGTAATTAATGTGTACAGGCGGCCCCACTGTTGTTTTTTCATTCCATCAAGCCATCTCCGAGAAAAATGTGTTGGAAGTTTTAGCTCTATCTCTCTCGCACTCACCAGAGCGGAAAAGCGGGGGAGGGGGGATTTACCCTCCCCTTAAGAGAACCGCGTGAAGGTTGCTGCGGTGTGAAACGTAGTGCCTCTACCACGCCACCCGGCTGCACCGACGCTGGTGTCCGCTGTGCCACCGCTACGCCTGGGCGATCAACTGCAAACTTTATCCGTCCCGAGATGAAAGCTCGAAACGGTGTGTATGATATTGAGTGATATTCCTAACACTATTAAGGGGGTGGCAGCGTTAAAACGGCGATTTTTAATAATAATTTATCATTTTCGTAGAATACCTATAAATATGATGTATTGTCCACGATTTCAGGTACCAAATGAACAATTTTTTGGGACTAGTTAGAACCCTTAAGGTGCAATGGTGTCCTGAAAAGCCTAGTTGTGAGTTTTTACAATCAGCGCATGATTCAGAATGAACCGCTGGACGGATTTTGTTGTACGAGGTCTCATTTCTTTCGTAACACTTTTTCCCAAGGGATTAACGCGGCAGATTGTTTTTTGCTCTTTATTTCAGAGTTGCAGGCTGTTTTGAAATTGTTAGCCTATTTTGAACTTTCCAGGCATTGTCCTGGTCACAATTTTGACTTTAAACCAAATGTGCCGCGTTCATCTCGTGGGAAAAGCGTTACGAAGGAAATGAAATGTCGTAGAACAAAATCCCCCTAGCAGTTCTTTCTGAATCATGCGCAGAATGTAAAAACTCAAAAATAGGTTTTTTAGGACACCGGTGCACCTGAAGAGTTCTAGCAAGTCCCAAAAAATGGCTCCTTTGGTACCTCAAATGGTGGACGATACGTCATATTTGTAGGCATTCTACAAAAATTTTAAATTATCATTAAAAATCACCATTTTGACGCTGACTCGACACCCTTAAGGGGTAAGGCCACTCTGCAGAGAAAAAACGGCATATTTTGTGACTTTTTTCAGCGAAACCATAGAATAAATCGGATGTACAAGAAAGGTATTTTATTATACATCTAATTGACAGTACTTGATTATTTTGTTACGGCGATATATGCCAAAAGGGCGACTGTGTAGGATTTTTCCGATGAAGCATTTATTTGGTGATAGTCGATGGCCGTACCAACAGCTCCCATAATTTTTGAATTACGATGAGGCTCCAAAGTTTTATCGATTATAGATAAGAGTAGCTATGAAAGTACGTAGGATTTTGTTGTTGTTGTTTTTTGAAAAGGTGACGTGTTTCTAAACAATAAAGTATAAATTGGTATGAAAAAATCGCCAGTTAATTGTTTGTGAATAAGGAACTGGAATATATCGGGAAAATCCTACGTACTGCCTTAGAGAACGTAATGATAAGTGTACAGTAAAAATTTTAGATAAATAGGTTGAAATTTGTTTGAGTTATGCGTACGGCCAACTTGAAAAAAGTAGTCTAGAGATAAACGAGTTTCAAATTAGTAGAAAGCCCGTTGCGGATGAAGTGGGGTTGCACTGGAATACGAAAATCGAGTAATTAAGGATTTTTCACGCACCTCACCTTTTGAAATAGAATTCTATACCTACGAAGCCATCTTTTGAACAAAGAAAAATTGACTTTTCGAAAATCGTGGAGTGGCCTAACCCCTTAAGAATGCTAAGGAACTTGAATGATGACAAAATTTTGATTAACGTAGTAATAAATAAAACGAACGGAAAAGAGGAAGTTGATTCAATCTTTCGGGATTAGCAATGTCCGTGGTCCGTCGTCGCGCCTAGTGAAGAAACGAAATGGAATATTGTACAACGATTGGGGATGAAACCAGCCACGAGAAAGGTTTCAATGATTCTTGCAATTTCTGGTAAATGATCTCGTTCTATAGGGTTGATGTGATCCCTCAGAGTTAGCACTATCGATGGTTCGTCGTGGTGCCTTGCGAGAAAACGACATGGAAGTTCATACAAATATTTGGGGATGAAACCAACTACGTGAATGGTTTAAAAAATTATTGAAAATTGTAAATAATGATCTTGATCGTTAACAGACGTTGATTGAATTCCCCGACGTGAACACTTTTCATGATCCGTCGTAGTGTCGAGCGACAAAACAACGTGGATATTTGTAAAGCCATTCGCGGATCAAATCGACCACGAGAATGATATCAAAAATCATAGAAATTTTTAAAAAATGAAGTCGGTCAATCGCGCACGTTCAATTAATCTCTCGGAGTCAGCCGTATCTATGATCTGTCGTTGAGCCTAGCGACAGAACGACACGGACGTGCGTAAAACCATTCGAGGATAGAATCAATTACAAAAATTTTGTCAGGAAATCTTGAAAATTGTAGAAAATTATATCTTTTAATCGTGGACGTTTAATTCATCTCTCGCAGTATTCATAATTCCAGATCCGTTGTGGCGCCTAGTGGCTGAATTACATAAATGTTCGTTAAACCATTCACGAATGGAATCAACAACGAGAATGCTATCAGAAGTTTTAAAAAATTGTAAACAATTATTTCCGTCGCCGCGTGTAGCGAGGGAACTGCACGGACGTTCATACAACCCGTAGGGATTTAAACGCGATTCGTTGGAAAGACGCTCAGATTTCAGATTTGAAATTTGGACAAACGTAAAGGAACCCTTCTCCAGGTCCTCAGCGAAGCTCGGGACCGTGCTAGCTAATTTAGACCGAACTCAACTGAGGGTGACAGTGGGACTAGCAAGCAAACTGTGTCTTGCAGAGGAATCGGTCTGTCAAAGATGCAAGGATGGAGAAAAAACGCCACTCCATCTCATTACGAGGCGCCGGGGGCTGACGGGCATCAGGAGTGACGTCCTTGGGGCACCTGTCATCACTGAATTCAGCCTGAAAGACACAGGGGTGAGCAGACTTCTCCGCTTCGCGCGTGAGGCCGACTTGCCTATGGGTCCGACAAGCTAATAAGCGTGCCAAACGAAGGGCTCGGGCACAATGATCCATTAGGACTGAGTGCATGAATAATTCAAAACACAGCACAATGCAATGCAATGTTAATGTTCAATGTCTTTGTTATTTGTAACATATGTATTAGTATTATTTGAGGGTACCCAGTCAGCGTCAAAATGCCAATTTTTGAACATAAATAATAATGTTTGCGGAACACGTGCAAACCTAACCAATGGTCCATTATTCGACGTATCAAATGGAGAAAGTTTTGACGCTAGTTGGAACCCTTAAGGTGCAGCAGTACTTTAATAAATCAATTTTTGAGTTTCACTACTACGCTATGCACGATCCTGACCAAACCGCTTGTCAGATCTTGTCCTACGACGTCTAATTTTGTTCGTAAAACTTTTTCGGAGTGCTTAAGTGCGGCACATTTTTTTGAGTTCCTTATCATAGAGTTACAGGCCACTTTTTGAATTTTCAAGCAATAAATGAGTTAAAAATTCAAACAGTGGCCTGTAACTCTATAATAAGGACCTGAAAAATGTGTCGCACTTAAGCAGTCCAGAAAAGTGTTACGAAGAAAATAAGACGTCGTAGGATAAGATCCGTCAAGCGGTTTGGTCAGGATCATGCACAGCGGTGAAACTCAAAAATTGTTTTATGAGAAAACCGCTGCACGTTAAGGGTTCGAATTAGTGTGAAAAGTTTCTTCATGTGATACGTCAAATAATGGACCATTGGTTAGGCTTGCACGTATGCAAAGAACATTCATAATTATATTCAAAAATCGGCGTTTTGACGCTGACTCGGCCCCTTTAAACAATTGAAAATAACTTTGATATTTAATAACGATCAATTTTGTTTATAACTGTCGAAATTTTCTGCTTCCATCAATAGTTGTAGTTGAGTTTTCCTTATTCTTTTACTTTTCTCCGCTACTGTTTCTGTTCCTTCTTTTGCAATCGCTTCACCAATTTCTTCCGTTCCCTTGTTTGTCACATCTCTAATCTCTTCGCTCTGAATCCCTCCATCAATCCCGTCCTCTGTCACGTTTCAATCCTCTTCTCTCTGAATATCTCCTTCCGTTCTTTCTGTTATGGCGGTAGCTCTTCGAAATTTCGATTGAATATTTTGTATGGCCGCATTTCCAATTTCTTCGAAGCTTTGACTGAATGTTAGTAATGCAAGGAAGTAACGACGTAGAGCGGATAGTATCATTTGCCACGTTGAGAGAAAACAGTCATACCATCATCAATGTAATGAACGCCACGAAAGAGAGAAAGTGATTGGAAAGGAATGTTTGGACAGGAAAGTGCAAAGTAGAAATTCCGTTATTTCTAACTAAGTTTTGAATGAAACTATTGAAAATGTGTACACGATCAAGTAATGAGCCGTAACAAATGCATGATGGACGATCCCGAACGGGAAAATAAAAGAAGTAATAAGAATACTCACAACGGACAATTTTCGGATGTAAATTTTTGTATCTGCCATTCTTTCAAAAAATTTGCCATAATTTGACGATGCCGAGCGATGAAATTGCGAAGATATTCGCGCCGCTTCATAGGTGCACAGCTCGAATATACGAATGTCGATACCTCGAAAATTTCCGACTGCGTTAAATTGGCTTTCACGAGATCCAAACCAACCAGCGCAACGATGAGTCTTCCCAATATCTCTGGCATGGGTAAAATATTTTTCTCATGTTTCACAATGTGATTTCGCTTGAAGGGGTACCCGATGTGACTCATTTTGAAATCGCGGTTAAAAACCGATAGTGACTGCTAGCGAAGCTGGCTGAATTCTATGTCATGGACTATCAGCAAAGTTCAAGTTAGAGAATGTTGCAGCGGAAAAAAAACAAACAAAAAAATGGTCGAGCAAAAATTGTTTTGAACGCTAATCGGGAAAGCATCTGTAAAAAGAATGTAACTGAGATTTGTGTGATCGTTCGTACATGGAGGGCAAGTATACCGACGGAAATTGGGAATGTTATGAACAGAAACTATAAAATGTTTTTCAAATGTATTATATATTCAGTGTAATGGAAATTTGTTTTGTAATGTAATAATTAATTAAACGAATTTTATTTAATAGACCGGATAATCATGGATGTAGTGCAATGTTCAGCTACCTTGGTCAATGGTCGAAGTATTTATCAATATTTTATACTAATGAGGTTTGTCTTGGTATCAGTTTATGTATTTATACGTTGGAACCATTTTTTGAAAACATCGAATATGCCGAAAGATCGTGACTGTTGATGTAGGACATGTGGCAAAAGCCGTAAGGGAAATGTAAGAAGGAGCAGTGGCGTATTACCGCCTAGGCGAACCTAGGCAATCGCCTAGAGCGGCACAATTTGGAGGGGCGCCACGACCTGTAATTTTTTTCCGATGTCTTCTTTTCTCCCGAACATCTGGTTTTTTGTTTTAATTTGACGAAAAGTGAAAATTATTATTGTCAAATTATTTTTCTTCCATGTTATGATGAATGTACTGATATTTTTTTTACATACATTCGAATTTTATTTAAGATTTGCCACTCACAAGGAAAGGGTGCGAGGTGTCCCCCTCCAATTTCGACAAATTTTTAATCCATCAAAAAATAAGAGACACATATTTTTTTTTTATCGACGCCCACGTGGTGTTAAGGGGTGAAATCAACCGCTGACATTGGGCATGTTAGAGGGTCGGTAAGCTGTTTCATATAGAAAGAGTGTACCGATCGGAATAAAACCGATTCCATGCCATGGCTCATGTCGAGTAATGAAAAACCCATGTTCATCTTTTCACGCAACGTCGTCTTAAGGAGGTGAACCACCCCGTGACCGTTTTAATTTTCATTCATAACGAAAAATTATTGACCGATTTTGATAAAACGAAAACCAAATTGAAGAGCAGCAAAAAAAACGCTCACGTATTTTTCGATTTTTCAAAAAAAAAGTTGAAGGGGGTTTTTAGCTGTAGAGGGTCAGTGATCTGTTTCACATAGAAAGATTGTACCGATTGGAATAAAACCAATTTAATGATATTGCTCATGTCGAGTAATGAAAAACACATGTTCACCTTTTCACGCAACCTTGACTTAAGGGGGCATGTATTGAATCAGAAATGACGTCAAATATCCAGTTTGACCAACTTACAGCAGAGTTTACGCGGGTGAAGTTTCGCAAAGATTATGCTGGTTAAAAAATTCTATAAATAAATTATTTTCACCCGTGTTCTATTATTCATTAATCGTTTCGATATTTGTACCATGCGGTACCGCCTAGGCGCGCCACAAAGGCTGCCTAGGGGCGCCACAGAGCCTAAACCGGCCCTGAGAAGGAGTAGAGGTCAAATGGTCTAGTGTGCCATCAGACACGAAGAAAAAACTTACGCGAAGGCACCAGGACAATTTTTCAACGATTTTTGGAATGAAATTTGGTAGAATGGTAGTAGAGACGCGCACAAAGTAAACTGCGAAATCTTTAGCTCAGATCTGTAGCCGTTCCCGCGAGATAGCAGAAGATGGGTGGAAAGTTTTACAATCGGTCCTAACGTTAAACGGTTAAGCATCGGAGGCCGTAGCTAAGAAGCGAGTGTTGCGGCTAACCATTCGAGCGTCCCTTATCCAAGTGTCGCATAGTGTAATTTTTTGTTTCGAAATTCACTTTAAATGAACATGTAATCGGCATGTGTGACATGAATGCTACTTTGGCATTGATGAAAATGTAATAAGCGCAGACGAAAATGAACACATTTGCATATCTTAACTTCCCTATGACCGTTTTTCCAAAATGAGTAGCTTCGACCGACCGCGAAACATCTGAGAGCGTACGCTTTGCCAACATGTTTATTGTGCACAGTGCGTGCGTGCGCGCGTACATGCGGTTGTTTTGTATGTCACCGTGAAATTATTGATCTGCTGGAAATACGAATAGTATGACGCAAGAAAAGTTATTATAATGAAAAATTCGTCCCAAGAATATAATACTCCTGGGATTTCAAATCAGCCCAACCTGAAGCAACAGATCTGGAGCCTTTATTATGATTTTTTTGGGAAATAATTGCTCAGCTATAAAAAATGTTGGAGTAAATAAAAAGTAGAATGGTTAATAGTAGGAGGACATTTCGACGATGAGAAGATCCTGGGATCCGGTATCGCTTCTATGTAAAGCTTATAAGATAGAGTACTCTGTAACTAATATTTTCGAAAAACCACGATATGATAAACCACGTGAAAAGTATGAAAATCTCTTAAAATTTTGATAGAATGATCGTGATCGTTCGCGGATGTTGATTTCATCGCTCGAAATTAGTACTGTCTATGGTCCGTCGTCGCGCCTAGCGGGAAAACAACAAGGATTTTCGTACAATCATCCAAGGATGAGATCAACAACGAGCAGTGTATCAAATAATCTTCTTAATTGTGAAGCCGGGCGACTTGAAGACGAATGGGGCTGCGGCAGGCCAATGCCGCCCAAACGTGCAGATGTGGACGTCCATGCGTAGCGCGGCAAACTGCCTGGCGTGCTGCCGCGGGTCGATCCAATCGCGGTCGATAAACGGAAAAAAATTGTGCGCAGTGTTGTACCCCAGATACCTCAATTACGGAATACTACGAATATTCCAAATCGCGATACACACGTGTCCCAGATTTAGCAATTGTTGTCATTTCATCATAATACACGCGCGTTCGAACTCGAGCAGGTGCAATTATGCTGAATGACAATTACGCAAGCGACGCATCATCGTCGTCTCGGCCAAGCACTGCCAAGTCAGCAGTTTTACTAAATACGAAAATCTCGTAATTCATGTTATCTTAACCGAATTACGAATATAAATACTAATATCTTGTACTAAGAAATTATTGTTAAATCAATAATATGATAACAAAGAAATGCTTACGCGATTGCGCTCTTTCCCGTATATAACGGACCCGAGAGCAGACACAAAACAGTTCCGACTCAAAGTACCAACCTGCACGACTGGTCCGACGAGGCGAGCGCAACGCGCCTCTGTTAATTATTACCATTTGTATTTTCTATTTCTACGATAATAAAATATTCTTTTATACGACTACCTTTGGTTCGACTCATTTGGGTTCTAACCCTTAATCTGGTAAGATCCCGATCAAAATAACGGAGTAATCTCAAACTCTCGCCAGTCAGAGTAGCAAACTGAATTTTGGCAATACAACATTGGTGGCAGCGGTGGGATACCAGAGTGAGTAAAAAACGAATCTCGTTAAAAGAATTATCATCGCTGAATAGAAAACCATCAAGTGAAGTCAAACCTGTACTCGAAGAAGTTCCGAATACGGATGCCACCTGCTTAAGTAGAACCAGGTGAAGAAGCGGCCCTTAAAGGAGATAAGTGCCCAAGGAACTAAACGTTAAAGGACAATCCTGCACAAGAAGTAGCAGAAGCCACCGAAGGAATCGGTGAAGAAGAGGCTCTCAAGGGTGAGAAGAGCCCAAAGGAACCACGGACAAGATACGTCAAGGTTCCACGCACGATCAGAGAATCATAGAGAACGTGCCGATAGATAAGGAAATCGGACGTAGGACCAATCGAAATCACCGAGGATAAGCTGCAGCATCCTCGAAGGACGTCGCCAAACGGGAGAACGTCAAGCAGAGTTGAAGGACGGCCAGATGTGGAAAACAAGCGCACTGTAAGTGGCACCACATTCACTCACCACAAGCTTTATAAAGATCAAAACTTTATAAAAAGGTTTCACATAAGAAACAAAATAGGTCATAATCAAGGCGAATAACAAAACAAAAAATATTTATTGTATTCTGAGAATTAAATCGATGTCAAACGCGCGGAGTGACATATGGGCACTCCTCTAAAAACTCCCAAGGCAGAGGGTACACAACGCCGAAGCAATTCCCTAGGTGACTTACCAGAGGCCCTAGGAGAATTCACACCAGCTCTCGCAGAAATCGCTTATCGAGCAAGACGAGCGCTCACTGAAGTCTCTCCTAATACAAGTACTGAATCAAATTCTCCAAATCCTTTATTTCGAGTAAACACTCGGAGAGGCAGCGCTTTTCAGCCCGGAGACGGGCTCGAGGAACTCGACGACAGCGTTTTCGAGCCTAGGGTAGAGATGGCAACTAACGAACCGGGAAACACATCACCAGGGAGAAATGTAGACCCTCAAGCAATCGACAACGAAATAGAGAATATGAGATCACAATTATACGATCTTAACGCTTCCCGAAGACCAAACATCAGCAGTTGGTACACCGACCATGTGAATACTACAAACGCATTTGGAAACTATAGCATACTGAACGGGATGCCAAGGATCTCGCTTCCACAGGCGGGAGCAGGACCGATTCCCTTCTCCAATCTTCGGACTGTACGAGAAGACGAAGAGCTCGAGCATTTACGGGCGTCCGGCGCTGAAATGGACGCACGAATGAGCGCAATAGAAAGGTCCTTAGAAAGGACGCTCGACGCAATAAATCAGCAAAACCAGAGGGAAGGTTTCGACGCACAACCATCGAGACCACCACGCCAAAGCATTTCAAGCCGGAGGTGGACAGAAGAAGAACCTGGAAGAAACCTCAACGAAGAACCGGATTATCTCGACATCGGGACTGCACTAAGAAATGTTAAGAGCTTCGATGGAAATAATGCGGATCAACTCGAAGGATTCATATTATCGTGTGAGGCTGTTTGGAAATTAGTACGGCCTCGACAACGCGAAACCTTGCTCACCCTTATACGAAGCAGCAAGTTAGAAGACAGAGCCACAAAAGAAACCAAGCACAAGGTTATTCGGAATTTAAAGGACCTTCGGGCCGAATTAGAAGCCCTTTACGGTAAGAAAAAATCGCTCGCTGCCTTGCAGTACGATTTTTGCTTGCTTAAACAAGGCACAAAAGAATCAGTTTCGACATACGCAACACGAGTCGAAAAATTGACAGCAGAAGTCATCGAGAAGTTGTGCGAAACAATTGATGCGGCAGGAGCTCGTTATATAGAACAAGCTACACGACGGAGCGCGCAAATGAATTTTGAAAACGGACTCCATAAAGAAATTCGGGCCATCGTACGGGCCAGGAACTATCAGATTTTACACGAGTTCGTAGTAGGGGCAATAGAGGTCGAAAAAATGACCTACCCACACGCAGAGGTTAACCAAGAAGAACGTCATCAGGGCAATAATAACCAACGCCCACAATCTGCAGTCGGTCCAGAAAATAAAGGTGAAACTAAATGCTTTTCATGCGGAAAAATTGGACACCGCGCAAGGGATTGCCGAAGGACTGGACAAAATAAAGAAATAAACACGGTAGACGCTGTTTGCGATTGTTGCAAAAAACTTAGAGGTACATCGGAAACCCAAAAGCATCATCCAACAGTCTCAGAAACCGAGAACAGCAAAATTGCCGTAGGTGCAATAGAGATAAATGCGCTCACGATTCCAAAAAATCGAGAGGAGACAAACGAAATCTGGATATTCTAAGAACTATTTAATGAACATTGTTACAACATTTTGAAAGATTATCAACGAGAGAAAACAAGTTTTAGCTCGCCGGAGACGAGCGAGAAGAAAAGGGACTTTCTTCTTTTTAAGGGGGGAGGTATGTTGTACCCCAGATACCTCAATTACGGAATACTACGAATATTCCAAATCGCGATACACACGTGTCCCAGATTTAGCAATTGTTGTCATTTCATCATAATACACGCGCGTTCGAACTCGAGCAGGTGCAATTATGCTGAATGACAATTACGCAAGCGACGCATCATCGTCGTCTCGGCCAAGCACTGCCAAGTCAGCAGTTTTACTAAATACGAAAATCTCGTAATTCATGTTATCTTAACCGAATTACGAATATAAATACTAATATCTTGTACTAAGAAATTATTGTTAAATCAATAATATGATAACAAAGAAATGCTTACGCGATTGCGCTCTTTCCCGTATATAACGGACCCGAGAGCAGACACAAAACAGTTCCGACTCAAAGTACCAACCTGCACGACTGGTCCGACGAGGCGAGCGCAACGCGCCTCTGTTAATTATTACCATTTGTATTTTCTATTTCTACGATAATAAAATATTCTTTTATACGACTGACTTTGGTTCGACTCATTTGGGTTCTAACCCTTAATCTGGTAAGATCCCGATCAAAATAACGGAGTAATCTCAAACTCTCGCCAGTCAGAGTAGCTAACTGAATTTTGGCGATACAACAGCAGTTTGGCCGTGTTCAACTACGCAGCACGTTGCGACGCAAACAAAACATCAGCCGGATCACTTCCAAACAGTTGCTTCATGCGTCCTCAACGAAAAGAAAAAAATCATTGATTTCGTTAGATCGCGAACGTCGATTTCATCCGTCATACTTAGTTAAAACACTATCTACGGTCTGCCGCGGTGTCTAGGAAGGAAATGACATGGACATTCGTACAAGCATTCGAGGATGTGATCAACCACGAGTACGGAATGCAGAATGCTTGGCAATTATGAAAAATGGTCTCGTTCCGAGTCACTGTCGGTGGTCCTTCACTGCGTCTTGCGCGAAAACGACGTAACCGTTTGTGCAATCATTCGGGGAAGAAATCGACTACGAAAAAGGTATAAAAAATAATTTAAAATTGTAAAGAATGATCTCGAATGCTCTTGGACGTAAATTTCATCCCTCGGAGTCAGTACTGTCGATGGTCCGTCGTCGCGCTTAGTGAGAAAACGACGTGAACTTTCGTGTATGCATTTGGAGATAAAATCAACAACCAACAATGAGAATGGTATGAAAACTATTTAAAAGTGGTGAAAAATGATATCGTTCTATCACAAATTTTGATTGTATAACTTTGAGTTGGCACTATCGGTGGTCCGTCGTCGCGCCTAGCGAAAAAGGACGTGGACTTTTACACGTCTATTCGGAGACAAAATCAACCATATGGTAAAAGTGGTATAAGAAATATTCGAAAACTGTAATAGCACTTTGTGATACAAGTGTGCAACGACTATTATCCGAAGGTGAAGTTGGTCGCACGAGCCGCTCGTGGCGAAAATGACGCTTTACAGCCAGGGCTGCAATAATAATACTGCGCATGCGCAAATCGACCCGATTTAACTTCTCATACCACAGCAGCACTCGCTTCCGGTTCGTGTTACTGTGGTACTCGAGCGGCTCGTGCGACCAACTTTACCTTCGTATCGTAGTCGCGTTCTGACACATGTACCACATAATATTTTTTGTAACAAATTCGTAAAAAGTGCTACTCCTGGTGCATGATAGAGTGCCGAAATGGTGCTGTACAGCCAGAGATGCAATAAAAATACCGCGAATGCACAATTCGGCCCAATTTCACTTTCTCGCAGGAGTGCGAGAAATTCTGACTTTCTCGCACTAATGCGAGAAAGGAAATCGGGCCGATTTGCGAATGCGGAGTATTATTATTGCATCCCTGGCTGTAAGGCGCTATTTTCACCACTCTCGGCATGCACGAGAAGTAGTACATTTAATGCATGTGTTGCAAAAAACGTAATGTTATTCAATCGATATCGATGGTTTCATTCCTCGTAGTTGGCACTGACGATGGTCCAACATCTTGCCTGGCGAGAAAACGACACGGACGTCAGTAGAAGCACTCGGGGATGAAATCAAATATGAGAATGATTTCGAAAATCTTAGAAAGTCGTGAAAAATAATGTCGTATAATCCCAGACATTCATTTCGTTCCTCTGAGTTGGCACTATCGACGGTTCTTCGTTGCGCCTAGAGCGAAAACGACGTGCACTTCGTGCATCCATTCGAGGATAAAATCAACCGTGACAATGGTATATAAAATCTGAAGAAATGGTAAAAAATGACGTCGTTCAATCGCTATAGTTGATTTCATCCCTCGGAGTTAGCACTGAGGATGGTCTGATATAGCGTCTGGCGATAAAACTGCACGAACGATTGTACAATTATTCGGGGAGAACCGAAACTATGAAAAAGGTACAAAAAAGTACAAGAAATTGTGAAACATGATATTATTTTATCGCGTATATTGATTTCATCCCTCGGTGTTAGCACAAATGATGATACGTCGCTGCATTTGGCGAGTAAACGACATGCACGTTCGTTGTATTATGTGGCGATGAAACCTACCACGTAGATGGTGTGAAAATTTCTGAAAAATTTGGAATAACAACATGATAGTACATCGTCGCGTTTTGCGAGTAAACGACATGCACGTTCGTTGTATTATTTGGAGATAAAATGTTCACGAGAACAGTATTAAAATTTCTCGGAAATTTGGAATAATTATATCTCATTCAATCTCATTCTCCGATCTCATCCAATCACCGAATTTGATTTCATCACTCGAAATTAGTACTGTAGATGGTCGGTCGTCGCGCGTAACGAGAAAACGACATGGACGTTCGTAAAATATTCGGCGATGAAATCAAACACGAAAATGATATCGAAAGTTTTTGAAAATTTTGGAAAATAATATCGTCCAATCACGGATATTGATTTTATCTCTTGGAGTTAAAGCTATTGATGGTTTGTCGTCGCGCCCAGGGACAAAACTATAAAGGTTCGAACATTTATTTGCAGATGAAATCAACTACGTGAATGGCATCCAAAATTTTTTTAAATTGTGAAAAATGATCTCGTTTAATCATGGATGTTGATTTCATCCGTTGGAGTGTCGGTGATGCGTCATCGCGATTAGCGAGAAAACCAGAAACGTTCGTGTAACCATTCGGAGATAAAATCATCCATGAAAATGGTATGAAAAATCGTTGAAAAATCTGAAAAATGTTGTCGTCTAATCGCGGATGTTAATTTCATCCCTCTCAGTTGTAACTATCGATCGTCCGTCGTCGCGCCTGGCGAGAAAACCATAAACGTTATTACTACCATGCGGAGATGAAATCAACCACGTGAATGGCATCAATAATACTCAAACATGGTGAGAAATGACCCCGATCGTTTGGAGACGTTGATTTTATCCTTCGGAGTTAGCAAAGTTCAAGGTCCGACGTCGCGCCTAGTGAGAGAACGACGCGAACGTTCGTAGAACCATTCGGGGATAACATACGAGTAAACCACGAGAACGGTATGAAATTTTTTTGAAAAGTATTAAGAATGAGCTCGTGCCTAACGAGAAAATGACGTAGAGGTTTGTACAACCGTTCGGAGATGAAATGGACTACGTGGATAATACGAAAATCCCTTGAAATTTATAAAGAATGATCGTGATCGTACCCGGACGTTGATTTTATCTCTCGGAGTGAGTGCTGTCTATGGTCCGTCATCGCGTTTCGTGAGGAAACGACGTTGGCGTTTTTACAAATATTGAAGGGTAAAATCAACTGCGAGTACGATATCGAAGAATATTAAAAATTGATAATAACAATCTCGGCAGATCGAGGACGTTGATTTAACATATCGGAGTTAATACCAACGATGCTCCGTTATCGCGCCTAGCGAGAAATGACATGGACGGTCGTACAACCATTCGGGGATGAGATTAACGACAAGAATGGTAGCAAATATATGAAAAATTATGATAAAATATTTTCTGCGGTACGGAAGTACATTTCATCCTTTGGAATAAACACTGTCGATGGTCAATCGTCGCGCCTAGCGAGAAAACAACGTGGACTTTCGTACAACCAATCGGGGATGAAATCAATCACGTGAATGGTATAATAATTTAATAACACTTGTAAAGAATGATTTCTATTGTTCGCGGATATCGATTTCATCACTCGGAGTTCAAACTATCGAGCGTCTGTCGTGATGTATAGCGAGGAAATGACATAAACGTTTTTACAATCATTCTGGGATAAAGTTAACAAGGGCAAAGGTATAAAAAATTATAAAGAATTTTTAATATTGATCTCGATCGCCGTCAGACGTTGATTTCCTTCCGCGGAGTCAGCACTATCGATGGTCCAGCGTGGCGCCTAGCGAGAAAGCGACATGGACGTTAGTGTTAATACTCGGAACCATAATCAACCACTAGAATGGTAACAAAAATTGTCGGAATTTGTGAAAAATGATCTCGCTTAATCGCGAATGT
This sequence comes from Alloplasta piceator, assembly GCA_946863875.1. Lineage (NCBI taxonomy): Eukaryota > Metazoa > Arthropoda > Insecta > Hymenoptera > Ichneumonidae > Alloplasta > Alloplasta piceator. The sequence goes on from OX333075.1 coordinate 30,517,665, forward strand.
TCATTTCATCGTCCGGAGTTAATCCGACCGATGGTTCGTCTAGCGAGAAAACAAAATAGACGTTCGTACAACCATTCGGACATGACGACAACCACGAAAATGGTATCAAAATTTTTAGAAATTTGTTTGAATAGACGTCGTCTAATCGCCGACGTTGATTTCATTCCTCGTAGTCAGCACTTTTGACGGTCCGCCGTCGCACCTAGCAAGAAAATGGTATGGACGTTGGTACAACCATTTGGACATGAGATCAACCGCGACAGTGGTATCAACACTTTGTGAAAATTATGTATAATTATGTTGTCTAATCATGGACGTTGATTTCATTCTTCGTAGTTAGCACTATTGATGGTCTGCCGGCCAGGGCCGGATTAGGCTCTGTGGCGCCCCTAGGCAGGCTTTGTGGCGCCCCTAGGCGGTACCACATGCTACAAATATCGAAACGATTAATGAATAATAGAACACGGGTGAAAATGATTTATTTATAGAATTTTTTAACCAGCATAATCTTTGCGAAACTTCACCCGCGTAAACTCTGCTGTAAGTTGGTCAAACTGGATATTTGACGTCATTTCTGATTCAATACATGCCCCCTTAAGTCAAGGTTGCGTGAAAAGGTGAACATGCGTTTGTCATTACTCGACATTAGCAATATCATTAAATTGGTTTTATTCCGATCGGTACAATTTTTCTATGTGAAACAGATCACCGACCCCCTACAGCTGGAAACCCCCTTCAGCTTTTTTTTTGAAAAATCCACAAGTACGTAAGCGTTTTTTTTTTGCTGCTCTTCAATTTGGTTTTTGTTTTATCAAAATCGGTAAATAATTTTTCGTTATGAATGAAAATTAAAACGGTCACGGGGTGGTTCACCTCCTTAAGACGAAGTTGCGTGAAAAGATAAACATGGGTTTTTCATTACTCGACATGAGCCATGGCATGGAATCGGTTTTATTCCGATCGGTACACTCTTTCTATGTGAAACAGCTTACCGACCCTCTGACATGCCCAATGTCAGCGGTTGATTTCACCCCTTAACACCACGTGGGCGTCGATAAAAAAAATTCGTGTCTCTTATTTTTCGATGGATTAAAAGTTTGTCGAATTTGAAGGGGGACACCTGGCACCCTTTCCTTGTGAGTGGCAAATCTTAAATGAAATTCGAATGTATGTAAAAAAAATATAAGTACATTCATCATCATGTGAAAGAAAAATAATTTGACAATAATAATTTTCACTTTACGTCAAACGAAAAAAATACAGGTGTTCGGGAGAAAAGAAGACATCCAAAAAAAATTACAGGTCGTGGCGCCCCTCCAAATTGTGCCGCCCTAAGCGATTGCTTAGGTTCGCCTAGGCGGTAATACACCACTGGTCTGCCCTCGCGGATACCGAGAAAACGACATGAACGTTTGTAATAGTGCATTATGACCCGAGGACAAAAAAAGTTTTTTGTACGAGGGTCATACAATATTTTATTGCTCGACGGTGTTAAGTGCCGTTTTACGTCCGGAGGGCAATAAAAATATTTAAGGCAAAACATAAATTGTGTAAATGGTATCAGAAATTTTAGAAAATTTTGAAAAATAATCTCATAAAATTTCGTGCATTTATGTCATTCCCCGGAGTTAGCATTATCGATGGTTGGGTATGGCGCTTAGCGAAAAATCGACATTGACGTTCGTACAACCATTCACGGATGAAATCAACCACGCTCATAGCATCAATAACATTTAAAAATTGTAAAGAATGATCCTGCTCGTACGTGGTAGTTTATTTTATCCCTAGGGGTCAGCAAAGTCTATGGTTCGTCGTCGCGCCTAGCGAGAGAACGACGTGGACGTTGGTACAACCATTCGGGGATGCGATGGACCAAGATAACGGTATAAAAATTTTTCGAAAAATGTTAATAATGATTTCGTTTGATGGCGGACGTTGATGCCGTCGCTCAGAGCCAGCACTGTGGATCGTCCATCGTCACGCTTAGTTAGAAAATGACGTCGAGGTTTGTGAAACCGTTCGGGGATCAGATCAACCACGTGAATTGTATGAAAATATCTTAAAATTTGTAAAGAATGATCGTGATCGTTCGTGGATGTTGATTTCATCCCTCGGAGTTAGTACTGTCTATGGTCTGTCTTCGCGATTAGCGAGGGTACGATGTTGACGTCCGTACAAATATTTGGGGACGAAATCAACAATGAGAACGATATTAAAAATTCTTAAAAATTGGTTAAAACGTTCTCGAGTGTTCGTGGACGTTGATTTGATCTATCGGAGTTAGCGCCAACGATAGTCCGTCGTCGCGCCTAGCGAGGAAACAACAAGGACTTTCGTACAACCATTCGGGGATGAGGTTAACAACGAGCAGGGTATCAAAAAATGTTATGAATCGTAATAAATGATTTCGTTCGATTGCGAACGTTGATTTCATCCATCGGAGTGAGCACTGTCAATGGTCGGTCGTCGCACCCAGCGAGAAAATAACGTGGACTTTTGTACAACAATTCGGGGACAAAAACAACCACGTGAATGGTATTAAAAATGATTAAAAATTGTAACGAATGATATCTATCCTTCGTGGACGTAGATTTCATCCCTCCGAATTAACACTATTTATTGTCGGTTGTGGTGTCTAGCGAGGAAACGACATGAACACACGCATTCGGGGATGTAATTAACTACGAGTACGGCATAAAGAATACTTAACAATTGTGAAAAATCATCTCGTTCTCAAGTCAGCACTGGTCCGTCGTCGCGCCTAGTGAAGACACGACGTTGACGTTCGCAGAAATATTTGGAGATGAAATCAACGATGAGGATGATATAAAAAATTGTTAAGAATTGGTAACAACGATTTTTAGCGTTCTTGGACGTTGATTTAATTTATCAGACCAAGCACTAACGATGGTCCGTTATCGCGCCTAACGAGCAAACAACAAGAACTTTCGTACAACCACTCGGGGATGAGATCAACAACGAACAGGGTATTAAAAAATCTTATAAATTGTAATGAATGATTTCGTTTGATCGCGGATGTTGATTTCATCCATCAGAGTAAGCACTGTCAATGGTCCAACGGCGCACGCAGTGAGAAAGTGGCGTTGACTTATGTACAACCATTCCGGGATGAAACCAACCAAGAGAATGGTGACAAATGTGCTTAAAAATCGTAAAAAATGTTTTCGATCACTCACGGGCGTTGATTTTATTCTCAGAGCTAGAACTGTCGATGGATCATCGCGGCGTCTAGCGACAAAACGACATGGACGTTCGTAAGATTCTCGTTAAATGAGAACAACTACAAGAGCGGTGTTGAACATTTTTTTAAACTTTAAAAAATAATTCGTTCAATCGTAAACATTGATTTTATCTCCCGAATGTTTGTAATATCGAGTATCCGTCGTCGCGCCGAGCACAAAAACATCATGGACGTTCGTACAAATCTCGTGAGACGTATTGAACCACGACAGCGGTATCAATAATTTTTACAAATGAACTCGTTTCATCGTAGATATTGTTTTCATTTTTCCAAGTTACAACACCGTCGATATTCCGTCATCGCGCACAGCGAGATAACGAAATGGACGCACCACAATTGACTTACGTTAAGTCAGCAATGCCTTTTCTAGGTTTTAGACGTAATGATAAATGTGCGAAATTGCCAAAAATTGATTTTCTATTTAAACTTAATTAAATTAAACTCAATTATTTAGACTCAATTCAATTTTTCATAATTAAGGACAAATAGTTGGTTATTAAATAATAGCAATAAACAACCTATCTTCGATATTCGTGGTCGACAATGACTTTGAGTTTTCAGTATTATTCATTACTTATTATTGAACATTGATTATAATTATTCGGTATTGATTATTTTTCAATACTTGCATGTCGATCGCGTTGAAAAACTCTATCTCTAATTGCAATCGTTGAGTCGCCATTTTGGTTGCGGACAATTTTTTTGATTGTCTGCAAAAATTATTATTTCCTTTTCGTGGGAGAAAAGTGGGCGGAGAAAACTCCCGAAACGAGTGAGAGAAAACTATCATCAAAACTGGTGACGGAAAAACCCCTCTAGTTTGACAGCTATGATAATCGCGAAGGTATCCGCTTCACCACCTTTCATTTGTTTCAGACTCGGCGATTCCCTTCTCCTACTCTTGCGTATCCATGTGATCCTCATCGATGTGTGGATATTCGCACATTGTTTTACCAACTTCTCCACCCAAGCCATTACCCTTACTACTTGATACCTGATAAATATTTCTCTTGGAATGAGTCGATTATTGGCCAACGTAAATTGGCAATAACTCAGTCAATTTTCATCGTAGAAAAATTTTACGAAGCGACGTCTGTCTTGATTTTTTACGCTCTATTCGTCGGTGCCAATGGTATGGCTAAGTTCGTACACACGCGTATATACCTATATATACCTGTATATATCTGTATATACCTGTATATACCTATATATACTTGAATATACCGGTATCAGTATATACTTGTATTTACCAGTATACACATACTTGTATATACTTGTATATACCAGTATATACTCGTATAAACCTATATATACCTGCGTATACCTGTATATATCTGTATATATAAAGCTGCATACATATTCGTACATATTTTGTTATATGTATAGATAAATGCATCGATAATGCATATAAGATCGCTTATGCATAGTGAGGCGAAAGAGAGCGGCGCGCGCCGTGTCTACCCCACACACTCATATTCCCACTAACACATATACAAGCCTCTCTCTGTAAAATCGTATCACTTTGATGCCCATAGATATACAAGTCTGTGTATAAGCGCCCTTATACACGGGCTTGTATATCTATGGAGACGTGACCGGCAAACTGTTGAAGAATTTTTCTGATGATAAATATTCGGATTAATTCGCCCAATATTATGATATCTCAGTATCACCTGGGCGGAAAAAAATAAAAATGGTATCAATGGAAAGCTAATTTTTTTTTAAGATGACCATAGTTCGTAAATGTTGAAAAAGTTGCCGTGTTTTTTAGTAATATCGAATTGAAATGTAAAAAGGGCGTGGGCCGAGGCATATTCGCGTATATAGGAGTGCGCGGCAATCCCGACTGAGACTCTCAGTTTTTTTAATTCTTGGCGTCGAGTCGCTGCCGCGACTCTTGATAAGAGACCCGATTGATGAAGATAAAAAAATATCTCGTTGACAGGAAAAATTTCCGAAAAAAATGTTGAAAGAAAATTATTGAGGTTTATTGAGGAAAAAATGTTGAAAGAAAATTATAAAACAATTTCATTACATCCAGAATAATTGTATGCAACTTGTTACCATCTTAGTGATTTCACCAAAACCCAGTAGTTTTAGAGTTGCGCGACAACCGGGTTATGAAAAAAATTTTTTTTTTTGCAAAAAGCGAAATGAAGCTGAATATGTCATCTTTGAAAAGCCGCTTGTTGAATTGAAATATTTTTGATTTTAAAAGAGCAGTGAAACTTTTCGTCTGGCACGAAATCGGGGCGAGTGTTTTCAAAATTTTGAACGGTAATGACCATTGAGAATTAAAAAAAAAACGACTTTTGGATCGTAGTTTTGTACCTGCGCTTCCAAGGAATGCCCGACTGATCCTTTTCATCAATTATGAACCCATGCATGCTCATAAGATGCTTATTAAGCGACGAAGTGGAGCCTCGTATTTGCAATACTTCGTTGCAAAGTTTGCATGTAGCTTCGAGTGCAACCCAGCTCCGAAGAAGGGTTGCAACTGCAACCCAGCTCCGAAGAAGACAAGGCATATTTATTTTTCAAATGTGCGCAAATGAATGCTTAACTGGTGACTGACTAAGATAAACTGGTGAGTTTTGCCAAAATGTGTGTTCACGTCGTAACACCACGGATCGAAAATTCATTAAAGGAGAAAGAGTTAGCGGTCAGAGCAGTGAGGGGCACGGCAAAGCAAAAACAATTCTTCCTTTTCCGCTACACGTGAAAGGTTGTATTGTAGATTGTAGTGTTTCTCGTATTTTCATTTTTCGACGACGCTTTTATTCTCATATACAGTAAAACCTCTCATATTTCTCGTGTATCATGCGACGCTTCTATAAGTTGACTTTAATGAGTTGTACTCGCCCCGTCCAAACATATGAATTCTGGCCGCATTTTTTTAATGTGCTTTGTATGTGCTTTACCTTCATGAAAAGCATTGTTGGGCAGCAGCAAATACATTCGTCACAAAATTACATGTTTAATTACTTATTGCTTCGAACATTTCAATTTAATTTAATTTAATTACCCTTGATTCTGAGCATTATAAATAAATTAAATTTTATAACCCATTACTTCGAGCATTTTGATTAAATTTAATTTAATTGAAACGCTTAAAGTAATGGATAATTAAATTCAATTCAATTAAAATGTTTGAAGTAATGAATAATTCAATTTAATTTAATTACAAATTTGCCCATCTCTGAGGACTGCAGTCTATTCGCAAATCGACTTTGACCGATCCGTGACTCCGGCAGATGGTCAAACTTTTCTTTCGTTATCGCCTTCATAGAAATTTATCTTTTTGAAATATACGCAGAAAATATATTTTAGTTGTAACAGTAATATATGCGTCGTATATGCAATATATTGCAAGTATATGAAAAATATATTTCTCATACGCAAGAATTTGGCGCTTGTTTTCATATGAGTGGTATACACACGATTTATGCATAATATATGTGTCAGTCCAGCCCAAGTGTGTACACCCGTGACCCTGACCCTCTCGCATTTATTTGATTTTTTTTTATATGATCGCATTGAGTCTAAAATACACCCTCATACTTTCATCAGATTTTTCCAAACATCTCTTATTTCAAAATTTCTTTGTTTCGAAAAAAAAAACCATTTTTTTTTAATCTAAAAAAAATCTGAAAAACCGTGATAATATATCAAAATTTTCAAGCTATCATCCGTAGTGGGCAGATTTTTTTTCTGTGTTTTACAAGCTATTAACGTTCTCAAAATTCCAAAAAATTCTCAAATAGCTCACTTTAAGCAGATACTGAATTATTTTGGTACTCAAATTAAGTATCTGCTCAAGGTGAAATATTTGAGAATTTTTTGGAATTTTGAGAACGTTAATAGCTTGTAAAACACAGAAAAAAAATCTGCTGACTACGGGTGATAGCTTGAAAATTTTGAAATATTATCATGGTTACTTCAGATTTTTTTTAGATAAGAAAAATGGTGTTTTTTTCAAAACAAAGAAATTTTGAAATAATAGATGTTTGGAAAAATTTGAAAAAATTATGAGGGTGTATTTTAGACCCAATGCGATCATAGGAACAAAAATCAAATATATCCGAGAATGTCAGGGTCACGGGTCCGGAGCCAACCACAAAGACAAAAAGAAGAAGAAGGGTCACGGGTTCACACACTTGGACTGGAATAACACATATAAACCATGTAAATCGTATAAACACTATAAACGGGAAACGTACAAGCTCTATCTAAAACTTTCATTTAAACGAGCAACAACAAATTTTTTAAAAGTTCAAAAAAGAGTTTTTAGATGAATTGAAAAAAACTTTTTCAAATAACTTAAAGAAAGAAATACGTAAAACGTAAAAAAATATTATGGAAATAGATTTTTCTTAATGGCAGTTTATAAGTAACATGTAAAAATAACAAAATCAGCATGTATGCATGTATTCGCATATTAATAGTAAGTAAGTAATTTATGATGAAATTATATAAAATATAAATTCGACTGTATTTACTGTCAGAAATGTATATCGAATATATATATATACAATATACGGCATTTATGTAGCGCAAAGATCTGTCATATATACACTGTAAAAAAAGAAATGAAATTTCAAACATTTTTACGATACAACTGTCACGGAAATTCACAAACACGGAATATCAAATGCAAATGCATACACATGTATAGTAAATTCAAAGCAGATATATTAATTGCAATATACTATTTGAAATGTAATATACATAGTGTAGTAAAATCAACAATTTTGTCTTAAATTCAATATTTGTATATTAAAATTAAAAGAGTGAACACTGAAAATTAATATCCCCGTATATGAAAATGGTTTTTATATACTTCTTCGCAATTTTGAGATACATTATTGGAAGTTAATACACTCATGTCTTAAAATTACAATCAGTCAAGGTGGAAAATGTCTTCAAATTTAATATAAAAAAGAATATTTACGAGAGCGTCACGGTTTTTTTCAAACAGTTTTAAGGATTTACATAACGAATGAAGGGTCAGGGGCTTTGAAATTACGTTATGAGGAGTCAGTAATCCTGGAATTAAATTTTGCGGCTTCACATAACCTACGAGGGGTCAGAAATTAAGTTATAAGGGATTACTCAAGTTGTGAGTATTTACTTAAGTTATGAGGGGTCGGGTATTTTCTGCAAAACAGTTTTGAGAGTTCACATAACTTGTGAAGAGTCAAGGGTCCTGAAATGAAGTTATGGAAAGTTACTTAACTTATGAGGGGTCAGGAATCCTGGAATTAATTTTGCGGCTTTACAAAATCTACGGGGGATCAGGGGTCACGAAATTAAGTTATGAGGGGTAACTCAAGTTATGAGAGGTCCCTTAAGTTCTGAGGGGTCAGGTATTTTGGAATGAAGTTTTGAGAGTTCACATAACTTATGAGGGGTCAGGGGCCTCAAAATTAAGTTATGAGAGGTCGCTTAACTTACAAGAGGCCACGGTTTTATTCAAACATGATTTGAGGGCTTACATAACTTATGAGGGGTTAGGGGCTCTGAAATTGAATTATGAAGGGTCACTTCACTTATGAGAGATCAGGTATTCTGGAATAAAGTTTTGAGAGTCCACATAACTTTTGAGGCGTTAGGGGCCCCGAAATTAAGATATGAGAGGTCACGGTTTTATTCAAACCAGTTTTGAGGGTTTATATGACTTATGAGAGGTCAGGAGCCCCGAAATTAAGTTATGAGGGGTCAGGAACCATAGAATTAAGTTCTGCGACTTTACATAATCTACGAGGGGTCAGGGATCGCGAAATTAAGTTATGAGGGGTAACGTAAGTTCTAAGGGATCACTTAAGTTATGAGGGTTCACGTATTCTGAAATAAAGTTCACATAACTTATGAGGCGTCAGGGGATTCGAATTCACAAATCAAAAACCAACTTTCATGGTTTATTGCTCATTCAAGAGGATATACTATTATATCATTTTGGCACTCCAGCATTCATATATCATATAAGTAGAGGGACTTCACAAGTAGTCGATAGCGTGATCGGTAGCATGAGGTAGATTGATAGGATGGTAGGCAGGGTCGAGGGTTCGATTCCCGGTCTCAGAGAGAAATTAGATCGGGCTATTCGTGAAGATTTTTGTTTTTTTCCTGTGAATCTCTTTTTGGGGTCGCTAAGCTATGAATATTAAATCATTTTGCAAGGGCTATATATTTTTATAACATATTTAGCAACAATTAATTTAGCTACGGTAACGTAATTTTCATGGAATGAATATAAAAATTCAGACATGTATTGTGATTTTAAAATAAACGCGTATATTAATTTTAATACACATTTTTTGAATAATAATATACCCGAAATTGAAATTTCAATGGCATGTATATGATTTTTCAAATACATCAGTATTTTAAAATTCAACTGCATACTTTTATTCTTCAAATTCGGGTCCATGAATTGTAGCATTATTTTTCATCCTAACACATAATTCCCCAACGGCTACAAAGCGTGAGTTCCTCTCCTTCATTTTTATCAGGCGCCAGTACTGAAAAGTACCGGAGAAAAACTCAAGTTATCAAGATCACGCTCGCGATGACTCGGCTAGCTACAGCCTCGAAATTAAGTAGAGTGGGGGGTTCGGAAAATAAAACTCGGTCAAAGAATTTCTTTCACACACCACGCGATTATTTAATTATTGAATTTAATACAAATTAATATCCACAGACAGGAAAAATAAATATCCTTCGATACGGATCCCAACTACTCTACTATTCGCCGGGTTTACCGTTTCTCGAATTAACTTTCATAATTTTCCAATTTAAATACAACCATGTGGATTAAACACGCGCGGCGAAGAGAATATAATTTTACACTCTATAATGTCTTTAGTATTTTCCTTTTACAAATAATTCTCTCTCCCGGCAATTAATATTTGCTATAAACTTTTAATCGAGTTCGGCGTCACTTTTAATATTCCCGATCCGTCCCGAGACTCCGACCGTGATACTCACGCGACAAATACAAAACTTTACATCAGTCGTCAGTCCTTGCGGGACAAAGACTCGATCACCCAAGCACGCCGACACGATATAATACACGGCCGTTAACAATGGGAATTATCCCGAGAAATAATTTTTAATCGGATTTCATTCAGAAAGAGAAATAAAAATCAACTCACAGTATTTCTTTTTATCTTTAAGATAATAAAATAGGATAAGGCCTCCTCGATTTTCGTTTCGTTTTTCTTTCTTTTTCTCTCTCCCTTCCTCTACGCTTCTTTTCGTTTACTTCTCCTCGCTTTATCCGCTTTACACCGTGGCTCGGAAGAGACTGCCTGGCGCCCGTGTCTCCAGGCACTCGTAACTCTCTTCTCCCCCCAAAGCTCTAATCATAATTGTAACGACGACGCATTGGTGGTGAATGACGAAAGGCGCGTTTCGGCTCTTCTCGGGCGCCCTGGATTTTCGTGCGATGATGCCTCGAGTTCCTGCTCTTCTTTCCGTTCCATGTGTCTCAATATTTCCCGTGAGATCTCGTGAACTTCGTAAACTTCGTTCGATTATTTTCTCCGTCGTACATGAAATGAAATTATACGAAATAAGTGACACGTTCGCTCATGTCGTCTGTGTCCCGTGATCTCGTTCAGTGAGCTCTCAACATCCTTGTAACGGTCTTCAAAATATAGTACGTTACAGAATTTTCAATACTGAAATTGAAATTTCATACACGGTATCTGCAAAAAAACTTCCTACACATGTATATTAATTTTAATACAGATTTTTTTAACGATGTATAAATTATAGAACCTTTTGGCACCGTATATATGCGAACGATATCAATATATTTCACATACTATATGTTGCATATAATTTCCGCCTATATTTCACATATATAAATTTACATGGGGGTCATAGGTTCATACCATGTGTTTTGGATCGGGAATTTCCCGGGAAACACGAATTTGCTATTGGCGTCGCATACGTTTCTCACGTACCATGATCAAAAGTCCCAAAAACCATTTTTCGAAGACTCGAAAATGAAAACAAAAATTGACAAAAAGGAAATTCTCTTCTCTTGCCTTACGGGCATAATTCGGCTTATATCTTGCCGATATACTCAAGACTGCGGTTCAATTTCGCTCTTGGCGAACTCTCATTTTCTTAGTCCAAGCTTCCGTATGCATAAAAAGATTGTTTGTCGATTCCGGGTTATCCGGATTATCTGGGTACCCTAAAAAGTAAGAGCTCTACTTTTTTAGAAAGCGTTCCATTCTTTATAAGAATATATATATCGCAGATTTTGGTACAGGGACTTGAAGTCGAGGTATGACATTTCGAAAATTATATATTTTTTTCCTGTATTATTTAAATAGAAATTCGTGATGAGAGATCTCAAAATATTTATATTAAGATGAGCTCTGCTTATATATTAAATATGAAAGCAGAGCTTTTAATATTTATATTTTGAGGTCTCTCATCGTGAATTTCAATTTTCCATTTAAATAATACGAGAAAAAAATTTCGAACTTCGAAATGTTATACGTCAGCTTCAAGTCAATGTACCAAAATGTGTGATGCATATTTTTTCATGTAATGGAATGCTCTACAAAAAAGGTCTCAAGATTTTTCAAAAAAATCCTTCAAAAGTTACCCAAAATTAAAATTCAATTTAGAGTAAATTTCCCTTTTTTATTTAGTTTCCGGAAAAATGTTGAAAATTATTATTAAATATCGTGAAATTTTCCTTGAATCAAAAGTTTGAATTGCATCAACATAAATTATCTAATTTTTAAAGAAATTACCAGCAGTAGTACACATATATTCACAATCTATTGTACATATATACTAGACCGTGAATAACTTTTCAATAAATGAGTTTATCGAAAAATCATAAGAAACATTTTTGTAGAGCGTTCAATTCTCGACAAGAATATGTATCGCTCATTCTGGTACCTCGACTCCATAAGTACACTGAGTCTGAGGATCGGAACCTCTCACGAGGCGAGACCTTTCGATCCTTACCTGAATTTTGCTCTCCGTAAAGTCATCATTACTATACCTATACCTATATGCATTAACACGGAGCGCACGAGAATGAACGGACGTATATAAACATATATAAGCAGAGATCTCCCATCACAAATTTCCATTTAAAAAATACAAAAAAATCGGGGTGTGTGCAATCACACGCCGCGGAAATGAATACTTGTATGCAATTCGCTGACGCGACAAATTATTTCTGCCAATGGATTAAAAGAGAGAGAAAGAGAGAGAGAGAAGCCTTACACCAAAACTAAAAAACCCGAAAAATTGTTAAAATTGTTTGGGTCCTGATTTTTTTTTTATTCTGTTAAATTGATATAATTTCAACTATTATTTTTGGTGGCCTCCGAACGTCTCCAAACGCCTTCCGAGACAATGACCCCTTGGAAGTCTACTAACATTCTCCGCCCGGCTTGGATTTTTTTTCTTTTGCCTTGCGAAATCGTTAGTATTTTTTTAGAAATCAGATTTGATTGTATTCTTTTTAATTATTATGTAAACTGTTTTTATTATTATTATTCAATAACTATTCTTTTCATTGTTAATTTTTTAATTTGTTATCATTTTAATTGTTAATATTTCCGTCATTATTATTTTTTTTTATTGTTCTTTTTTTATTGTCTACTTACATTGGCTGCGCGCAGGCTTTGATTTTTTTAGTTAGAAATTGGGATCATTTTGGTAAAAATTGTGTTTTTGTTGTATTTTTTGTAATTTTCAAATTGTTGTTATGGTTTATGTTTTTATATTTTTAAAATGGTTTTTATAATTTTTATTACATTGTTATTATTTTCATTCTTGATATTTTCATTATTTTTATTTTAGTTTTCGTTCATTTTCCAAAGATTTTCGCAGATCTTCTGAAAAGGCCTCCGGATGCTTTCAAAGTCTAATTACATTCGTTCGAACGGCTTGGATTTTTTTATTTTTATTTTGTTTTTCGATATTGTGATTATTTTTGTAGAAATTGTTTTTTTTACGATTTTAATAGTTTTGATTATTTTTTTGCACTGTTATTATTTTAATTGTTATTATTTAAATTGTTAATAATTTCATTATTATTATTTTTGCTGTGGTTTTTTTTCTCCAAAGGCTTTCCCAGAGTCTATAATAACTAGTGAAATGTTAACACTTTAGATGCACAGTATACTAAGAGACGTGGTCGCGTTTCGATGCCAAGTATTTAAAAACTAGAGTAAACGCGGTCTCTACACTTATATACACCAGAATGCCATGAAATACCGTTCATTTGAATTTCAATTTGATTTTACGGCAAACGCGTCATCGAATCAATAATCTAATGACATTTTACCAATGTAATGTTATGTTTTCCTTTCTATTGTGCCTATTTTCAGATTTTTCGGTCCACGCAATCTCAAGATATCGTAATATTACCATGAATTTTTCTTTATTTTTCGACAAATAGTTTTAACACCTCGCTCTCTCACGTTGACTCTCTCTCCCCACCATCAGCCACACCGCTAGCCGCCGCGCGCTGCACGCTGCACAGTCGCTTATACAAGGGTGTCTCTCTTTCTCTCCCTACCACCAAGCAGGCACTTATACACGGATCATTTAAAAAGTGTTTCAAGGAGGCAAAGTCGAGTGTGCGTGTGTGTATGTATAAAAGTTTTTCGTGTGATGATTGTAGGTCGTGTGACGCACGCAGGAGTGGGGGATCCGGGGGGCAGCAGCCCCTCAGCGGGGTGAAGAGGCAGAGCCCCTTGTAGGGGTGGACGGGGCGTAGCCCCCCTGGCGGCCGCGGGGGGGGGGGGGGGGCAAGCCCCCCAGAGAAAACAAAACTAGTTTTGAAACGTAGTTAAATGATCGAAATTACACGATAATTGGGCTGTTCTTTCCTGGGCTATTTTTTTCTACATTCTTTTTTTATGTAATCATTATTTTTAAACATGGTGAATACACATGTCATAAAGATGGTTAAGGGGACTGAGTCAGTTGAGAAATTGCAGCTGCAAAACTGCAATATCTTTTTTCCAACTCTGCGTAGAAATATAACCGATAGGTAATATTTTTCTACACTCTTCAAGCTTTATTTCAACTCAAAAGAAAACCTTTACCGTCACCCTGATGCACAGCATTTTGTGTTTTTTCAGTCTGCGCGTGATTCGGAAAAGACCGGTCAACGGATCGAGGTCTAACTAGTCTCATTTTGTTCGCAAGGAATTGCCATCAGGGATGAATGTGGCACATTATTTTTAAGGCCTCCATTTCAAAGGGACGGAGCAGTTTTTCAATTATTCAGTGAATTTTGCTCCTCCGATGAAAGTCAGCTTTCAAATTCACACTTCAATTAACCTAAAACAAAAATGTGTCGCACTCATCCGCGATGGGGATTCGTTGCGAACAAAATGAGACTAGTAAGACCTTGATCCGTGCACCGGTCTTTTCTGAATCACGCGCAGACTTTTCGAAGAACCAGATTTCGAGAAAGGCCTCGCAAAGTTGACGGTGTGCAACTTTTTTTCCTTCACTCTCCCGCAGATGCTGAATTTTCCCTGCAGAACGAAAAATGTGTCACAACCTTTTTCACATAAAAAACAATTTTTTCTTCATAACTTCTAATTTTGATAAATCATAATATTTTCTTTAAATACATGAATAAATGTAAAAAATGAAAAACTGTTTCAATTATCATGAAATTCGTACAGTTATAAATGTACGATAGTTTCACATTTATCCCAAGAAAACGAAATGTCACTTTCCTTCCTACATCCACGCGTGAAGACAAAAAAATTATTTTCGTTGAGCGGATGAATTGGTAAATAAATATATTTTCAGATAACACATTCATTTTCGCTCGTATAGACTTTTCGAAAATATTCACTAACAAACACATCACGAATTCACAAATTTATAATAAATCACGCCAAACAAACAGCACAAACTATCATGACAGTGAGGTTAGCCACAAGCAGCACGACCATTTTTTTTGCATTTTTTTGACTACTCACCTCTCATCTTATTCAAGCGTTCTGATTGGTTGGATGTAATGCATGCACCAATCAGAATGCTTGAATTAGCTGAAACGTGATACAGTGGACGATCCTATAATTTAATATCCCATAATTTGATCGCTCCCACAATTCTACTCGTTACCATGGCAACACGCTTCCATAATTTGATTACCACTATCGCGCTTTCTCCCCACTCCAAACTCAGCTGCCATGCTGAGAGGGCAACATAACCTCAATTGTCACATTTTCCACACGACTAAAAACGATGAATTAAATGTTATCATTAATTAGTGTATATTTCTCAACGAAAAAGGAATTCTTACACGTCAGAAATAATACATTTCCGTGAAATGTGCTATACAGATATAAAGTGGGGGAATGAGGGGAAAATCAAATTATGGGAGCATTTCCGGTCCCGACGTATCAAATTATGAGTGTCCACTGTACTAGCATTCGTTTTGAAAGCTTACGCGCTTGTGAGCGCCATGACCTGTGGCATTTTATACGTTGATGTATATCTTTACATACGTGCTGAAAGCGCGTAAGCGTCAGACAAATGCAGCCAACGAATTTTTTTTAATTTCTTATAACTGAAGCCCGTGGTACACGATGAAATGTTCAAATTGAAGGAAATTCATATGGTTGCATTCGTCTGACGCTTACGTGCTTTCAGCACGTATGTATCGATCTACATCGACATATGAAATGGTTGCAGGATGTGGCGCTCACAGCGCTTAAAGCGTCCAAAACGAATGTAGCAAAATTACGATGCATATTTATTTATTCATATTCATATTTATTGATATGCATATTTATTTATACACATGGGGTATTCCAAGTGAAATCGTGGGGTCATTTCCCTCGGGTCATCAGATCCTTGCATAACTTTTTTTCGCATTGATTCCACTTCAAAAACAGCCTGATTTTTTTTCAAGATTTTTCCCGTCACTCCTTCAGGTAGCGCGACGATCATTTTTGTGTAAAAAAGGGATAACTGAAAAAACACCATTAAAATTCTGCAATTTTTTCCACAGATTTTGGGTCAAAAATAAGCAATATCTATCATGATTAGAAAGTGGGATGCGGCTGTCCTATATTTTTTTTATAATTTTCTTTTTTTTCGGTTTGTAAAAAGAAATGAAAAAATTAATTCCTTATTAATCTTACATGAGTAAAAAAATAAAATGAAAATCAAACATGGCTTGGAAATTTCTAATAGTTTGCATATTTTCTTAGATAAACGAGAAAAATATTTTATTAAAAAAAGAGATTTTTCTCATTTATATTTAAAAATATGCAAAATATCGAAAAAATTTCAAGACATTTTTTATTTTCATATTAATTTTTTACTCGTGTAAGGGGTATTAGGAATGATTTTTTCATTTTATGTTACAATAGGTTAAAAAAAACGTAGAAAAAAAATCGATCGACTCCGAGTGATAGTTTGTAAATTTTCATATGATAGTAGTATTGGTACCCGTCTGACGCCCCCCACTCCCATCCCCACTTCTACCCTCACCATTCGGCTTCCCCCACCACTTTACTTTTTCCCCTACCACCTTACTAGGTGGTAAAAAAAAGTATGGCGATGAGGTTGATGGCGCGGGGAGGGGTGGGGATCAGCGCGGGCGCTAGACGGGTACCACCTTTTTTTTTGCTGAAATTTTTGTTCAATTACTCACCGAACGATGATAGATGATGATGATGATGAATGATAATGGCGATGATGACGATGATGACGAACACAACGAATACACACACACACACACACACACGCACACGCTTTTTTTATTCTTCCGCTTCCACTACCTCCTCATCCGGTTCGTTTTCGTCATATACAAAATCTTCTAAATCTAAGATATTATGCACATTGCGCCCAATGTCGACATCGTCTTCATCGCGGAAGCGAACGCGAAGAACACCCAGGCCATAATCGCGGGACATTGTGCGTCCTCGCATCACCTGGAGTCCGGAACACACTAGCTCGAGTGTTTCTCGGGCTCCCTCGTCATCCCGGAGCCCCTCCATTCCCCGAAATTCACACTCAATTAAAAGTGCAGGCAGCAACGCGAAATATGGCTCAGGGTGGTAGAGATTAAAGCTCCAGTAATAGTCTGACTCGCCTATATCGACGAGCCAAACCTCCGTATACCCCTGATCGTCCATGGATATAATTTCACCTCGGTATACCATAAAGTTTTTCACCACTATACACGAGGCACCAGGAACAAGCTCGTGTCCCACCAAGAGCCTTCCCCCTTGCTCCTCCGAATAAAACGCTCCGAGCATATATTTTAACTGTTCGTAGAGAACGGCCATAATCTCCGTACGAAAATTCACCCAGCAACCGCTCACGACACTCACGACCAGCCCGATAAATTCTCCCGGGTGAAAATTTAGATTAATACGCGGATACATTTTTTTTTATATTTTTTTAAGCGCGACGTTATCCCGACAATGATTGAATCAAGACTGAAGCTTCGTCCGAAGACATAAAGCCTCTCATCATGAGGCAAAAAGATGCTCCAGTGCTCAAAAATCCTTGTCAGCGAAACTGTACGTGCAAAATCTCGGGATACACTCGCTGAATGAGGTAGAGGTAGACATCATCAAATACAAATTATTATTTTTATTCATTTTCTATGCGAGCATATATAATTCGACGAATTTGAACATGAGCACGAGTCATCACTTTTATCGAAAAGTTTGCGAGGGATTTTTAGTTTTTTTTTACGGTCGCTTAGGATATATATATATATATATATATATATATATATAAAAGAATGGAGGAAAATATCATAAGCGATAGTATGCATTAATTAAAACTTGAGCGAATAAAAATTTTACAAAATAATTTCAATTTAACATTTACATATAAAACGAAGACAAAATATTTATACATAGTTATTCAAAATCTTCGATCAAAGTTGTTACACTTTCCACGATTTTGTCTTTATACAATGTTGTTATTTCGCGGAGCGCTAATTCCAAATAATTTTCTCAAAATTTCGGGTAGTCTTTTTTGAAACTCCTACCGATTTCCGCTACTATTTCAGATACACAGTCTTTTGATTCCAGGAACTCTTCCACAGCCATGCGTTTGGTTGCTCTTCCGCCCAGGTGTCCGCGGATATACGACGCCCTCACTCATGCAGTCGTTCATCGCTGCGCTGTCTCGTTGTAAGCGTTGTATGTGTACGTCAATACACTTGCTCGTTTCCACGAGAGTTTTGAATGTTTGATGCAGCAAAGTGATATTTGGCGAGTAATTCGGCCGTGCTCGTTTTGCTGATGAATTTCCCGTTTCTTCTTCCTTGTCCCTCTCGCTGCACCCAAAACACACGGCTCTCTGCTGATCGCACGTGGTCAATGGCACGGTGAATACGCCATTATCCATCTTCGTTCCGCACATTCTTTCAGCTTCGATACCCCAGGCATTGAAGTATCGTTCGATTCGGGAATAATCGTTTTTAAATGTTTCCCAATCGTCCACTCCAAGCGTCACACCGGCGGAAGAATTTGCCAAAATCTTGACAATCGAAGTGAGATAACCGCTCACTAGCGACAATTCAAATCCCGATGTTATTATTTTTCCGTATGATCTATTTAATCCGTATAGCGTACTTGATGCGAGATGCGGCGAAGTAACACGTCTTTCAACGTTCGATGCTACGATATTTTCCATTTCAGGTTGCTCTTCGTGCGCTCGTGATTTCTTAAATGATGTAAAATCGACAAATTACGCTGCTTTTAAATCATTTCCCCCTCCACTTCGAATATTGCGCGGTATATATATTTTTAAATTTTTATTCGCAATTGTCGATTTTCTTTGGTAACTATAAATTCCGCCGCTACTGCCAATAACTAGACAGTCAGTCACACGTGCATATACTTTTTCAAGGACAATAAATACAATGGCGGCAATAAATCAAAAGAAATGCTTGCCTCAGCATTCATCATATTACCGTCTCGAGACCATCGCAAAATCATTCAAAGTTTGCTATTGTCTCTGTGTTTGCGCGATTGCGCCCGGCTACTTAAAACTCCCGTGAAACAGTGGAAATGTTGGGAATATCGGTGGAAATTAAATCACGCCGTTTTGTGTGTTCACTTTAATATAAACAAGAATGTCAATTTTATTAATATTATAGTTTGTGATTTACAAAAGAGCGGGCGATGAATAACTGTATAATCTTTGCTTCGATAAGAGGGATTGTTCACGGACGACTGACTCATTCCATTCGAATTGCTAGTCATCGAGTATCACAGGTATATATATGAGGATTATCGAGCGTTAATATGTGTGAGAGCCAGCTGACCGGTATTTCAAATATGTGTGAAGAATTACATGAAGAAATTGAGAAGAAAATGTATTGAGACGAGAGAATATTCTAGAAACGCGGATAATAATTCTCGAATAGTAGGACGCTTGCTGAAACGTACCGCCCGCCTTGATAAGCGAACATCGATTATCAAAAAAGCAATAATGTTTTCAAATATGCCGCACTTCAAGAATTTGATTCGGTTGCATCTGTGATGGGTAAAATGCACAGTTTAATAATAGGACGTTTGAGAGTCGAAGTTTGCGTTCGCACGGTTACGACGCGAACGAGACCATCCCCACCAGGATGCAACTCAGTGACGCGACCGAGCGGCCGCTTTGCCGGTGGATAGCGCTCGTCCTTAACGAGCACAAGCGCTCCCTTTTTCATATTGTCCTTTTTGTTGTGCCATTTGGAGGACGCTTGTAATTGTTGAATATATTCGAGCCGCCACCTTGACCAAAAATGTTCGAGCATTTGACGTAGTAATTGCCATTGTGATAGCCTTGATTGTGGAATGTCGACGAGAGAGGGTTCCGGAATTACATTTAACGCGGAACCAACTAAAAAATGTCCCGGAGTTAGCGCCGTGAGACCCAACGGATCGTCGGATAAGGCACAGAGTGGACGCGAATTTAGAACGGCTTCGATTTGAATGAGACACGTCGAATATTCCTCATACGTCAATCCAATGTCCCCGATTACACGTTTCAAGTGAAACTTCACCGATTTAACCGCAGCCTCCCATTTTCCACCAAAATGAGGCGCGGAGGGGGGGGTTTAGTTTCCAAAGTACTCCTTCGTTGGCGAGCGCGTTAGCGAGATGAGCGAATTCCTTGCTAGATGCGTCGAAGAGACGCTGCAATTCTGCGGCAGCTCCGACTAGATTGGTGCCACAATCACTTGTTATTGTTTTACAGAGTCCACGCCTGCCTGTAAAGCGTTTGAATGACGCGAGGAACGCTTCCGTTGAATAATCGGTTGCAAGTTCAACGTGCACTGCCGATGTGGAAAAACAGACAAAAACGACAATGTAGCCCTTGTACGTTTTTGCGCCTCGACCACGAAAAGTGTGAAGGGTTACCGGCCCGGCTAAATCCACTTCTGCGTTGAGAAACGGTCGTGCGCATGTCAGACGAGAAGACGGAAGTTGCCCCATAAGTTGTTGTCCGAGCGTTGCGCGTTGTCGAGCGCAGACGACACAGCGCCTCAAAAACGACCAAATAGGAACTCGACCTCCGACGATCCAATATTGACGTCGGAGAGTAGAGAGCGTGACTTGCGTTCCGCCATGAAGAGTTGTTTTATGTGCCTGATCGATGACAAGTGTCGTGAATATCGAGTCCTTTGGCAAGATCAGAGGATGTTTTTCATCATGTCTATAAAATGAATTTCGAAGCCGCCCACCGACGCGAATAAGTCCAGCATCATCAATGAAAAGCGTAAGGCGTATCAGAGCACTGGATCGCGAGATTTGCGCTTTGCTTCGAAGAGAGCGTATTTCAGCCCAAATACGCTTGTTGCGTTGCTTTTATCCAGAATAGGCGAGCTGCCTCCAATTCCATAGGAGTCAGAGAAGAATGAAGATCATTCATGTTCGTCGAATTTCGAAATCGATTAGCGACGCGAAAAATCCAAGCTGTGATACGTAACAGCGTGGTTAAACTGGAGAATCGACCGACGAGATCCCAGATTTTCGGAGAAGCGTCTCCTGTTGCGAGGTTCGCATGTTTTTTGCGAATTTTGAAAATTGTTCCAGATTGTAATGGTGGCGTTGACGATGGCCAAAAAGTCGAAGATTTCGAGAGCCACTTTGGACCTTTCCACCACAGCTCAGATGCTGCAAGCTGGGCGGGTGACACGCCTCGTGAGGCGAGATCCGCAGGGTTTTCTTTTCCTGGCACGTGATGCCACCGTGTATTTTCGAGTTCGTTAATTTATGTAACTCGATTTTGAACAAACTCTCCCCATCGATGGGCATCTCCTTGGAGATAAGCGAGAGTGACTGTGGAGTCGGTCCACAAATAAGCGCGCACATTCAAAAGATTGAGCGCTTCTCTCACGTGAGCGATTTGACGTGAGAGTAAAAGTGCGGCCGATAACTCAAGTCTCGGAATCGTTACTTTTTTCAGAGGCGCTACCTTTGTTTTTGATGATACGAGCGTGACGCAGATGTTGTCAAAGTCTGAAAAAGCGCGAATATAAACAACCGCACCAAGCGCGATTTGCGAGGCGTCGGAGAATCCGTGCAATTCGAGAGCGGATTCGTTTGCGCTAACTCCAAGCCATCGCGGTACCGATACGAGCGACAGATCTTCGAGCTCGTTTTCAAAGTCCGTCCACTGCCGCGCGATATTGTCCGGAACTGAGTCGTCCCAGTCAAGCCCGAGAGTCCAAAGTTTTTGTAAGAACACTTTTCCCCGTATAACGACCGGCGCGATCCACCCGAGAGGATCGAATAACTGCGCAACTTTCGCGAGAATGTTGCGTTTCGTAAGGTTTGAGGTTTTCTTAAATTGCGGTGGCGAGAATAGAAATAAGTCTGCTCGGGGTTGCCAAAGAATTCCGAGGGCACGAAGGGGTGAATCGTCTTCGATTGAGACTGTTCGTCCCTTTTCCTTTTCCTCTGAGGGAAGGGTCGAGAGAAGCTCCTCATAATTTGAGGCCCATTTTTGTAACGCGAAGCCGCCCGCCTTGAGGCAGTCCCGTAATTGCTTAATTTTTTCTTCAGCGTCTGACACGTCATCAGCCCCTGAGAGCACATCGTCCACGTAAATTTCACGTTCAATAATATCCGAGGCACGAGGGTATTGCTCGCGTTCGTCGTGCGCGAGTTGTCGAAGAGCGCGAAGTGCGAGATAAGGAGCGCTCGTGAGACCGTACGTAACGGTACAAAGGCGAAACGATAAGAGGGGTTCGCTTGGATCCATTCCCCACAAAATACGTTGTAAATCCCAATCGTCGGGATGTACGCGAATTTGCCAGTACATTTTTGGTATATCCGCTGCGAATACGAACGCGTACATGCGCCACCGAGAGATCACGTCCGCGAGATCCAACTGAAGTTTTGGTCCGGCGAATTGCAAATCATTAATTGAGAGCCCGAGATTTGTTTTGTGAGATCCGTTAAAGACAACGCGAACTCTCATTGTCGAACTATTTTCGCAAATAACTGCGTGGTGAGGCAAATAACATACGCGACGCGGCTCTTGTTCGGATTGCGCGACGCGTTCCATGTGCCCGAGTGATTAGTACTCCGATAAGAA
The DNA here is from genome assembly GCA_946863875.1 of Alloplasta piceator. Taxonomy (NCBI): domain Eukaryota; kingdom Metazoa; phylum Arthropoda; class Insecta; order Hymenoptera; family Ichneumonidae; genus Alloplasta; species Alloplasta piceator. The sequence continues at coordinate 30,540,508 of OX333075.1, forward strand.
TTCCGAGTTCGCTTTTTTTAGATCCGGATTATTTAAAAATCGACTTTCTTGCCGAGAAAGCGCGAAAAAGGCGGGTTGACGCGAGTCGCCGAGATCGCGGGGGAGTTGCTTAAGCGGAAGTCGAACAACGTACCGACCGTCTGAGGCTCGCGAGTGAGTCTCGATGAAATTTTGCTCGCACTGAGCGTCCTCGTCCGAGAGCGCAATTTTTCGAGGCTTTTGGGTTTCTTCCTGAAGCCAAAAGCGCTGGAGGAGATCCTTGAGCTCATGATCTACTGAGCATTGCAAACCATAAGCATGAGTCAATTGAGAAGTTGACTCAACTTGATGGGCTACTGGTTCGGACAAAACCCATCCAAAGGCAGTCTTTTGCACAATGGGACCATCGGAGTCCCCTTTTATTAGCCCTTCTTCGATAATCGCGGCGTATACTCCCGCACCGAGAACTAAATCGATTGATTCCGATGTTGCGAACGCAGGGTCCGCGAGCTCGAGCCCTTCGAGGTGCGACCATGTTGAGGGGAGAGCTCGAACAGAAGGAGTATATGTCGTTAATTTTCTGAGAATAAACGCGTCCACCGTGAGAGAAAACGCAGCATTGACGCGTGATTTAAGATTTAGCGTCGCGAATTGATGACACACGCTTGCTTGTTTTCCGCCGATCCCGTTAATCGGAAGAAGCGTACGTTGCCGAGAAGAATTTAATTTATGCGCGAGAGATTCGGATACGAAAGAAACTTCCGATCCTTGATCAAGGAGAGCGCGCACTTCACACTCAAAGCCATGTCGAGTCATAACGCGCACGAGCACTGTCGCGAGAAGAATTGTTGTTCTCTTTAGAGGGCGTGAAAGAGCGACGTTACTCGAGGCCGAGACTTCGCACACATTTTCCTCACTGCTTGTCGGTGCGCTCGATGCCGACGAAGAATTTGTCGTCGAAGGCACACTCGTTCCCACGCTTCCCTTTAGGCTTGAGCTCGTTTCTTGATGATGAATCGTTGTGTGGTGCGGACCAGCGCACACTTGACATCTTTTTTCCGACTTGCAATTTCGAAATGGATGAGGCCCCAAGCAATTAAAGCACAATCTCTTTTGAACGAGAATTTCTCGGCGCTTTTCAGCTGATTTATTTCGATATTCGGGGCACGCTGAGATGTAATGTGCGGTTTGACAAATAGCACATGTTGTCGTGATTTTCCCTTCATTTGTGGTATTCGTATTTAAATTTCCAATGTTTGCCTGATGAACTTTCGCTTTCGACGACCCTGCACTCGACGAAGTTTGTTTTGATTTTTGCGGATTCGCATGGCGCTCGACGGCTTCGAGCGCGCGCACGCGACTAAGTAAAAACTTCTCAAGTTTTTCGAACGGGGCCGGTTCTGTTTCTGCGCCAATTGTAAGTTCCCAGGCCTTCAAAGATTCTGAATCAAGTTTCCGCACTGTAAGATGAACAACGATGTGGTCCCATGATCCTACAGGGCTTCCAAGAGTCTTAAGTGCTTCGAGAGAGTCGTTTGTTTCGTTGAGAAGCGCTTTGAGGTCAGTCGCAGATTCATTTGTGACTCGACGAGCTGAGAGTAGCGGAGCAAGGTGGAAATCGATCAATACACGTTTGTTCTGATATCGCGTGACAAGCGTTTCCCATGCTCTCGCGAAATTATGCTCCGTTACCGTTATATTTTTTAGTAGAAGCGCAGCTTCACCCGTAAGACTCATTTTAAGATACTGCATTTTTTCTACAGCCGATAAGTCCGAGTTGGACTCGATCATTGTTTTAAATAAATCGCAAAACTCTGACCATTCGTTTGGCGATCCGGAGAATTTTGGCAAATTAATGCGCGGCAATTGTCGAGATTGTGGCGCGGGTCGAAGGGAATTGTTTCCAGTCGTGTTGTTTCCAGTTTCCCTTTGGGTTTCTTTAGGGTTCCATTTTTCGATGAGCTCAAGCATCTCTGCCTTATTATCACAATAAGTCTCTTCGCAAAGAGAATAAATTTTGTCTGGAAAATAAGGCGATTGTTTTTTGTCTTCACTTCCCAGCGAGCTTAGATGATCGTGAATTGTTTGAAATTTCTTCCAGTTTGTCTCGAGAGCTTCTACACGTGTTTGTCCGTGTAGAGGTGTTCGTTTGCGAATTTCGAGTTTTTCAAGGTTTAAGCGAGCTCGACTTATAAACCTGAACAGCTCCTCTTGTTTGGAAATGAGCGTTTCTACCTTTTCAGCCATTCTGATCGATTAGAGTGAGGTAATCGCACAATTACGACCGTGAACACGTTTCGAGGACCGTTAATCCGCAGAATTTTCGAGAATTTCGCGCGATACTTTGTAAAATTTGCGAATCGAAACGGAATTTGATAGCGCGAAACCGAAATTTTAATAATTATGTCGTTCAAATGTCACACACGCGATAGCGCGATAATTTTTTCCTTGCGCACTGTTCACGAGATCCGGCTCGAAGGACCAAAAAATGTTTGCGCGACTGCGCCCGGCTACTTAAAACTCCCATGAAACAGTGGAAATGTTGGGAATATTGGTGGAAATTAAATCACGCCGTTTTGTGTGTTCACTTTAATATAAACGAGAATGTCAATTTTATTAATATTATAGTTTGTGTTTTACAAAAGAGCGAGCGATGAATGACTGTATAATCTTTGCTTCGATAAGAGTGATTGTGCACGGACGACTGACTCATTCCATTCGAATTGCTAGTCATCGAGTATCACAGGTATATATATGAGGATTATCGAGCGTTAATATGTGTGAGAGCCAGCTGACCGATATTTCAAATATGTGTGAAGAATTACATGAAGAAATTGAGAAGAAAATGTATTGAGACAAGAGAATATTCTAGAAACGCGGATAATAATTCTCGAATAGTAGGACGCTTGCTGAAACACTCTGCTTCTCGAAAATTTATATTCTGCTCTGCATCGAGAAAAAATTTATTCGGTAATAAGGGCGTATCTTCGTAGATATGGTTGGGATCGATTTTGAATCCTGGGATTGTATTACCTCCAATATGTTCTTTTCCCATTGATATTCTCAATTCCGGGCTATCAATCCTTATTTTCAAAGGATTGGGAGAATTTTCAAAAATTGGAGAAAAACGCCTGTATCTTCCAGGGTTCAAACGGGAGCTGTTTCGAATCCTGGGATTATAACATCTCCAGAACCTCCTCTATCCGTTGGAAGTGTCAATTTGAATACTCGAATTTTTTAATGTAAATTTTTGCATATTTTCAGCCAAAAACTGATTGCGGGGCTCTGGCGCCCTTACCTGCCCCACTTTCCCCTCGCTATCATTCTCTACATTGCGATGACATTCCGTGATTATCTTTTGCGGTGTGAGGAAAATTATCGTCGAGAGGGAAGCCGTGGCCGTACACTGTTGCTCGTTCTCTCTCTCTCTCTTCATCAGACTCTCGCACACGCTCTTTCTCACTCGTTCATACTTACATGGCCATAATGAATTCGCGGTCGGCCATCATGGAAGCGATAAAAGTTATCGCTCTATACTCTCATGTATATAATATACACTGTACCAATCATCACCGTGAATTAGTCAGCGGTCATAATGAAACTGATAGCCCTTATCGTATGCAGTTTTTTAAATGCTTGGATCGCAGCCATCATTTTTATTTGCCACGCCTTATGAATGCGCGAATACATGAATATCAATATTCATGAATGAAAATATAATACAATTGGCGAATTTATGGTAATTATGAAGTTTTTATAGCCTGCGCATTTGCGACGAATATTAATTACGATAAAAATGAAACCGTTCATTCGGCTTCATGAAGATTTATCGGTAATATTCTTATAAAAATAATAATTTTTCCCCGAGTTTAATATAGAGTGGCGTTGTTTAGTTTTATTTATACTGATGCTTCAGGTTATATTTTGATACCTCAGAAACTGCAGTGAAATGAGCTCATTCTTTTATGCTATGGATGCTTTGCTTACGATTATATTTCAGCATTGAAGAATAGCCCTACCAACACGTTCTTTTTCTTTACAATAAGAAAGGACACATATATAAAATTTCTCCTCTGATATTCCTGACATATTAAATGTAGGAGACTCTATCAAAACTTGGCAGTTTATTTGCGACCGACATTGCGATCGTTTCTTTTTCATCATGTTGCGGATTATACAGCGTAGCGTCCTTCTTAATTTATTACGCTATTTAATTGATCGAAACCCGCGCTTGGCTACAAAATGACCTTTCGAAAATTACAAAATGATGATTAATTATATGCACGCTCGTGTAGTTCTTTGAAAAATTCTTAGGGCATTATATGATTGCTCGAAAAGTCAAATTCTTGAGGCATATAATGCAGGTTATTTTCAATCTCAACCTTTGATTGATTCGCTGGTGAGAGTAATTCGAAGGCGGGGATGATTTTCCGATCCAATATTTCAACCAATATTCGGAGAACGCCGTAAGTTTTTTGTAATTTTTTAATTATTTATACGCGTGTGACAGTTGATTTTTTTTCTTACTTGAATTTTATATAATTCAATAGTGTATCGGTATGAAGATATGAGTTCGGTTGATGCGGAGGCATACGATTTCAACGCGGAAGGTAAATCTGATACGGAGCATGAGAGCGATGGAGCCGATGAGACTAAAGAATTTTGGCTCGATGCGTCGAAAATCGCTACCGTCCTCACGATCTATTGATCGAGGATTCATGTCATCATCCGCGCAATCTCGCGTTAGCAGGCTCATCATGGGCCAGTTCTCCACCATTACCACCACCTTCCTCAAGCGGCTCATTAACAAGTTCTATTCCAAATTACGAAAGTGACGGCGAGGTTGAAGTCGTCGTGTTAGAGGACGATGAAGAAGAAGACAACGCGGAGGAAATGACAAAAAAGAAAGAAGAAGAGAAAGAAGAAGAAGAAGAAGAAGAAGAAAAAGAATCCGATGTTGATTCAGGTTAGATATTTATATTTTTTTTTAAATTTATATAAAAAATAATATTTACATAAAAGAGTAAATATTATTTAACACGAGGCGTGGTTGTATAAATATTTTCCTAACATGCATAGGATATTCCTCGGAAGAAGCTCTGTTATTATTGGGTGATCAAAGGTTGCAAAGATATCATCCTTTGATGATCAGAAGAGCGGTAGCATCGGGGTAGAGGAAGAATACGCAATGCAAAATCGCTACCCCGATGCTGCCGATGGCTTCGAGTGGTAGAAGTATATATCTTTTATTGCTTAATTTCGATAAGTTATTTATCATTCTATGTGCATAATAAAAATATATTTTTTTTCGTTTTATTACAGATATTTAAGTTGGAGGTGGTGTTGCCGATAACAATTATCGCGACGAGGGGGATATTTTACCTCCTGGGCAGCGATTCATCATTGTCTCTGAAGATACATGCTATTCGCGCCGTTTTAAAACCCGTGGACGGCGAGTCAGTTTTTGCGTACGACCACCCCCCGCGAACACCGAACACTTATCGTGGTTAGATGGCGCAATACGAGATGTACTCACGCATCTCACGAACTCTTGTTAACCACACGATTACGCGGAAATGACCTTCACAGCACCAGCTTTAACTCATGGACCAGCTTGGATTTCTTTTCGACCGGTGCGTGAATTTTCAGCGGATAATATTTGGACGCACATTGCGCAGAGTGCTCGAGAATTCAGATTGGACGAGAGTGTGTGTGAAATGAGTGTGAGTGTGGTACGTGGTATCGAGGGTGGTGCAGGCAAACGTCTCACACACGAGGGCATAGCTAAAAACTCGATTCTGCAAATTCATAATCGCGATAATTTGTGTTTACCCCGTTCGATCGTTGCCTCGCTGGTTTACTCTCAACGAGGCGAACTTTGATCGGGCAAATTGCACAAAAATTGGCAGAAAATTCGAGTCGGTCGTCGCGAGTATCAACGGAACAAAGCATTGGAACTTGTACGTGAAGCTCGCGTAAAAATACCGGAACGGGGATGCGGCGTACGCGAAATTCATAATTTCCAAGAATACCTGGCGCGTGATGGTATTGCGATTGTAGTTTATGAATTTTTGACTTTCGGAAGACGCGTTCAAGCTCTTCATGATGGACGAGAAACTGTAATCGGGGTGCATGGGCGTATCAAACATAAATTGTACATATTATATTACGAACGCTCGCGCCATTATCAGCCAATTCTTAATCTTGCCGGAGCACTAGGCAGTCGGGGTTTTTGCTTGGATTGTAACGCTAAATACACACGAGTACACGAGCATCGCTGCTCCAAGAAACGCCCTCGTTGTAAATCGGTAGCCTGCAGGGGTGATGGAGCAGTTTTCAAGGAATGCAGTGATTGTAATCGCATGTTTTTTGGGAACGAGTGTTTTGCACTGCATAAAGAACCGAAAAATAGTAGAGGACGAGGTTGTCGCGCTAAACGCGAATTGAACGTATGTCAGGCTTTAAAAGTATGTCGTGAATGTAATCGTCTAATTAAAAATTCATCAAAGCATCAACATGTAGGCGATATGATTTTTTGCACTACGTGTAAATTTATGCGCTTAACTTCGCACCACTGCTATATCTCTCCTGTTAAAGGAACTAATGATTTAAGCCCTGTTGGGAAAAAACAAAAAAATCTATCGCTGAAATTTATTTTTTATGATTTCGAAACACAGCAACATCCTCGTTTACCAGGCGATAATTCGACACGTGTACACGAGTCAAATCTTTGTGTCGCGCAGCGAGTATGTTCGACGTGTCTCGATGATCTCGATATAGAAAATTCCTGTTCTATTTGCGGTCAACGCGAATTTGTATTTTCTAACGAGCCAATTGCCGCTCTCGTAGAGCTGGCTATTAATTTAAAATTGTCAGAAATCATATACATTGTGCATAATGCTAGGGGCTTCGATGGCCAATTCATTCTTCGTTATCTTATCGAGAATAAAAAGACTGAAATGCCAACGTTAATAATGAATGGTACGAAAATTATCTCCATGCGCGTCGGGAAAATTGCTTTTCTCGATAGTTTAAATTATCTCCCGATGTCGCCCAGCGCGCTACCAAAAGCATTCGGTTTCGCTGAAACAGTTACAAAAGGGACATTTCCTCATTTATTCAATTTACCGGGAAATCAAAATTATATCGGTTCGTTACCATCTCTCGATTATTATTCGCCCGACACGATGTTTTCAGAGGCTCGAGAAAATTTCTTGGAATGGTACAATGAAATGAAGAGCTCGGAATATCAATTTGACTATACTAAAGAATTTGTACATTATTGTCGCACGGATGTAACGTTTATAAGACACTCGTGTTTGGCATTTCGAAAACTTTCAATTCAATGCGGAAACGTTTGTCCTTTTGCTGAAAGCTGTACAATCGCATCTTCATGCTCGCTTGCATTTCGTAAAAAATTTTTGCAACGCGGTCGCATTGCTATTTTGCCACCCGGTGGATACCACTAGGGCGATAAGCAATCTCGCAGGGCCGTTTCGTGGCTCATATGGCTGGAAAGAGAACGTCATCGTGTTATCATACACGCTGGACGTGCGAGAGAGTATCACCCTCCCGCGCGGTTACCCCTGGTGGATGGGTACTACGAAGAAAACGAAGCCGACACTCGTCACGTGCTTTTCTGCATCACGGATATTTTTGGCACGGGTGCCCTCGATGTTATCGTATAAACATAGACCAACAATTAAAATTCGGTGATACGATGAATGAGCGATACGAACATACTGTAACTATATCGGCACGAATTAGAGCGCAAGGATATGTATTGGAAGAAATGTGGGAATGTGAATATGACGAATTGTGAAAAATAATGGCGAGATGCGTAAGTACGTGGAAAATCATCCCATGGTAATTCCTCATCCACTCGATCCGCGTGATGCGTTTTTCGGAGGGAGAACGGAAAATGTTGTAAAATTGTACGATATAGTAGTCGGGGAAAAGATAAGATACGTGGATGTTTGCTCCCTGTATCCGTGGGTGTGTAAGACGGAAAAATTTCCGGTCGGACATACGAGCATATATGTTTTAGATGAATGTGAAATTATTGGTCCAAATAACGAGCTTGATCGTGTTGAGGGTCTCGTCAAATGCGTCGTGCTAGCTCCAAGAAATTTATACTTACCCGTGTTACCATATCGCGTGCGTGAAAATTATTATTTGCCTTGTGCAGAGCATGCTGCGAAAATATGAATAATAATAATAATCAAAATTGTATACGCGATGATCCCAACAAACGCGCATTTTCCGGTACATGGGTCGCGGATGAATTGCGAAAAGCTGTTTCTCTCAGGTATACGATCACTCGGATCGAAGAAATTTGGTAATACGAAATTGCGCCTTATGACCCGATAACGCGAAATGGTGGCTTATTTACCGAGTACATAAACTCGTTTTTGAAAATAAAGCAGGAAGCGAGTGGGCCACCGTCAAATAGCGCTGATGACCCTAGTGCGATTACTCGCTTCATCGCATCTTACGAGGAAGCCGAGGGTATACGGCTCGATCAAGGTGCTTTGCAATCGAATCCGGGCCTTCGCTCACTCGCTAAACTTGCGTTAAATTCATTTTAAGGTAATTTTGGCCAACGCGAGAATCAGCCTACCACAGCGATTATTTCAACGCGAGGCGAGCTCATGGATCTGCTTACGAGCCCTGAAATTGAAGTCGTTGGCATATTACCGATCAATCGTCATGTAATGTATGTCAATTATATAAGCACGCGTACGGCTATTCGACCGTCCTCAACGTCAAACGTTGTGATTGCTGCTTATACGACGGCGCAAGCACGTCTCAAATTGTATACATATCTCGAGGGACTCGGACATAGAATATTGTATTGTGATACTGACTCGTGTATTTATGTAAGTCGCGAAGGTAGCGGGGAATACGAACCTCCGAAAGGTGAATTTCTCGGTGACCTCACGGATGAGCTGAACGAACATGGTCATGGTTCATATATTTCTTCGTTTGTATCAGGTGGACCAAAATTCTACGCATTTACCGTTCAAAAATCCAATGGCACAACGAAAGAGGCTTGCAAGGTTAAAGAAATTACGTTGAATTTGGCAAACAGCCTTCACGTAAATTATAAAGCTATTCGCGAGTTCGTGACAGGTGCGCGAAATACTCCTATTGAGTTAAGGGAGCTTTCCAGTGTGAAATTTTCAAAAAATCGATTTTTTTTGCTTCATCGAATAGTATACACTCTTCCGAATATTCTCTGAAATTTTCACGCCGAAATTCAGATTATCTCGGTTACTGTACAGCATTTCTTGGAAGAAGGCAACGGAGCGCTACAGCTGCCGCGTCGGCCGTCTGCCCGTGCGACCGTTATTTCTATTGTCTCGTTTCTACCTGCTCGTGTACCTTCCAACGTGAGACCGGTTCGTCTTTCAGTTCGGTTTTGACATTCAAAATGGATAGATCTACGAAAGAGAAATGTACGTGGCAGGATAGAAAAGGCTCGAGAAGCGGACATCCGCGAAATGAACGAAAAAGATCCGCGGGTTTCAAGGGAACAAATCGACACGATATCGAAACGGATCTAACGTTTGCGAGCACTTCGGCAGCAAAAATCTTGAAAAAGAGTCCAGAGTTTGAAGTCCGAATCGATCAAACGTTTAGCTATGTGATTTTGGAGTTCTTTTTAGTTTTCGGCGCTCTTCAGGAACTCTTGAAGTGCAAAAAGTGTAATAGCGACGTGAAATTTTTAAAAAAATCGATTCGCGGATTGGGCTTTAAAATTTGTGTTCAGTGTTCGTGTCCAGATCCGGCCGAGATAGATTCTTGTCCTTCGATAAAAAATGCTTATAAAATCAATCGTCGTTTCTGCTTTGCCATGCGATTGGTCGGCATCGGCATAAATGGCATTAGAAATTTTATCACCTTGATGGATTTAGCTGCAAACTTCAATAATAACACCTATTATGGAATCGTGAAAATCCTGCAGACTGCAGCGAAATCAATATACGAGGCCGTCGTGAAAAAAGCAGATACCGAAGAGAAGGAAAAAACTCTGGAAGCAAAAAATCGGGGCGATATTCTGACGGTCTCCGGTGATGCATCGTGGTCGAAACACGGTTTCACGTCGCGCATGGGTATCGTGTCCGTGATTGGAAAATATACCAACAAAGTTTTGGATGTTGCTGTCAAATCAAGCTTCTGCAAGGCTTGTGCATTCTGGAAAGGACAAGAGGGAACACCCGAGTACGAGGAGTGGTTTGAGACGCATGAACCCCAATGCAACGTCAATCACGAAGGCAGTGCGGGAAAAATGGAAGTCGACGGTATAATCGAAATATTCGAGAGATCTGAAGAATTGCACAACGCGAAATACGGTTTCTATATAGGAGATGGCGATACAAAAACATTCAAGATGTTATTAGAAGCCAAGCCGTACGGTGACGATTTGACGGTAAATAAAAAGGAATGCGTTTTGCACGTGGAAAAGCGAGTATATAAAAGGGGAAACGAAGCAAGAAAAAGGTAAGTTCAACTAAAAAAGGCCAAAAAGCAAATCGAAGACAAAGCAATGGAGAGTAAACCGAAAAAAAGGATCTCGTTCGAGTACTCCGAAGACTAAAAAAAATCAAACAAAAAAAACTGCTGTTGAACCGAAAAAAGCGCAATTGACGTTATAATTATTGACAAATCTCTCCGAATATTATGGCTTGGCAGTTCGGCGAAATTCCAATTCCGTGGAAAATATGAGGAAAGCCATATGGGCTACATTTCATCACAAAAGCTCAACTGATGAAAATCCTCAGCATGAGTATTGCCCTCCGGGAGAAGATTCGTGGTGCGAATAGCGCAAGGCCGAGGCCACAGGAGAGGAGTACACCCATCCACCAGCACTCGACGAAGACGTACAACAAGGTTTAAAGCCGATTTACGATGATCTAACAACGGAGGATCTCTCAGAACGATGTACGGGCGCGAACACTCACAACAATAACGAGAGCTTCAATCACTATGTGTGGCAACTAGCCCCAAAGCACGTATTCTGCGGCAAGCAGATAGTAGAAATCGCTACGCAGTGTGCTGTGTGCACTTTCAATGAAGGTTACGACCCAATTTTAAAAATTTTGGAGACGATGGGATGCACGATAGGGCCGAGCGCCGCAGATTTCGCCGCTAAGTACAAGAATGCGCGCATCACCCAAGCAAACCGCCGGGCGTCCCTGGATAGCAAAGAGGCGAGGACAGCTCGTCGGACTGAACAATCCATTGAGCACGATCTTTTCGAAGAAGCAGAAGGGATATTGTATGGACCTGGCATCGCTGATTGACCGTAAGTAAACGATTTACCTAAAATTTCCTCACTTGAAACTTTGAACGCGTTTTTCTCGAAACAGCATTTTTCAAAACGGTGTCCAACTTGGAGGGCAGAGTTTTAAAGCTATCGAGTTGAATTTTTTACACAATATTCTTAACGTGATTGTTTATCGTGCTATGGAAGCTTTTTTTTTGACATCTTCCTATTTTTTTGTAAAAAAAACTGCCAAAAAAAATGCTAAAATCGATACTTCTTGTTCAAACCGGCGCCATTTTTGCAAAAAAAAAAAAAAAAAAGACTCCATAGCACGAAAGCCAATTATATACCGATCAATAATCTTTTTGTGTTTTTTGTTTCAGATCAAAATTGTGACCCCCAACGTGGACACCACATCCAAGTGCATTTTCTGCAACAATTGTTTCATCATTTTTATAGATATTAATTAATAAATAAATCGATCTTAAAAAAAATGTTTTGTATTCTTCAATACCCAATTAGAATACAAAAAAAAACCAGACCGATTAGATTATTTTTTCTTTAAAAAAAAAAATCGCGAAAAACAGCGATTTTTCGGGCTGTCACACTGGAAAGCTCCCTTAAAATTCGACGCGATTCGTCGCATGTCATTTCATAGAGTCGTTACACGGATAGAAAAAAAGATATGTATTCCTGTAAATGTAAAGCTCCAACGACAGGAAAATTATGCCACGCTTCCTTACGGGTTTTCCTAAAATAATACTTGAACAAATATTTCAAAAATATTGAATATAATATTTTGCAATATTGTTATTGTAAAAAAAATTGTGAAATTAAAAAATGTACATTAATATATGTATATAAGTATATGTATATAAGAAGAAAAAAAAGGAAATTATAAATAAAACTTTTGTTCCTACTCCCCTGAATGTGCGAGCTCGTATAATACGCTACGCGAAAAAAAAAGAGGTTGCGCCTATGCGGCCGCTATCCTTCTTGCTCCCGCGAAAAGCATAGCGAGAAAGTTTCGTTCGAGCGTAGTAGCTTGCCTCCCGCACCGCGCTTTCTCTAACATCGTATATCCCGCGTGGCAGCCATCATTGTTCGTGTGACGTAGCACCAGCAGCATACCCCCTGCCCCGCGCTGTCCGGCGCCATGCCGTCGGACTTGGATATTCGCACGTGGTAGCATACGCTGCTCGCTCTTTCTCTCTCTTTCTCACATTCGCTCCTTCTCTCTCTCAATCTTACTCGCGCGATGAGACTTTATCTTTTGATATGAGCGCGGCCATTATGAATTAGCGCTCGGCCATCATGAAAGCGATAACCCTTATCGCATACACAGTTTTGAAACGCTGAGAACGCGGCCATAATGAAATAACTTTAATTCGTCACGCCCATTGAATACGCAATTTTGCGATAATCGATACTCCATCAATGAAAATCCCGGAATTTTTGCAAATTATCAAGTTTTTATATCCGACTTTATTATTACGGATATTAATTGCTGTAAAATAAAAACCATCAATCAAGATTTATTCATTTCACCAATAATATTATCTGTTTCTCTTGCGGGCGCGCGTCTAATGAGCTTGCAAAGCCGCGCGCATTATAAGCTCATATTTGCGCTCATATAAGCTTGCAATACCGCGCGCGTTTGAGCTTTTAAAAGCGCTCATCATATAAGCTGGTACCGTGGTCCCGCCGCCGCCGCCGCCGCCGCCGCCGCCACCACCATGTAAGCTTATTTAAATAGTCATTCCGTAAACAAATTGCCCAGTCGCGATTATGGATACACCCTGGAAACATCCATGGACCTCAATGATATGTGGTCCCGCGGGATGTGGAAAAACATATTTTGTAAAAATTTTTTTTAAATGCATACGTGAAATGTCGGATGTACGATTTAAACGCGTGATTTTTTATTACTCGGAATAGCAGCGTGGTTATACGGAATATGGGGAAAAAATTGAATTTCGCGAAAGATTACCCCAGTCGGCGGATTATTCGAATGATCAACGCCCGAAACTCATCGTCATCAATAGCCTCATGCGCGAAGCTTCAAATAATAGCATCGTCGATTTATTTACAAAGGGTAGCCATCATAAAAATCTCAGCGTAATTTATATCACGCAAAATGTTTCTCATCAAGGCCATGGACAGCGTGATATATCATTGAACGCAAATTATATCGTCGTATTTAAAAATCCAGGAGATCGCGCGCAAATTCAGCATCTCGCGCGACAGGTGTGCCCGGAAAATCCGCGATTCATCGAAGAGGTGTATTTTGATGCGACAGCAGCGCCCCATGGGTATCTATTGTTTGATCTCAAATAATCTACACCCGATAATTGTCGTTTTCGCGCCTGCGTATTTCCCGATGATGAGTATCATTATCTCTACGTACCACGAAAACAAATGAAAATACGAGACTCTACCCGCAATGTACCAATAATGCGGCTGTAATGGCTGAGCAAGGAGCTCTCGGGAAAAAACAGTGCATTATTTTACACGCATTGTGTTATCTCACACAGACGCAATTGCACATGATTTTACGCATAGCTGATACGTCTTTGATACGTAGCACATGCGAGTATGCGTTGAATGTTTTACGCGGAAATGTGAAGCTCAATGATCGCCAACGAAAACGTTTGCACCGTCATGCTACGCTTCTTCGTCGTTTACCTGAAAAGAAAGGAAGTTGGGTGGGAAAACGGCGATTAATTGCAAAAAAAACAGTTCGACATTTGTTTATAATCTGTTAATTCCTGTTTTGCGGTATATTAATCAGGGAGCATGCTAGACAAATGGTTTTCATCCCTCATGATAATATACAGAGATGAGGCGAGCAAAAGTCGCTGCAAGGAAACGCTGAGTCAGCTCCACAGCTGAGCGGCAACTCCGTGCAGACCAACGGAACACCGCTCTCGCGCCTCGATACAGAAATGCATGAAATATTAAACTCTGATCTGTACGAAAGCGAGAAAGACAAGTGGAGTGCTTATCTGCAGGTTTTACAGCGTTACCTTCGAATAGCCTTGGCTTCGCGTAACGACAGCGATGACTCGAACAATCTCCCAGTGAAGGATGAGGCCAGTGTGAAAATATCGAAAATTCGCGAAGATAATATCAACGCTGGTAATACGGCATTAATCGATGCCGTTAAATCCCAATTAAACGATACACTGATTATCGATAGTGTACCGAGAAAATTTCGAACAAAGGCAAAATTATTATTGCGCAATTTGCATAGAAATACTTCGCCTAAAACAAAAATCAGTTGGGACAGGAATGGCGCGGTTTCTATTGGTCGTACAAGAATTCCAAATTCAAACATCGTTGATCTCGTGAATGACGCTATGCGCGCGAGAAAAAGGGCAAAATCTGAAGGCAGAGCTCACTTTGCCGATCTCCACCGAAAGATACAGATGCCACAGGAGTTTATAGGAAATCCGGAATTGATGCGAGAAGAGACTGCCCCCTCAGCTGTGACTTCGACAACGCGAAAGCGTCTCATATTGCCAAAGGCAGTCAAGAGCATTGGCCTCAGCAGCAGCAGCAGCAGCAGCAGCAGCAGCGAAAACGACGGCGAGGGAGAGACAAGCGGCACTGCATTTTACACTGGACCAGCTGAGGAATCAGATGACAAGGAAGTAGATAAAACGCTTGCGAATCAGCAAGGCCCCGGACATCAGCTGTCGGATAATAACAAGCCAAAAAGACGACGCCTTGCTTGGACAACGCTCAAATTATAAAGATCCTTGATAAAATTTATCATGATCCTGCTCATTCAGCATCCTTTTCCCGCATGCAAGCTCTCAAACATGCCATTATCGATATAAGAATTAATAAAAAAAATATATTGCCATAGCTTGAGTCACAAGATTCGTATAACATGCATCGATTTTTACGGCGTAAATTTCCTCTTCGTACATATAATGTGAGTAATATCGACGATGTATGGGAGGCAGATTTAGCCGATCTTCGATCAATCGCAACGTATAATGATAATTTCGTATATCTCTTGGTAGTGATTGATGAATTGAGCAAATACGCTTCGGTCGAGCCGTTGAGCGATAAAACGAGTGTCAATGTTTCCTGAGCTTTTGCACGAATACTCGCTCGTAGTAAAAATAGAGTGCCTCATCAGCTGCAAACTGATCATGGCAAGGAGTTTATCGGAGCACCTTTTCAGGAGTTTTTGAAGAAAAAATATATTTCTCTTCGCGCGGTGCGTAATCCCGACGTAAAGGCCGCGATCGCCGAGAGATTTAATCGCACGTTAAAAGAAAGAATGTGACGTTATTTCACACATACGCGAAACAAACGCTACATCGATGTTTTGCAAAAAATTGTAAATGCCTATAATTATGCTCGTCACAGTGGAACGAGATTACAACAGGCTGAGGTGACTTTAGAAAACGCCGCCGAGGCACGAAAAAATCTTGCTCGACGATACACGCATAAGCGAAAAAATAAAATGCCTAAATATAAGGTGGGTGATGTGGTGCGAGTCAGTAGTGCTAAAGCAGCATTCGCGAAAGGATACGAGCGTGGATGGAGCAACGAATTATTTAAAATCGATCGAATATCCAAAAATCGTAATCCAATCGTATAGATTTTACGCGATCTCGATAACGAAATTATCGACGGTATTTTTTATACCGAGGAATTGACACGGGTTCGCGAGAGTAAAACCCGATAATTGACAGCATGAATTTACGAGAAAATAATTTTTTCTTTGTCGTATTACCGAGTAATAGTAGTATGGAATATTTTCCGGATAATATGACGACAAAATAGATCACAAAATTACCGAGACAATTACGATTAGAAGGAGATTAGACGGTTTCGCTAGCAGAAATTAGCTACCCAATGACCTTCCTCCATATCCCCCAATCGGAAAATAGAGTAATCGTCGAAGATGGAGAACACGATAAATTTGGGCGTAATAAACATACGAGACGAGCAATAAAGTTCGATATCGTGCTCAGCGGAATATATTCCTTTATCGATACTCTACTTGCCTGTATTAACAAACTAACATGTGTATACGTCCATTTTTATTTCAAACTCGAGCCCAACGGTCGGGTTAGAGTTTCACGAATATGCGATGATTCGCGTTATGATGATTTTCGTGTCAATCCGATTATAGCGCAATTGCTAGGACTGGGTGACCAGGCTCTGACAAATCCGGCTTTAGGGCCAATAGCCCAGGCAACGAAGGCCAAATTTCACGAAATAAAAATAATAAATACGAAAGTTTTGGAATTTGGTGACAATGTTTATTCTGGCTTACTATTGAACATGTTAAAAGTCCTGAACAATTGAAGGTCCGGAATCACCGCCATCTTGAAAAAAAGGTGCATTTTTATAGTTTTTGTCGTATAACTCCTTAATTATCGACTTTATGATCAAAATAGTTATTACAAAAGTTGAAGAGCATTAAATTTTTCTCAAAAAAGGTCTCATTTATTTTTCCGTGAAATCAATATTTTTCCGAATAAATGGATGACGAACGTGTAGCAGATTAGTGAATTGCTATAAAAACCTTTTTCCGCACGTACATTTACACAGGAAGAATCCGAATAGCATGTAGCATGTAAATATCGATAGTTTTCAGCCAAGAATGAAACCGTTATAGCCTGTTGAGGGTATTGTCGTATGTTTTCGTATATATATGTAACCCATAGCTTAGGAATGCGGGCATGACCACGCTATAATAATAATATAGCTACGAAGGATGGGTCGAAACCTTTCATGGTCGCTAAGAGGGGGACGGTTGTGTAGGGTCCTAGCCAGCAGCTGTTCTTGAATTCAGTGCTGCGTATTCCATTGCGATGGCTGGAAGCGAAAAATGTTTCATCTGTGAGCAAAATATTTCTAGTGGCAGTACTGTAGAAGTGAAGGAAAAAGGTATTGTTACATTGATAAAAGCTAGTGTGGACAGAAAAGACAATAAACATTTAGAGTTGGAAAGTGTAAAAACCGTGAAAGTTCATGTTTTGTGTCAAAAAAATTATACGCGACCAGATAGTATAAGAGCTGCACTCGCCAAAAAAGATGCTACCGACACAACAGCATCATGTAGCACCACACGGCGCACTGAAAGTTTGCGATCTTCTGTGCCTGAATTTGATTTTAGAGATAAATGTTTTTATTGCACAGAAAAAATCGAGGATGTATTCTACGAAAAAGGAAAAAAAAGCATATCGATAAGCGTAGGCAAGTTTACAACGTCCGGAGTATAAATTTGAGAGAAAAGGTACTTGAAGCAGCTGAAAAAAGAAACGACAAATGGGGTGAAGAAGTAAAACATCGTGTCATAAACACTGCTGATTTGGTTGCTGCTGACGCTATATACCACCAATCTTGCTGTGTCTCATTTTTTTTGCATTCCACGCCATCTGGAAATAAGGAGGACGTCCTGAGGTCGAAGATGTGACAACAGCTATGGAATTGATTTATTCTTATCTTGAGAATACCGAGGATTGTCAAATATCGTTATCCGAGTTATTTCTCAATGTACAGAATATGTTCCCAACGAATTAACGGTAAGGACGAAATTGAAACAAAAGTATGGAGACAGAATAATCGTCACACAAAATCAAAGGAAGACTCCTATCGTTTGTTTTCGTGAAACAGGAATGAAAATATTGGCAGATTCCTGGTATACAATGAAAAAAAGTGATGAGCGTCAAGAACAACTGCGAATAGTTGAAACTGCAGCAGCTATTATAAAGGAAGATATCCAATCGAAAGTCTATGAGAATCATTCTTATCCCTCAACTGACAATTTTTTCAGTAATGCGAGTACCGACATTCCTGAAACTCTAAAAACCTTTTTAGACAATCTTGTCATTAAAAAAAAAGTAAAAGTGATGCAAAGGACAACAAAAAAAGTGTCGCCATAGCTCATGCTATTATCTCAGCAATCAGACCGCGTTCTTTTTTATCGCCCGTGCAAATAAGTCTCGCGATTTTTTTATACCGCAAATACGGAAGTAAAAATTTAATAACTCTTCTCTCGAATTTGAACTTCTGTGCTTCATATCACGATGCTCAAATATTTGAAACGTTAGCGATTTATCATCCCGCACCAAAGATACTTCCAGGGACATTCGGTCAATTTGTTTTTGACAATGCTGACTTCAACGTTTCGACGATTGACGGTTTAAATACATTCCACAGCATGGGGGGTATCAAGTGCATAACACCTAAAACATCGCTTATTACGGGATAAGAGATAAAAAAATAACAAAGTTTCCATCTACGAAGAAAATTGGAGAACTTGGCGTTATTCAACTGCAAACATTTGAAAATGTCGAAGGGATTGGTTTGAAAAACATCATTATAGAGGATCTATCTTGTTTGAGACCTTTGCAAGACGAAGTTTTGTCACCCCAACCGCATGACATTCTGTGGATGTGTGGCAAATTTCTGGATATCCCTTTCATTCCTGAATGGAGAGGATTTATGCATAGTGTAACGAAAAGTCTGCCCTATGCAGTAACAAAAGTAATTCCACTTCCTTTTGTGAATTCGCCACCGAGCAATTATGATACCGTTTACACCGTACTTAAGTATGCTGCAGAAGAGTGTCTTAAATTAAAACAACGAACTTGTTTCGTTACTTTTGATCAACCTCTCTACATGAAAGCACGTGAAATTGTTGCTGCATCTCCGAACGACTCATATTTCTCTAATGTTGTGATCAGACTTGGTGGATTTCATCTCTTATTATCATTTCTTGGCTGCATCGGGTATGTAATGGCAGGAAGTGGATTGAAAGAATTATTGAGTAGGATTTATGCTTCAAATTCCGCAGAAAAAATGATGCAAGGCCATGCTTATGCTAGAGCCGTCCGGGCTCATTTATTAATTCAGACAGCTTTGGCAAAAATAATTTTGGAGAATTTAAACATCACAATTGCAGAGCAAGAAGCTATTCAAGAAATTTTTGTCAACTTCGTTATCGATCCTCCATCATTAGACATTATTAGTCAGAATGACGTACTCCAGGAAGTTGAAAAAAGAGTAAAAGAAAAATTAACGGAATTGAAAAAAAATGGAGCAATAGCCGCCCTCTGGGTTCAATACTTTGACATGGTTACATTGATGAAAGAATATATCGACGCAGAAAGATCGGGGGATTGGAATAAACATCTTCGTAGCGTGCAGCAAATGATTCCATTTTTTCATGCCAGCGGCCATTTGCTCTATGCTAAATCTTGCCACCTATATCTGCAGGATATCTTTAAGCTGGAATTTTCAATGACGAAGGAAGCATTCGAAAAGTATGTCCACGAAGGATACTCTACCATAAGAAGGACAGATTCATTTTGGGCTGGAGTATGGTCCGATATGACAATCGAACAAACACTGATGCGATGCATGAAAAACTCAGGTGGTCTCACTCGTGGACGAGGAATTACAGACAGTGTCCTGAGTAAATGGATCCTTGGAACAACGGCTACCCTGAATGTTTGCACATCGTTAGAAGAATTCGCTGGCATGTTTTTTGCCACTGCTGACCAATACGTCGATTTTCAAGAATCAAGGATACAAAGAAACGCGAAGGATACCAAAAAGATTTATGATTGGTTCACGAATCACCCTTCATTCTCAGTTCTCAGAGATATTATGTCATTAGCTACCGGACTAATTGGCGATACAACCATAAATTGTTACAAGGCTATTGAAATTGGCAATGTAGCAATGAAAAAGATGATCAGCAATAATTTTTTCGCAGTAAAGTTGTCGCGAAAAGACAAAGTTCTGCCTCTAGCTACTTTAAATTCAGCAGTGAAAATTCACGATGAAGTCATACCACTGGATCCCTTACTGATTTTCCAAAGAATAGCTATTTCTAAAAAAAAACAACGAAGAGCTAGAAACCCATTTGCGATACGAGTTGGCTCCGTATCCATTATCGCTATTTTATGAAGCTGGTATGCGAAAGACTAAAAAGTCCTCGATGTACGACATTTTTCAGCCATCGAACGAAGATATCATTCTAGAAAACTGTGTTAACATAGTGGACAGTGGATTTCTCTTACATCGAGTTGTTTGGAAACAAAATTCTACTTATTCAGCCATTTGTGCAAGCTACGTCAACTATATTCAAAAACATTACGGTCGAAATTGCACAGTAGTCTTCGATGGTTATTCAAATACCAACAATAGTACGAAGAAAACGGAACAAAATCGCCGATCTTTTGCTAAGTAATCTGTGGACATAAAATTCGAAGAAAACATGAGTGTTCCTGTTCGGCAGGATCAGTTTTTATCAAACGATAAAAATAAAAACCGGTTAATTGAAATGCTGTCAACCAAGTTAAGAGATCAAGGAATAGGATTTCGACAAAGCACTGATGATGCAGATTGTTTAATTGTTAACACTGCAATCCAAGTACCTTTATCAAAAAATAACGTGGCAATTATTGGTGAAGATGTTGATCTTTTAGTTTTACTACTTGCATTGGCACCATCAGAAAAGAATATCTTTTTTGTCAAACCGGGAAAGGGAAAAAACGCGAGAAGAGTCTTACATCCCAGCAGTTGCAATCATCAGGACTTACCAACAGCATTCTCTTCTTGCATGCCTTTAGTGGCTGCGACACTACGTCAGCAATTTTCAATAAAGGAAAAATTAAGTGCGTGAAGTTGTACCAAAAAAATGAAGGGTTACATGAAATCGCTGAAAGTTTCAACAATCGTGATTCTTCGCACGAAACAATCGCTGCAGCTGGAGAACGTTTTTTCCTTGCCATCTACGGTGTACGTCCTGCAGAAAATTCTTTGAATGAACACCGATTCAATTGTTTCACAAAATTCGTGACAAAATTAAACCGGATATCGCCTCGCTACCACCGACAGAAGGAGCATCCAGACAGCATTCTTTTCGCGTGTACCACCAAGTGCAAAAATGGCTGGGGAACGAATTACGCCGTGAATCATGGGGTTGGAAACGAGTTCAAGAGTGCTTCAGTCTAACTCGAACGCTGGACTCCATCGCACCCGAGACTTTATTGAATTTAATTTTTTGTAAATGCACAACTGGCTGTGCAGGATCGTGCGGGTGCAGAAAAGCGGGAATCCCATGCACAACCGTTTGCAACAATTGCCATGGAGACTGTTTTAATGGACCAAATATAGTCGACGATGAAAATGAGGATGAAGACGAGGACGATTGAACCGATGACGAGAGGGCATCATCAACAACAAGCTCAAGACGATCATCCTGTGCGGATGAGCTTGATGTCAGTTCATCGGTTCAACCTGATGTGGTTGAGGATGACCCAACTATCAGTCAAACCGTTAAGAAGCGTCGTGCACAAACATGTGAGTATGGAAAAAGTTGTGTAAAATAAACAAAACTTGGATGTAAAAAAATTTGTCGTAATAAATATGAATTTATATGTTCGCAGAATTTCCACATTCACGCTCGTCGTCCATTGGTGCGGGAAAATATTAGTTTTACAAAAAAATTATTCAGACTTTTTTTGAAAGAAATTTTATGCTTTTCAACTTTTGTATAAGCCATTTTTCCAATAAATACATTAATTAAAGAATTATACAACAAAAACCATAAAAATGCACCTTTTTTCCAAGATAGCGGCGATTCCGGACGTTCAATCGTTCAGGGCTTTTAACACATTCAATAGTAAGTCATAATAAGCATTATCACGAAATTTCAAAACTTTCGTATTTATTATTTTTATTTTTGCTTCGTTGCCTGGGCTACAAAGCAATCGTTCCAGGGTCCGCATCCCGCATCGCTTTCTCGAGCTATCCCGGATAGTTTATTTATCTATTCGGATATATGTGAATCGAGTATCATTGGCGATATACAGGCACCATTATTACGCGTCGTACCAGTGGACGGAGGAGGAGAATATGGCACAACCAGAATAAAATATTTTCCCGCACAACGCTATATCCCTCTTATTCGCAATAATTTGCACACGATCGAGATCGATATAAGGGACGAGTTTGGCAAACCTGTACGATTCGAGTACGGAACGTTAACGGTGACGCTGCAGTTTAAACGGCTGCACTGAGAAGTCTGTGAGGAGCAATATTATTACGACGGCGGCGAGATTCATAGCGGTGATCTACAGATCGGCTTCAGTCGATGAGGATACGGCAGAATTAATCACGTTTACATTGGCACACCCAATCAGCGCGATCACAGGATCGGAAGTTTTCTCGGAGGGCTTTTTCGTCGTGTTTTACCACTCCTGCGCAAAGGCGCGACAGCCGTGGGTAAAGAGGCGATACCTGCCGTTGCGAATATCGCTGGGGATATGCTACAGAGACATATGATGCTTAATGATGCTTTTCGCGCAAGAGTGCGTGAATCAGGAAGTAATTTGAAACGGAAGGCCGAGGAAAAAATTGACCGATTGATGCAGGGATCGGGATATAAGGAGCGGAAAATTTCGCGCACCCGACATTCGACCTGTAGACGTGTTAAGCGACGTGTCTCTCCGAAAAAGAAGAAAATCAACAGCACGAAAAAGGAGAAGACGACGTTGAAAAAAAGTAAAGAGAAAAATTTAACGGACTGTAGCTGATATTTTCGCGTAAGCAAAAAAAATGGCTTCCCTACATGCACATTCGTGCGAGTGCATGAAATCTGAACTCGAGCTGTTTTCTCTTCCTCCAACGCAAACTACGATTGAGGGGTCAAACTGGGTTTATTACAAACCAATCTCATCACTCACGGATGATTCCCCCATAGAATTTGTCGTGCCTGGTCAAGGTGACCAGGCACACTATGCTCAGTGTTCGCGTACAAATAAAAAACCTAATATCGCAAGCATGAGTGAAAAAACAGCTCTTACAGGGAAAATACCTGAAATTGGTCTCGTGAACAATTTTTTGCATTCATTATTTGATCAAGTTGATGTCTATTTAAATCAAAAATTGGTCTCTCCGCCTAATAATGCATAAGCTCATCGCGCGTATATAGAGACATTACTAAATTATGGACCGAGCGTTAAAAATTCGCATTTCACCTCGGTATTGTGGTACGATGATACGCCCGGAGCTATGGATGATACGAGTGGGGAAAATAATTCTGGCCTAAGGGAACGGAAGAAGCTGTTGTCAGCGGGAAAAACAATCGATTTGCTCGGACATTTATATTGCGATATATTCAATCAAGAGCGTTTTCTCTTGAATGGCGTGGAAATGCGATTACGCCTTGTACGCACCAGAGATTCATTTTGTCTCATGCCTGCATCCCTGAATAACGGTGTTGGATTCAAAATTCTCGAAGCATCGCTTCTTGTGCTGCGAACAAAAACCGCGCGGGGGATTTTGCTCTCTCACGCTCGAGCCTTGGCAAAATCCACAGCTAAATATCCGCTGACTCGTGTCGAGGTAAAGGCTGTTTCATTTCACGCCGGAGTACACGGAGAAACAATTGATAATGTGGTACTCGTTCAGTTACCGAAACGACTAATTATCGGATTTGTCGATAATAGAGCATTTAACGGAAATTCTACCCTCAATCCATTTAATTTTCAAAATTATAAGCCCGATCTTCCGGCAAACAGCTGCTCGCATTGGAATTTAATAAAACACGGTAGTGTGAGGATTGAAGTCCGATTCGAGGAAGCGCTCAAGTCAACGGTAAATTGTGTCGTATATGCAGAATATGACAATGTCCTTGAAATCGATTCTTCTCGGCAAGTAATTGCTGACTTCTCTGGATAGTCGCATGCTCGTTTGAAGGATCGAATTACACCGCCTTTGTCGGCTTTTGGTCTTTTCTCGACATTGCGAAGAAAAAAAGAAATGAGTTTATCGTGAGCGTTCGAACGAAACGGACACGAGAATGGATATCATAATCGATATACAGGGTATGCGTGACAGGGAAAATCGTTTTTAACCGAAAGAAATTGCTATTGTCGATGTCGATTGTCCGAATATGATGCATTGGATCGTTGCACCTCCGTACGCTTTTTCTGAATTATCCGAGGTTGCGCAAAAGCAAAATCGCTTTTTAACGCTCGACTTTCACGGATTGGAGTGGTACGAGGGTGATGTGATATGTCGACAAGTATTTGCAAATTTACGCGACATTGCTCGGCGTGCGTTAAATATTATAACGCGGGGGCGTGAAAAAGCTGATTTGCTGCGTAACGTATTATCTCGCGATGTGATCGATCTTGAGTCAGAACACCGTGAGTGTCCGGGTTTCGAAAAAATGCCCCTAGCGCACCGCTAATGTTGGCGACATTGCATGGGAATGCTACCCCGCGTAGAAAAGAAGAATCTTTCCAAGAGTCTCGCAAAGAATCTTGGAAAGAGTCTTGTAAAGAATCTTTCCAAGAATCTCGAAAAGAGTCACGTATTGGATCCGGAACAAGACTCTTTCCAAGACTCTTGGAGAGATTCTTTACAAGATTCTTGGGAAGACTATTGACCTCGAAGTAAAAAATCGTGTAAAGATTCTTTGCAAGATTTTTCCAATCGTTGCGGAAAAGATTCTTGGAAAGTTTTTTACGAGATCTGGGAAAGAGTCTTGGAGAGAGTCTAGCGTAGAGAAAAAGAATCTTTGAAAGAATCTTTAAAGGATTCCTTGGAAAAATCTTTAAAAGATTCTTCAGAAGAATGAGGTTTTTTTAAAATCTCACGAAAAACTAAAAACTAACCAATTCGAGTCAATTTTCGAAAAAGAAGAAATTTGAGAAAATCGGAAAACTATATTTAGGAAAAAGATAGAAAATCATAAATATTGATGATTCATGTACAGAATCTTGGGAAGAACAAAATTATTTCTACGATTCTCCCGTGCGATCAGCTTGTACAAGATTTTTCACAATCAGTCTTTCCAACATTTTTCCAATTAATCTTTCCAAGATTCTTTGAATGAATCTTTCCAAGATTCTTTACATGAATCTTTCCAGGATTCTTCACATGAATCTTTCCAACATATAACGCCGTGTTAAAACGGACTTTGGCCATGAGCGTCATCTTTATTTTTGATTCTCTATCTTTTTCCTAAATGAAGTTTTGCGATTTTCTTAAATTTCTTCTTTTTTGAAAATTGACTCGAGTTGATCAGTTTTGAGTTTTTCGTGAGATTTCAAAAAAAATCAAATCTTTCAGAGAATCTTTCAAAGATCCTTCCAAAGAATCATTTGAAGATTTTTCCAGAGAATCCTGTAAAGATTCTTAGAATCGTGAGAAGTATGTTTGAAAAAATCTTCAAAAGATTTTCAAGAGTCTTGCAATTAGTCTTTCCAAGAATCTTGTGAAGCATCTTTCCAAGAATCTTGGAAAAAGTCTTGTTCAGGATCCAATACGTGACTCTTTTCAAGATTTTTGGAAAGATTCTTTACAAGACTTTCCAAGATTCTTTGCAAGACTCTTGAAAAGATTCTTGGAAAGATTCTTTTTTTCTTTTTTCACCGACGAAAGTGCGCATTATCACAGGCAAATACGCTCAAGGCGTGGTATCAAAAAAATATATGGGCCATGGAAGATAATTGGCATATGGGAGAAATCCCTGTGGTAATTAAAGAAGAAAAAAAGGAAGGGATGGATTCATCAGACGAGTGTGATGGATGTGTTTTGTGCGAAGATTAGCTATTCGTTGAGTATAAGTATGTGTGAGGCTCATAACTTTTTTACCGCGCTCGCTTTCACACTGGACATATGTGTGAATCAGTCTGTCAGCAGTCGTTAACTCGAACGGTCGCAGTATGGATATTGTCATGGATATTCGAGGCATGATAGATGACTTTTTCAATATAATTCCAAAAGGAGTGGCTGTTGTGGCTCTTGATAAACAATGTCACAATGCATTGGATTGTACAACCACCATACCCATACGGAAAATTGGGAGTTATGACTAGACTCCTAAATAATTCTCGCTTGATGTTCTGGCATAGCCTTAAGTGGGACGACGGAGACATAACAAGTCTTGAACTGTCCGATCATTTGCGTAAAATTGTAAACGATTCGAGGCATATATATATATATGGGAATTAGAAACTACAGTATTTCTCTCAGAGATCACCGAAAAAAAAAATTATATGCCTCAAAAATAAAAAATTTTCGCAAGAGTTTGAGAAATTGGTAAAAACGACGCCCGAAAAATGTCTAGTTCACGCATTGAAACACCCACGGGACGCGTTCGAATGTGCGTCAACATACGCATCGGCGATGAAAAAATGGATCAAACGTAACAGCCTGAAAAAGAGATAGGCAATAAAATAATATTTATACGCGCGTTTAAAGACAACATTATCATTTGGAGGACGTTTCGCCGCTGAGTATGAACTCAGCTGAAATACGAGAAGCTCTACGAATTTTACCCGTCGCAACTACAAGAGTATTTCCGGCTGATGAGATTCCACGTGTATGAACTAGACCTGCGGGAATAATAGTCAATACAGATGAGCACACCAAACCAGGAGAGCACTGGGTCGCCGTGTGCGTCGATCGAGATGACAGAGACTGGTACTTGGCAGCTATGGATCATCATCAATCATACCGCAGCACATCGCAGGACCCCGGAGAAATTGCAAGTTCTTTCGCTGCAACAACAAGCAGCTCCAGAGTGATACATCGGATGTGTGTGGACAGTTTTGTATTATTTTTTTGCATCTCTTGTCTTCTGGTATTAGTATGGCTCGATTTAACAATCTCTTCAGCGATAATACACGAGAAAATGACAAATTAGTGCGCGAATATTACAACGCTTTTTCAACGACGAAATTAACAATTAAAAACAATGATAATAAATCATTAATTGAAAACGGTGGTTTTATCGAGCGAGGATTTTCTTGTACGCAGGGATGTTGTATGCGGCGATAAAAATGGGTTGCATTATATAGCTATCATGGGCAATTGGGTAAATAAAATATTATAATTATACTGAAAGATATGTGTAGTTATTCCAGACTGTTCCTATATATCTTTGATGATAATTTTTGCATTTTCAGCAGAAACAAAGCATTGGTATCCGTCGGGCGTCCCCGCCCGGCCCCACTTCTCCCCTCACTATCGTTCTCAACATCACGATAATATTTCTCTACCGGTGGTGGGGGGAAATTATTGTGGTGGGGGAAGCTGCATGGTGGGGGTAGGAGTGGGGATGGAAGTGGGGGGCGCCAGACGAGTATCAATACTACTTATGATAATTCGGATTTTTCAGAATTTTTTCAAAATGACATTTTCTTATATCAATTTTTTACTCACTTTATTACATTTCGACTCGTAACTTGACCATTTTTGAATATTTCGACTTATCGCTTGAGAAATAGATGCAAAAATAATTAAAAAACATGAAAATCGAATTTTAAAAAAATGGATTTTGTTGTAATTCCAACTGTCTCAGTCGCCTTAAGGAGGTCTTTATAAAGGAGGCTCGACGAACGGCGAAAAAAATGAAGAAGCTATGTGCAAATTTCAAATTTGCATGATACATCTTTCGATGCATTTTTATTTTTATTTTTCAAATTATGTACTTTTTCGAATATTATTCCAAATGAACTAACTTAAAGTATGTTCAATCACATATTGTAAACAAGATACTGCCATTTTGGAATCATTTTTGTTCCTTAGAAACTGTTACGTCAATAATGGGAGTTTTCGTGAACTATCAATAATTTTTGACGGATGATGTGCTGGATTTAACTGAGACTCTCTAGTCGTGGAAATAAATTTGAAGTGATACTCCTGGAATCAGTCTCGAACACATCTGCCCCTGTTTTTGAGTCTAATCTTCCGGAAAATTACTCGGAATATGGGCTTGGAATCACTGTTTAATTTCTAACAATTTAATTGGTTAAATTCAATTAATTAATTCTGTCTAAATTGATGATATTTACTGAATATAGGTTTTCTGAATTTATCTCTCACAATTACAAGAAAATAAAATAAATTTATAATAAAAATAAAATTTAACCAAGTCGGTGAGACGTTCTTCTGATGGAAAGGGAGATAAGATTGGTAGATGCAGCGGCAAGTCGAACGGAAAGCGATGAAGACCCAATGGTTGATCAAGGGCGTCGCAGGTTGACAATGAAGTCGAAGAAAATATCCTTGCACAGAATTTAATTTTCGAGATCCAGATTTTATTTAAAATTATTGAAAAAAATGGTTTACAAAGAAAAATCAATCTTATATTTCACGATGTATTAAACAATAACCGAATTTTGTACGTTTTCCGATAATTCATGGATTGCGGATGTCAAAGTGAAAATAAATAAAAATTATTAGACAGAAAATAATAACGAGACAAAGAAAAAATGAAATAGAATAAGCCAGATCCAAAATCTCTTCCGGCATTCGAAGGCCAATTCGAGATTTCGAGAATAAAATAAAAACAAATTCAATTCAATTCAGAACTCAAAAAATTGAGATTCCAAACCGAAAAAAAACTAGCTTTCTTCGAGAAATCGAGTGAAAATTCTAAGTCCAAAACGAATTGATTTGAAAATATCCAGAATCAAGAACGTCATTGTTGAAGAATTTCACAAGTTCAACCCAAGAATTAATTCGGTGAAGACGATGAGTCTTGTAGTTTCCACGTCGGAAAAAGTCGAAGAGGTCTCCCTGAGGGCCTTTTTCCGGGGTTGATATACTCAGTGCTCCAGGCTGAACCCATTCTATCGAAGTGAGGATTGAGTGAGCGAGAGAGAGAGGATGAGTTTTCTAATTGAATCTATTTTCCTCCTCTATTTCGTGAGCTTCCCTTGAGATTTGGGGTCATAGCGAGGGCGCTCGCGTCGATCACTGAGTGGGCCTTATGCGTGTGGCGGTACCCGGCACGTGTACCCTCATGCCGCACGCTTTTTATATTCTTATAATATTACTTTCTTACAATATTACTTTCTTGTGATTATTTATGATGGATAAAGTTCTCTTAGTTTTCCTTATAGTTATTACATTGCGCATTTGTTAAATTATTGTTCTTTTTTCATATCCTATTGTTTGTTTAATTATTATTAAATACGAAATTGTTGTTTCCGAATTAAACGTTAGAATAGTAAATTTAGATAAATTAAATATTTTTTTGTGCGATATTTTGGTGAGTTAAACTTACGATCTATATTGTAGTAAATAATTTGTTGACGGTTTTAATGGATTTTGAATTGCTAATGTTTAAACATTTATGATAAAAATTCATCCTGAGTTTGGAACATCTTTTTTCCGTAGTTTTTTTATATTTGTATTTCGTTGGGGTGCTCTCGCATAGGCTTTTTTTCATGAGTCAACTAGAAAAGGGGAGGTAGGAGACCGCGCCGCGTGCTTGGGAGACTTCAATTCTTCTTCGCGCATGCTCCGTGGATCGTTGAAAAAGAAGGGGCTTTATGTAAATGAGTTTTGCGTCTAAACGTTTGGCTTCTTTCTTTCTTCTAGATTTAAATACAGAAAAATGTTTCGAGATTATTTAAT
Source organism: Alloplasta piceator (assembly GCA_946863875.1). NCBI lineage: Eukaryota > Metazoa > Arthropoda > Insecta > Hymenoptera > Ichneumonidae > Alloplasta > Alloplasta piceator. The sequence goes on from OX333075.1 coordinate 30,570,179, forward strand.
GAAATTTTAACTTGTTCTATGAATTCTGTAAATTCAATGCTAAATATTACTTCGTAATTATTGATTTTAAGGATTAATTTTCTCAGGATATCATATAATATTTGCATTGCGATTTTCTATTTAGAAGAAAATTTTGAATGAGTGGATTTTTATCTCAAAACATTTTCCCGCGTATTTTCCCATCCTTACACAGATACGTAGATAGGACGTAGATATATATACTTGGTTGTATGTATGTGTATCTGTGCCCCCGTACGATGTCTCCGTGAAATAGAGAGAAAAGGAGAAATCAAGGTACGGTGAGTCAGTGCGTTTTGCTAGGGGGTACAAGCTACTATAGTGAATGGTGAAGCATCGTTTACGCTGGTGGCGCTTGTAGTAGACGTGTGACGAACTAATGCCTATGACATATATATATATATATTAGGTGTACAAATAAGTTTCCGCGGTTTGTCAAAAGATGGCCCCACCAGAAGGTGATGGAGAAATTGTCAGATGTAAAACGTAATATCCCAAGTTTCGTCATCCGACAACACCATAACCTTAAAGTACTAGTGATTCCGTATCAGCATCACGTAATTTTTTTCGTGCAAAAATGTCAAGTTTTGTGCCGAATAAGCATCATTTGCGGGAACTTTTGATTTACTTCTTTAATTTGAAAAAATCTGCAGCTGAGGCGCATCGATTGCTTCTAGAAGCATATAGTGAAGCTGCTTTAAGTGAGAGAAGTTGTCAAGAATGGTTTCAAAAGTTTAAGAACGGTGAGTTTGACGTGAAGGACAAAGAACGGACAACGGAACGGAACGAACAAAGAACCTGTGAAACTATTACTGGAGCTCTCTACCGAATACAATTGATGAGATTGAGTCGGGCACTTAAGGAAAAACGCGCCCATTACTACTCCAGACACGACAAAATTATTCTTTTACACGATAATGCTCGTCCACATGTTGCGGCGCCGGTAAAAACATACTTGGAAACACTCAACTGGGAAGTTTTACCCCACCCGCCGTATTCACCAGACTTAGCCCCATCCGATTATCACCTGTTCCGGTCGATGGCACATAGTCTGTCTGAGTAGCGCTTCACATCATATAAAGACACCAAAAATTGGGTAGATTTGTGGATAGCGTCAAAAGATGAAGAGTTTTTTCGACGGGGTATCCGAATGTTGCCAGAAAGATGGGGAAAAGTAGTGGCAAATGATGAAAAATACTTTGAATAAAACGTAATGTACTGTTCCTTCACAATAAATTCCTAATTTTTTATAAAAAACCGCGGAAAACTTATTTATACACCTAATATATATATATATATATTGTAAGGGAATTCTCAAAATAATTACAAAAATAAAACACAAAATTCGCAAAATTGAATTATTAATCATTTATTCACAAGTCTGGGCGCCAGCTGGTGTTTTTGGTGTGGTCCAGCAACCAATCGTAATAATAAAAAAAAATAATAATAATAAAAAAACGAAACAATTTTTACTCGCGGAGCTCTACCGCTATTTTTACGCCGTGCCCTTGGCCGCGAGCTGAACAAAGGAATATCGCGAAGAAAACAAGGGGGGAGGGGTGACGGGGGAAGAAGAAAGGAACGCGGAAAGAAAGGAACTCTAATTCTCAATTTTTATCTCAAATTCACTGGGCTATCTCAGGGCTAATCACTCGGATGGTTCGTCGCTATACGACCTCTTATTTATTACCGCGATGTATAATTTATTAGGCAAAGCCGCAAGAAAAATCTCGAATACTGAAAAAGGGGAAGGGGGGACTCTACGCGCGAACGCCACGACACCGATCGACACAAATACAATATTCTTGGGGAATATAATCAATTTACTCACTCTTTTTCGATTCTCAAACGCTCAAAATCTTTTCCTCGTCTTTTCCTCAAAATATCTTTTCTTATCGTCGTCTCAGTACGCCTGTTTTGCTCGATACTCGCAATTACAATTTTTCCCGTTGCGAAGTACGTGGGCTCTCGCTAACGCGTGGTCTTGGAATGAGGCCAAGATGGCCGAAATCTTGCTCGATAGGTGAACAATGGTGATGGGATATAACGGGAGGGGAACCTCGTCTTCTTCATCTTCTTCATAGGGTAAGGGACAGGAGGGGGAAAGTGGAATCTCGTAGTTCTCCTTTACGCCGTACGGGCCTCCGCGCGACGTACGGTGTGGTGCTGCCGCCCCGTGCCTTTATGTCGAAGCTTCAAGTTCGTCGGCAGTCGTCTCTCTCTCTCTCTCGTTCGCGATGCTCGTGTCGTTGGAATCTCAGCTGTCACCAGTGCACAGCTCGACGAGATAATTTTCGATATATTTCCGAGGATCAGTCGCCGTTTTGATCGGGACGTCCCCCCAAAAAAAAGATTGTGTTGTGTCTCGGTGTTTTCTCGGATAAATCCTCGTACTCAACAGTGCCGGGCTTCCTCAATTTGGTGTGTCAAATATTGACTGGATCGGGCGATGGAAAAATCGTCTCCAAGGTCGCGATGCCGCCCGGAAATTCTTGACGATAAATTTTGCAGATTGCTCGAAAATCGAGGATTTCTGCCCTTGGTCGCTTCTTCGTTCGGTGAAATAGTGCGGTAAGATCAGGAAGATTTTTGGGGATTCTTTTCTGGGGAGGTTAGGATAGGTATTTTTGTCAGCAAAAGGGGAATATTATTCGGGGGGATTTTTCAAGCATAAAAAGGACGATTTTTCAGGTGTGATTAAATTCTAATTTTAAATATCTAATCAATTTTAACAATATTTCGGTTTTCTTTCAGGTGTCGTGGCGGAGACCGAGACCGCCGCTCTACTATTTTATATTTTATTGTGACTTTTCGTCACAACTCCCCCCTGCCAAGAGGGAAGTTCGTCTTCAGAACTTTCGTCTGACTCTAAATAAATCTGAATAAACTTTTTGGCGCATTTTCTTTGTCTAATTCCTTATGATTATTCCCCGCTAACTCCGTTGTTGGAGATTCTAAATTTTAACCGCTTAACATTAGTGCTCTTTTGACGCTGCAAATATAATTACTCTATTTGAATATCACAGAGAGTTTGACTTAACGCGTCGTTGTTTATCTTAGGAATATCACAGGAAGTATCAGGTAGTAAGGTTACTTTAGTCAGTCTTTCTGTAATTCAGTCTTTAGGTTTCGTTAGGCACTTAATATTTTCAACAATCGGGGTATTCAGTTTTCATAAAGAAAGTTTGGGACTCGGGGATGGAATAGTGTTTTGGGTCTCGAGGATAAGGTTCGTTTTGGGGTCTCGGGGGTAAGGTTTGTTTTGGGGTCTCGGGGGTAAGGTTTGTTTTGGGGTCTCAGGGGAATGAATGGATTTTAAGGGGATTTGTAAGGGGATCGCAAGGGAAGGAAGAGTGGAGGGAATTTAGCGGGGGTGGGGGCGGTTTTCAATTTGGTTCGGGCAGTTACGCGTGAAGTGGAAGAGGGACGTGCATGACCAGCAGCGGCGAGGCAGCGGCCATGGGACAGGAGCGGGAGTTGGTTGGGGAGATTGTTTGAGTTCGGCGGGAGGTGTAATTTTCAGGGACATTAGCGCTGGGATAGTGGATTGCGGGGATGGGAACGATACTGGACGGTTTATACGAGGAAGATCGAGAAGGGAAGGGATTTCGGGATGAGAGGATCTGCGGGTTGGGTTACTCGTTTTCGGGGGTGTGGGAGTTGGCGGTTTGGGAGCGGGAGATGGTTTTCGGATTGGGGGAGGGGAGGGGGAAAGTGGTGGTGTTGGTTCTTTGGTCAGGGCCTCCGATCGGTGGATGCGGTCGGAGGGAAGCCATTTTGCGCGGCTTATTGTGGGGGTAGGATTAGAGGGACGTTTGGGGATCGCGCCCAAGTTCGAGGGGCATTTGGGGAGTTCAGGGAAGTCGTCACGTGGAGCAGAGATAAGGATTGGGGAAATGTGGTTTGCTCGGCGGATTTTGTGGTACTTTGCCACGAGATCGTCTATTTCTATTTTCTGGGGAGAACGGGATTGGGGAGGATTAAGGACGGGGGAGTCGAGGGCGAAGGACTCGTCGCTCCTGCGCACTCGGTACGTCCGAGCTTCGTCGAGCAGCCCTCCTGCCTCTTCGAGATACCCCATCGGGGTGCAATACGGGCCCCGCCCGGGTCCTCGCGGGCCTTTCCTCATCGCTGATCTCTTGTTCCTGAAAAATATTAGTATCTGGTGAAGAGTGCTCAGGTCTTATCGGGGGAGTGTAAGTTTTCAAATCTTTAATGTGGCATTTCGCTATTATTTTGCCATCCGGGCCCTCTAATTCATAAACTACTGGGGATAGTACCGTCTTAATAACGTACGGTCCGTTAAATCGGGGCGCTAATTTGGCGGCAAAGTTCTGCGCACCGGATGACAAGACTCGATATTTTCTCAAAAACTGGTCTCCAACCTTAAATCTGAGGTCTCTACGATTCGCATTATAATAATGCGCTTGCCGCGTTGCAGCTTGTTCCAAATTTTTGTGTACCCAATCATGAATGAGGGAAAGTCTCTTCATCCTATATGACCAGATATGGGGATCTCCGGGAGTGATGTAACGGGAAGGGTTTCTGTCGCGAAGGTTCTTTACAGGACGGGGATTACGTCCGAAATTCAAAAAGGCTAGGGTCATTTGGGTAGAGGATTGAACCGCAGTGTTCATCGCGAAACATAATTCAGGGAGATGCTCGTCCCATTCGCGATGATCCTCGGCTATGTACGAGGTGATCATGGTTTTAAGGGTTCTACTTACTCTTTCTACAGGATTGGCTTCGGCGTGATAGGGAGGGATAGTGGTCTGTAAAATTCCGTACTCATTAAGCTGTCTCGTCACGTGGTTGTTAACGAACTCTGTTCCGTTGTCCGTCAGGAGATATTGGGGGCATCCCCATTTGTTAAGGATTAATACCTCGAGAGCTGTCATAATGTTGGGTCCTGTAGCTGTCCGTAGGGGTTTTGCTTCTACATATTTCGTGAAAAGATCCTGAAAAACTATTACATAACGATTCTGTTTCTTACTAGGGGGGAAAGGTCCCATTATGTCGGCAGCGACTACGCTCCATGGGCCTTCAGTCTCATAAGTCCTGTCGGGGGAGTCTGGGGTACTTTGTGGAGTTGGCAGGTTTGACATCTTGTCACGTATCGGGCTACGTCTTGGAATATTCCGGGCCAAAAGAAATCTTGGGTGACACGTTGATACGTCTTGTCAATTCCCAAGTGTCCGGATTGGGGATTATCGTGGGCGTCTTTGAGAGCTCGTTCTCAAGACTCTCGGGGAAGGACCAATTTCCAGGCGTCTAAATCTTCAAGGGTAGGATCAATGATGGGGTGGGGACGGTGATAATATAGTTGATCATCTTCAATTTTCCAATTCGGGTATTTGGAGGGGAATTCTTGGACGTTAGTCTTTTTCGCTAAGTACCAGGGATCGATAGTGTCGACGAGGGCGGCCAATACATGGTCGCATTCCTCGAACATTCGGGATAAGGCATCGGGTACAACATTGAGTGTCCCTTTTCGGTGGAAGATCGTCATATCTAAGGCCTGCATCGCCAAGGCCCAACGGGCTAATCTTCCCGTGGGGTCTCGCAATTTACGCTGCCATCTCAAACTGCTATGATCCGTAATGACAGTGAACGCTGTCCCCTCAATATACGGTCTCAACTTTTTGGCTGCCCACAACACGGCGAGACACTCCTTCTCTGTGGTGGTGTACTGGCGCTCGGGTCGTGTCAGCGTTCTGCTCGCAAATAGAATAGGGTGTTCTTCCCCATCAAATTCTTGAGTCAGGACTGCACCGACGGCGGTATCACTCGCATCGGTGTGAATTGTAAAGGGCTTGGTGAAATCTGGACGGGCTAGGACAGGGGTGTTGGTAAGGGCTAGTCGAAGGGTGTCAAACGCAGCTTGTTGCTGGGGTCCCCAATGCCAAGGAATGTCGTTCTTCAATAGTTCTGTTGATGGGGTTTTATCGTGGGAAAAGTCTTGAATAAAGCGAGCATACCAACCGACCATTCCAAGGAACCGGCGGAGCTGCTTCAGGGATTCTGGGGCAGGGTAATTAAGGATGGGAGCAATTTTGTCAGGATCTGCCTTCAGTCCGTCGGGTCCAATAATATACCCGAGATACGGCACTTCAGGACAGAAAAACTCACTTTTTTCTCGATTTATCTCTAATTTCGCTTGTCGTAGGGCTGTCAATACTTTACTCAAATAATAAAAGTGTTCGTCCGTTGTCTCTGTCGCAATAATCACGTCATCCAAATAAGCAAATACGTGTGGGTCCCATTCATGGTCAATTAATCGGTCCATAAGTCGTTGGAAGGTCGCGGGGGCGTTCGTCAGTTCAAAGGGCATTCGTCGAAACTGGAACAGTCCTCTCCCGGGAACGGCAAAAGCGGTAATAGGGCGACTGGAAGGGGATACGGGAACTTGGAAATACGCTTGACTCAAATCTAATTTGGAAATATATCGGGCTCGTCTCAATCCGTCTAGTATACGGTCCATATTGGGAAGGGGATAGGCGTCTTTACGCGTGACTAGATTCACGTCTCGATAATCAATACAAAAACGGTATTTTCCGTTGGGTTTTGGGACTATTACGGGATTACTCAGCCAGGGGCTGGTGGATCTTTCTATTACCTCTTCCGCAATCATTTTATCGACTTCATCTTGGGCTATTCGGAGAAGGAAAGGGGAAATTGTTCGGGGTTTTTGTCGAATTGGGGGATGTCCTTGTACGTCAATAGTATGTTCCGTCAAGTGAGTGCAACTGAGGGCTATTTGAGGACTCGGAGGGATGAGGCGATCCAAGAGACGTTCTGAACGCTTTTTATCTACGGGGGTGGCTTCTACTAATCCATCGCAATGAGGCAGGACAGGGATACTCCAAATAGGATTGGTTGGGCTCGCGAATTCTCTCCAGGAGCCATTTTTAATTCTCCATAAATCCTCGTCATGATCAATCAACATTCGGAAAGCTTTCAAAAAGTCTCTTCCCAAAATGCAGTCGTATCCCAACGGGGCTACTTTCAAATCGATAGAGCGGATTATTCCCTCTATCTCAAACTGCAAGGTTATTATTCCCCTAAGGGGTACTACGGCGCCATTGGCTACACGTACTCCTCCTTCGGTCGATCGCAATGAACTGCCCTCGGCTTCGGCGAGATCCGTCCCAAGATAGGATCCGGTCGCGCCAGAGTCGATAAGGGCTCGGCGTGGGTAACCTTCGATATTTACCCAAAAGAAATGTCGATTATCCCCGCAGGGTTCGCTAATCGTATCAATTTCCACAAAGCCTGAAGGGCACTCAAAAGTTCTCAATTTGGGAAGTGGGGAAAAATTCTTAAAAGTTTTTAACAGGGGATTTCTCTGTAGCGGGGCTAGGGGCTCGTTCTCTTCCTGTGATTCATCGAGCATCCTTCTAGCAGGCCGGGGAGGCGACGGTTTTACTGTCCTCCCCGCTGGCCGTTTCCCGCCCGGGCACGCGCGCAATTCGTGCATGTCTTGACGTTGCAACCCGGATATCTGCAGATGCGGCAGAAAAATCCGTGGGGCACCGTGCACTCTCGATAAATGTGCCCGAGTTGTCTACAATTGTAGCATCTTTTAGCAGGGGAGGTGGAGGTGGGAATCTCGGAAGGTCGTTGTACAGGAATATCCATGAGGCGAGGGATTGTGGCGGTTGATTGCCCGTTTGGGCGGGGTGGTTGGTAACGGGGGCCAGCTGGAGCTGGAGAGCGAGGTTGGAACTGTCTGGGAGCGGAATTTTGGGGGTAACGAGGTGATGGTTGCCGAGGGAAGGGAGGTTGAGGTGTTGGAGTCGAATCCGCCGTAGCATGGACGGTGGATGCGAGTGGGTCTTGTGATCTTGGGGGAAGTACTTGAGATGGAGGGTTAGGAGCGAGAACAGTGGGTTTTTCGGGACGGGTGTGTGGTACATCCGACTCAGCAGCGGCAGCGGCACGACCGCGCGCACTCTTGTCCGGCGGATTGTACCCTGTAGACGGCAACGCCATCTGATCAGCAGGAGGAGGGGGACGATAATTTTCAACTCGATTCTACGCGTCCTCCAATCGTTGGCAAACTTTTTGCAACTCCTGGAAGCTCGTTATCTCCTCACGGTGGACGTTCAACGTCATTTCCGGCTTTACGTTCGCGCAACAAATGTCCAATCGAGTCGCGAGAGGCAAGGGAGGGGTAAGGTGACTAAAGAGAGTCCTCATTTTCACCAAATACTCAGAAATGTTCTCACTACTGGCTTCAGTTCTCAATTCAGCGTCTCGTCTCAATTTCTTCTGCAAGTCGGCCGACACGAATTGCGTTCGAAAGTATGATACGAATTCGTCCATTGTCGACCAACTGTCTTGCTCAACTCTATACCAAAGCAGGGCGTCTCCTCTCAATGCTTCGGGGAGAGCTCGGAGTAGCTCATTATCCGTCATATCACGGCCCGAGGCATATTCGTCAAGTCGGCGAAGGAACTCCTCGCCGTCTTCACCTCGCTTGCCGTGAAATTTTGGTCCGTTTCGGCCCCAATGGTCCAAAAACTGGCCACTTCGGTCTATTCTCGATTCTCCGAGACTCGAAAGTTCCGCGCGATAGCGGGATGGTGTGGCTTGAGGAAGGACTCCACCTGTCGGAGGTGGGGGGCGAGGTGCCACTCTCGTACTGTTCAATATCGGGTCTGTTGTCGGGATGGTGTAAGTCTGATGAAATCCCCATTCGTCTTGGGAAGGAGGGGGTATGTTGGGGAAAAAAGGTGCTTGTGAGGATGGAGGAGGAGGGGGGATAGAACTAACTCGTCTTGGGGGTGAAGATTCTGCGAAGGTCACTGTTCGTCCGCAGGGTTGATTTGGAAGAGAAGGGAACGGATGCGTCGCACCCGCCCACTGGGACGCATTCCCAGTTCTGTTGGTGAGGGAGAGATTCAAAACGGGATGTCTGCAAACAGTTTGTGGGGAAGGGCTGGAACGGGGTGCAGGTTGCGGAGAAAAGGGGTCAGTCGGGTTAGGAGACTGTTGGGTAGTCGCTTGTGTCTCGTTCGAACTCAAAACTTGTCCGTACAAACTGTCGTCTATTGCCAACATCAAAGTAAATGGGGGATGAGGTCCCCTTTCGTCTCGTCGCGGGTTCCAGAAGGTCTGTACCTGCGGATACAGTCGGCGGATTTCGTATCGTGCGTAACGGTCAGCCAATTCTTCCATGGTGCCGTCACAATCCAATCCCGCTTGGTCACACATTTTAACCAAATCTCGGGGGCGCGTTATTTTTAGGGACTCCTCCCTAATATTTCGCATTGCCTCATATACTTCGGGAGGAATGGGTTCTTCAGTCCGATCGTCAGTATGTTGTATTGTAGGGGTCATTGTAGGAGTCACTGTAACTCCAGTGGTCCACGTGGTAGTGGTAGTAGTTGTGGTTAACGGGGGATCCATATTGAGCGATATTTTGGGCAATAATACAGAAAAAAGTAATGAAACAAAGGGATTTGGGTAAGATAAACAACGAGGCGCTTAAGCAGCCCTCGTAAATCAAAATAATTCGCAAAAGGAAATAGTCAATGTTCAGCAAAAATCAAAAATCCAAAATCAACAATAATCACAATATATCAGAGCACAAAATCAAAATAATATGAGCACTAATGCGGACGCGGGGTGTCGTGGCTCGCCAAGAAAAAGTTTTGGGTTATTTGGGCTTCTCTATTCTAAATATCTCGAATAATTATTATTTTATCGCGGTGGGTACTATTACTCACGAGTCTCTGAATTTTTTTTTTTTAAATTTTCTCAATTTCAGTATTTTTCGCAATTTTATTTCGATATTTTTCTTAATACTAATTTTTCGCCATTTTATTTCGATATTTTCTTAATACTAATTTTTCGCAACGTTCTTAACTCTAAATGTTCTCTAAATTCTAATTTATTCGAAAATTTCTCCGAGTTTCGCAATACTTTTCGAAAAGTTCGCAATTTATTAATTTTTATCAATTTTTTGTTATATTTTATCAAATTTCTGAATTTTTGAAATTTTTCGCTATTTTTCCGGAATTTTCTGAATTTTCACAATTTTTCTCGATTTTTCGCAAGTTTTTCGAAATTTTTTGAATTTTTAAAATTTTCCTCAATTTTTCGTAATTTCTAGACTCGTTTTTCGAGATTTTCTGAATTTTAAAAATTTTCCTCAATTTTTCGCAATTTTTAGACTCGTTTTTCGAGGCCCCACGTAGGGCGCCATTTGTAAGGGAATTCTCAAAATAATTACAAAAATAAAACACAAAATCCGCAAAATTAAATTATTAATCATTTATTCACAAGTCTGGGCGCCAGCTGGTGTTTTTGGTGTGGTCCAGCAACCAATCGTAATAATAAAAAAAAATAATAATAATAAAGAAACGAAACAATTTTTACTCTCGGAGCTCTACCGCTATTTTTACGCCGTGCCCTTGGCCGCGAGCTGAACAAAAGAATATCGCGAAGAAAACAAGGGGGAGGGGTGACGGGGGAAGAAGAAAGGAACGCGGAAAGAAAGGTACTCTAAATCTCAATTTTTATCTTAAATTCACTGGGCTATCTCAGGGCTAATCACTCGGATGGTTCGTCGCTATACGACCTCTTATTTATTACCGCGATGTATAATTTATTAGGCAAAGCCGCAAGAAAAATCTCGAATACTGAAAAAGGGGAAGGGGGGACTCTACGCGCGAACGCCACGACACCGATCGACACAAATACAATATTCTTGGGGAATATAATTAATTTACTCACTCTTTTTCGATTCTTAAACGCTCAAAATCTTTTCCTCGTCTTTTCCTCAAAATATCTTTTCTTATCGTCGTCTCAGTATGCCTGTTTTGCTCGATACTCGCAATTACAATTTTTCCCGCTGCGAAGTACGTGGGCTCTCGCTAACGCGTGGTCTCGGAATGAGGCCAAGATGGCCGAAATCTTGCTCGATAGGGGAACAATGGCGATGGGATATAACGGGAGGGGAACGTCGTCTTCTTCATCTTCTTCATAGGGTAAGGGACAGGAGGGGGAAAGTGGAATCTCGTAGTTCTTTTTTACGCCGTACGGGCCTCCGCGCGACGTACGGTGTGGTGCTGCCGCCCCGTGCCTTTATGTCGAAGCTTCAAGTTCGTCGGCAGTCGTCTCTCTCTCTCTCTCGTTCGCGATGCTCGTGTCGTTGGAATCTCAGCTGTCACCAGTGCACAGCTCGACGAGATAATTTTCGATATATTTCCGAGGATCAGTCGCCGTTTTGATCGGGACGTCCCCCCAAAAAAACGATTGTGTTGGGTCTCGGTGTTTTCTCGGATAAATCCTCGTACTCAACAGTGCCGGGCTTCCTCAATTTGGTGTGTCAAATATTGACTGGATCGGGCGATGGAAAAATCGTCTCCAAGGTCGCGATGCCGCCAGGAAATTCTTGACGATAAATTTTACAGATTGCTCGAAAATCGAGGATTTCTGCCCTTGGTCGCTTCTTCGTTCGGTGAAATAGTGCGGTAAGATCAGGAATATTTTTGGGGATTCTTTTCTGGGGAGGTTAGGATAGGTATTTTTGTCAGCAAAAGGGGAATATTATTCGGGGGGATTTTTCAAGGATAAAAAGGACGATTTTTTAGGTGTGATTAAATTCTAATTTTAAATATCTAATTAATTTTAACAATATTTCGGTTTTCTTTCAGGTGTCGTTGTGGAGACCGAGACCGCCGCTCTACTATTTTATATTTTATTGTGACTTTTCGTCACAATATATATATAGATTCAACCGCTCTCTACGGCTGGGAACAGGCTTATTATTATTATTAATTTTCCATTTTAAAGAGGTTGCATCATGAAAAAAAAAATGAGAATCCCGGTATATTTCCGTTTTAATATATTTCAAATATTTGGTATATTTTCAATATTCACATATTTACAATACTTGAACACATGAAATGTAACATGTTTATGAATATTTAAGATAATAAACAAACTTTTCAATTTTTTCGCGAGTCACTTAACATTAAATATATTCGGTTATCACTTTGGTCTTTGACAACGACGTAACCAGTTTTAACATTAAGATATTTAACACTTTTTAATATAACAAACAATCTTAACAATTTTCTTAATTTGCGTAACGCATAAATTCAATTAGTTATCACTTTGGGCTTTGTCAACGGCATAACCAGTTTTTACATTAAAGTATCTAGTACATTTTAATATAAAAAACAAACTTAATATAGACAGTTATGACTTTGGTTTCTTTTGAAGATATAACCAGTTTTCATATTTGAATTATTAACAATTTTCAATACGTAACACAAAGTAATGATTTTATTTTTCTTAACGCATAAATTTTGATTATTTTTTTCGCAATTAGCATATTGCTTGACAAAAATTATTGAAAACTTTTAGTGACATTTTGACGACACACCCGATTTTCATGCAGTTTTCGAGCTTGCAACATTAGCTCGTCTTGAACGTTTTTGGGGAGGCTTTCGGAGCCTGACAGTATCTTTGAAATAATTGTTGAAGGTACCTTGCAGCGGGTTTCCTTGCCTTTTCAGAGTTCCAGCATTAAGATGTTGGGCTTGAGTCGTATTTTCCGAAATGATGTCTGTATACGTAGATGCATCAATTTTTTCTGGAAAAAAATGAAAAATAGTTTATCAGTCGAAAGATTCATTAGTTCATCGGTGCATATATCATTTGATTGTTATTTTGTTGGAGTAAGTTTTTTGAAATTCACGCTGCGGCTGCAGCACAGTAACTTCAAATGAGAATGTAAGTTTCGCACATAAATAAGAACTATCTAACTTATGAGTGAAAAGTATTAAATAAAGATTATAAAATTACCTGGGAGATACAGAGTCGGAACCGCAGTGAAATATACAGCAACTCACGATTCCCAGAGGCAGCCAGCCACTTAAAAACCGATCAGTATCATCTATTGCATTCGGAAATGTGAAAAAGGGTGATGTTACCGAGCACGCCGAGGCATAACACTTCCTTCGCATGGCTGTTTCCAACGAAAAGTAGAAGGGATCTTTTAGTTTCACAATATTTATAATAATTGCACAATTTACTTTTCATACTTTGTTTTTACATATGTTAAAAAATATGAGGTTACGAATTTAACTCAAAATCAAAGTACGAAAAGAGGTTATGTCAACAACAAAACATGAAATAAAATGTATTTACCTTGCTTCGGTGAAGCTCAAAAATGATCGTCCAAATGATCGCCCAACGTGACGCACCGGATTTTTTTTACAAAAAGCACAATATACACTATTTCAACAACCGTGAATAAATCTTCTAAAAAACACAATCAAGCTCACTGTAACGAAGCACAACACTGCGTGTAAATCTAATGTTAGATGGAGGGAATGTCGTTGGGTACGTGTGTACGAGCGAGACCGAATATTAACCCAGTGGCTCGTGGGTAGTGACACTAGCGCTCCCAAGTAGACATGAGCGACATTACTTGAGCCTCTCTCTAACCATCTGTGCTTGGACCCCCTGATAAGAAGTATTCACTTAAAAAAAAAAATGTTTCAACTTTGAAATGTCATAAGTAGTAGGTGTACCACTCTGGCGGAAAAGTGGTGGGGAAAAATTATTATTATTATTATTATTATTATTATTATTATTATTATTATTATTATTATTATTATTATTATTATCATCATTATTTTTTTTCAGAGGAGTTGCGGGATCCTTTTTACGGATGCCCTCTGGTTCGGAATACCAGGGGCGTATGTGGGACTCCCGAAAAAATGTAGCCTACCCACTAAACCGCCCTCTCCTCTGCGTCCTCCCCCGACCAGGAACTACGTTAGTATTACTTCTGGCCGGGGGCTCTGTCTGTGTTCATCCGTACGTTTCGTTCGTCCATGTTCTCTCGCGTCGCATCAGTGCGTCTGCTCAGTCATCCGTGAGGCAGCCGTCAGCGTTCTTTCGTCTAAGTACTGTCTCTGTGTAAGTCGCAACTAGTTGCCACTGTTTCGGTGTATGTAGTATCACCTGAACGATATTGTCCGGGCTGATGCTACCGACGATCATCTCCAGTACTTGTCTCAGTCCTGTCTAGTGGTTACACACGAAAAAAGTGTTCCGCGTCGTCCCGTTCGTGTCCGCAGTAGTTACAGTTTGGTGTCTGTACTCTGTTCATATTACAGAGGTACCGTCGAAAGTAGCCGTGACCCGTCAGTAGCTGGGTGACGTGAAAGTTCACGTCCCCAAACTTTCTTTCGGTCCACGTTCTCAAGTCCCCTGTTAATCGTCTAGTCCAGTCCCCTGCCCGTTCTTCTGTCCACCGTTCTTGCCATAACTGTATCGTCCGTTCGCGTTCAGTAGTTGTCGCGTCCTGCCGTCCTATGTCCGCGCTGCACCTGTAGATTCTCTTACGCTCCTGAGCGAGGAGATCCACAGGTATTACACCCGCAATCACAAGGACAGCTTGTGCAGAGACTGTGCGGTAAGCGCAGGCGATCCTCAGCGCACCCTGTCTCTGTACCATCGTCATGGCCTTGCAGTATTTCTTTGTCATCAGGGCATCTGCCCAGATCTCCGACCCATACAAGAGAATTGAATGGGCTGTCGCCATTAGTAGTCGTCGTTTCCCCGGTCTTGGTCCCGTCGTGTTTGCCATCAGCCGGCTCAAGGATGCGATCCTCTCGGCCGCCTTCTGGGCTGTCTTTTGTATGTGAGGCCGGAAGGTCATCTTCGTATCCAGGGTCACCCCCAGGTACTTGACTTCCCCACCTGCCATGATCTCATGAGTCCCAACCCTCATAGGTAGTCTTGTCTGTATACGTTTTCTCGTGAGAAGCGTTAGTTCCGTCTTTTCCTCCGCGAGTTGTAGTCCGTGGTCTGTCATCCATCGTCCTACTCGTCTCATCGTCTGGTTCAACTTCAGCTGCGCCAGTTCTGGAGACCGCAATCCGTCAACAATTCGCTCTGTAGTAACAGCATCTTTGAGTTCTGGCGAGACTCGGGCCCCAAGTTTGCCGGTCACTATCTTGTATCCGGTTCCCCAGGGGTCCGTGTTCACCTCCTCGCAGAGTCCCCTCCAGCATTGCGTCTTGCTGTCCCGTATAGCGTTCGTCAGTGCCTTCCGTGCTGTCCGATTATTTTTATTATTATTATTATTATTATTATTATTATTATTATTATTATTATTATTATTATTATTATTATTATTATTATTATTATTATTATTATTATTATTATTATTATTATTATTATTATTATTATTATTATTATTATTATTATTATTATTATTATTATTATTATTATTATTATTATTATTATTATTATTATTATTATTATTATTATTATTATTATTATTATTATTATCCCGTGTGGGGTTTTTCCGACCCCCATCGGGCGCGTCCCCAGGTGGTGGATAGGGGAATGCTCGGCAGATATGTCGGGTAGGTGGGGCATAATATACCACCCGCGGACCAAAACGAAAACTTCCATGCAGAAGAGCACACGTCTGTTCCCGCTTCGGGCGGTGTGTTCGCCAGCGTCTGTCATCATTTTGATGCGGCTGGGAGTCATCCATTGATCGGTACACACCTCAGCACACTGGGAGTGCCCTTAGCCGACGTAGGCGTTTCCTCTGCGCCGGTGAAGGGGCTGCTGTGAGCTTGCTCTGCTGAGGTAGCAACTGGGGTGTGTACCTGGAACCAGCCCCTCCGGGCCCTGATCAGGAAGTGTGCATTGAATGCAGCTGTCGGAGGCTGCATTGCTACGGGCGAGCGCTGATCCGCCGTGTTTCCCGGGATCAGCTAAGCGTAGGTCAGGCCTCAGGGAACTGGGGTAGGAGTCAGAGTACTCCGAGGGTATACCCGTTCCTGACTATTACAGCCCGCCCCTTCGCACACGAAGCGCTGGTTCAACCCAAG
Source organism: Alloplasta piceator (assembly GCA_946863875.1). Taxonomy (NCBI): domain Eukaryota; kingdom Metazoa; phylum Arthropoda; class Insecta; order Hymenoptera; family Ichneumonidae; genus Alloplasta; species Alloplasta piceator. The sequence continues at coordinate 30,586,072 of OX333075.1, forward strand.
AGAAAAGAAATGTTAAACAAAAAAGGAAACAATGAAGGTTCGGTGGGCGACGAGGCACCTTCCCTCGTAAAGCTGCTCATCGAAAGTGATAGGATGGTGGCGGCAGGCCTTGAGAAAATGCACAGGCTCATCAAGACCATGATGGAAGCCTTGAAGAAGCAGGTCAATAAGACAATTAAGGACGGGCTGCCTGCCTTGGTGGAGCATTTGGAGGAGCTCGAGGAGGGCCGACGGCCCATCAAGCAGGCTCATCGCCTTTTGAAGGGACCAAGGCTCCCTAGGGCCAGGCTCCATAGCGATCCTACACCGGGAACGAGCTTCTCGAGTAAGCCATCGGAAACGCTTCCGCCCGCGAAGGCAGGACAGAAGAAGAGAATGGCGACGAGCGCGCCTGTACCCCCAGCGATGGAGGTACAGTCAAAAAAAAGGAAAAAGGTAAGGAGAGCTCGCCAAAGAATGTCTGGACGGAAGTCCAGCGCAAGAAAAGAAAGCAGGAGCGAAACAAAGCGGGTAATGTTATGGACGCGTCGGGCTCACAAGCCGACAAGCCCGCAAAATCGCCCCAACAGGCAGCAGCCGCTGCTAAAAAGCCGCCCTCGAAAAAGTCGCCACCGAAAAAACCGGAAGCGATCTTGTTGAAACCAGCGGAGGGGAAAACCTTTGCGGACATTCTAAATGTTGTTCGCAAAGAGGTGAATCCCGAAACCCACGGGGTCAACGTTCGGGCGATCCGGCGCACACGAGCAGGAGAAGTGCTACTCGATCTGCGAAACTCATCGGCCGAGTCACGAGCTGCGTTTTCGGCTGCCCTCCAGGAAGCAGCTGGAAGCAGAAGCAGCGTCAGGGAATTGGTCCCAGAGGCACGCCTGGAGATCCGAGACCTTGATAGCTGCTGCACGATAACAGAGGTCGAGGGGGCGATCAGAATAGCCCTGGGGCAGCACGAGGGCCCCCTGCGGGTCGCATTGACCCGGCCGAAAGCGCGGGAACAGGTCACCGCCATCGTCACTATTGACGAAGCAGCCGCGTGGACGCTGTTGCAAACCGCTCGCGTCAAGATCGGCTGGGTCAATTGCCGAATCCGGAGGAGAGTGGAAGTACCGAGATGCTTCAAGTGTCTCGGCTACGGGCACCACAGTACCCGGTGTAAGGGCACTGACCGGAGAAGTCTGTGCTTCCGGTGCGGCAAGGAGGGACATAGGGCAGCTGACTGCGATGCTGAACCCTTTTGTTTCCTCTGCCCGGCCGTGGAAGGTAAGCCAGACTCCAAACGTCACATGGCAGGGTCGGGGCGGTGCGGGGCATTCCGCAAAGCCCTCAACGATGCCAGAGGCGAGTAATGGCGGTCGTCCTGCAGGGGAACATGAATAGGAGCCGGATAGCTGACGAACTTCTGGCCCAAATATGCTTCGAGAAAGCCGCTGATATAGTTCTGGTCAGCGAGCAATATCGGAACAGAGAAGGGCCAGGATGGTATTCGGACCTCCTAGGCACGGCAGCGATTTGGATTCCGAATCGACGACGCTTCTGCGTCGTCGACCATGGCTCCGGCAGCGGTTTCGTTTGGGTGAGGTCCAGCGGCGTTATCTACGTCAGCTGTTACCTTACCCCAAACGAGCGCATCGCAGACTTCCAGGCCAAACTCGATGGCCTGGAAGACGATATCCGGAACATGGAAGGTGAACTGGTAGTGGCCGGAGACTTTAATGCAAAGGCTCTGGAATGGGGTGAACCTCAGCCAGATTCGCGGGGTGGACGAGTGCTGGACATGGCGTTCAGACTTGGGCTAGCTGCATTGAACACTGGCTCAACGTCCACCTTCCGAAGGCCGGGGTACAGAGAAACGATTATCGATGTGTCCATGGCGACGGAAAGCCTGGTATCGCGAGTTCAGGACTGGAGGGTGATCAAGGACTTTACAGCCAGCGATCGCCAATACATTACGTTCTGCGTACGTGATGTAGCTTCAGTCCAAATCAGAACACCACGAGGATCTGCCAGGTGGAACGTCAATAAAATGGACCCCCAAAAGCTGTCTCCGGCGCTATTACGTGGCCAGCGAACCCTTGACGAGCTTCCACGCTCCGCAGGCGCTGAACAGACCGTGGATCTAGTAATGACCCACCTTCATCAGGCCTGCAGCGACGCCGTGCCAAAAAGGATTGCACGGGATGATAGACGTCCCGTGTACTGGTGGACGAACGAGATCGCGGAGCTGAGGCGGGAGTATCTCCGTTTGAGGAGACTATCCCTGAGAGCCCGGCGCCGCGACACCGACGCAGCCCCTAGCACTGACGCCTACAAGGCGGCGAGGAAAGTGCTAAGACGGACCATCAAGCAGAGTAAGCACCGCTGCTGGAAGAAGCTTGGGGAGGATCTTAACGAGGATCCTTGGGGACAAGGGTATAACTGGTCCTCCGCAATTTGGGGGCGTTCTCTGAAAGCGCTCCCACAGATGCGGGGATCATCGGCGGTATCGTCGATGCCCTTTTCCCCAGCCACCCTAAGCAACCGCGCCGACCTCGAACACCCGAGGACGCGCCACTTCCCCTCTTTACGGAGAAGGAACTTAAGGCCACGGCGCGGTCTTTCAAAAACAAGAAGGCACCAGGCCCTGACGGTTTACCAGCAGAGGTGCTGAAAGCCGCAGTTGAGAGGCATCCAACGATCTTTCTTATGATGTACAACGCCTGCCTTTAAGCGGGAATCTTTCCACGCCGCTGGAAACTCGCGCGGCTGGCGTTGATCGGGAAGGGCAAAGGGGGACCAGTAGACAATCCATCGTACTACAGGCCCCTGTGCATGCTAGACACGGCTGGCAAACTTCTGGAGATGCTTACCTGTGTAGCAGTATCCTGTGACTAGTCCCACGACCACCCTAAGTTAAGTTTGGTCTAGTTCAGCTAGCACAGTCCCTAGCATTGCTGAGGGCCCAGAAAAAAGTTCCTTAGTGTGCCTCATCCCTGGATCCTGTGCCCAGAGGTCCGCGAACTGATTCGCGGCCCATGTGTCCGTTATCTGGCGCACAAGTCCCATGGCAATACCTGGGCAGTCGCCATGGTCTGCCGTATCAGGCCGCGAAGCGCCAAGTCTGGCCAGCTCGTGAGCTTTTTCGTTGCCTTGAATATCGCTGTGACCTGGTACCCATAGCAATTTTACTCTCTTGACTCCAGCCAATTGAGTCAGCAGGGCTATACAGTCTCTTGCTAGCTCAGACTTGACCACCACATTGAGTAGCTGTCTGAGCGCAACACAACTGTCGCTACATATGTGGAGATGCTTGCCGCTATATCCCCTTCTGAGGATATTATGGGCACAGGCCCGTATAGCAAACAACTCTGCCTGGAGAACAGAGACGATGTGTCCCAGTGCGAAGGATAGCTCCGTCCTGGGCCCTTCACTCCAAACTTCGGCCCCAGTGTCTGTCTCCGACTTCGCACCGTCTGTAAACCAGACGGGTCCACCGAGCGACAGTATCCTATCCCGTTCCTCGGTCCATAACTGCCTGTCAGAAATGAGGACCTGGTAATTGTGGTGAAAGTGGTGTTCCTGCGGGCACCAGTCCCCTCTGCGCCGGATAATCTCCTCGAGATCTCCCACCCGTCGTAGGACTGAGGTGTGCCCAAATGCAGCCCTGGTCCACCTGCCACTGAAGAGCAGCCAAATTGCTGCATTTCTTGCCCCTGCCTCTGCTGCAATGTGCGGAGGCAGGATATCGAGCAGGGCACCCAGAGCCAGGGTCGGGGTTGTCCCTAACGCACCAGTAATCCCCAGTCGCGCTAGCCTGTAAACCCCACCCAAAGTCCTCCCAATACCGGCCCGTCGTAATGCAGGCCACAATATTAGTGAGGCGTAGATTAACTGGGGCACCAGGATGGCCGTGTAAATCCACCTAACCATCCTGGGTCTTAGCCCCCATGTTTGACCGAACATCCTTCTGCAGGCCCAGAATGTGACAGTTGCCTTCCGGGCCTGTTTAGTGATGTGACTCTCCCAGCTGAGCTTAGAATCGAGCGTCACTCCCAGGTAGCGAACCTCAGAGGAGAACGATAGCTCAGCGCCATAAATCGAGGGGCGCTTCATATTAAAGCGCCTTTTTCGTGTGAATAGTACCTTCTCAGTCTTATTCGGGTTGACCCGTAACGACTTTGATGTGCACCACTCTTCGACGAGATCAAGCGCTTTTTGCATCTTTCCCGCAATGACTAAAGGATGATTGCCGCTGACTGCTATACACACGTCATCGGCAAATCCGACTACTCCGACTCTCAGTCCCTCAAGCCTGCGCAAGAGCCTGTCGACGACCATCAGCCACATCAGTGGGGAAGTTACACCCCCCTGCGGGCAACCCCGGCCGACTTGTGCCCTGACAGCAGTCCCGCTGAGACTGGCTGTTATGGTCCACGTCCGCAGCATGAAGTGCATCCAGTCAATGATTGTGTAATCGATCCGGAATTCCCCCGCTGCCTCGCAGATTGCGTCGAAAAAGGTGTTATCAAACGCCCGTTCAACATCTAAGAACACGCATAAGGTGGCCTCCTTTTTGTAGAGGGTCCGCTCTATCTCATGGACGAGACTGTGCAGAGCCGTCTCAACAGATTTACCGCTTGATACGCGTGTTGTGAGTGGTGCACTGGTGTTAGCATCGATGCCCAATCCGTTCTGTATCTATCAACGAGTCTTTCCATTGCTTTCAATAGGAAAGACGTCAGACTGATAGGTCTAAAAGCCTTCGCTTGGTCATAGCTAGCTTCACCCGGTTTAGGGATAAAGACTATGATGAACTCTCTCCAGGCCCTAGGCACATATCTCAGTGCCATGCAGGATCTGAAGGTATAATTCAGGTGCCTGACTAGGTCCTCCCCTCCCTGTTGAAGCAGGGCCGGAAAGATTTCATCGGCATCCGGGCTCTTGTACCGGTCGAACGAGTCCAAGGCCCACCGGATCCTATCCGGTGTGACCACTCTGGCGGCAGTTGCCCAATCACCTGGTCTGATCGCAGGCTTATTATTATTATTATTATTATTATTATTATTATTATTATTATTATTATTATTATTATCCCGTGTGGGGTTTTTCCGACCCCCATCGGGCGCGTCCCCAGGTGGTGGATAGGGGAATGCTCGGCAGATATGTCGGGTAGGTGGGGCATAATATACCACCCGCGGACCAAAACGAAAACTTCCATGCAGAAGAGCACACGTCTGTTCCCGCTTCGGGCGGTGTGTTCGCCAGCGTCTGTCATCATTTTGATGCGGCTGGGAGTCATCCATTGATCGGTACACACCTCAGCACACTGGGAGTGCCCTTAGCCGACGTAGGCGTTTCCTCTGCGCCGGTGAAGGGGCTGCTGTGAGCTTGCTCTGCTGAGGTAGCAACTGGGGTGTGTACCTGGAACCAGCCCCTCCGGGCCCTGATCAGGAAGTGTGCATTGAATGCAGCTGTCGGAGGCTGCATTGCTACGGGCGAGCGCTGATCCGCCGTGTTTCCCGGGATCAGCTAAGCGTAGGTCAGGCCTCAGGGAACTGGGGTAGGAGTCAGAGTACTCCGAGGGTATACCCGTTCCTGACTATTACAGCCCGCCCCTTCGCACACGAAGCGCTGGTTCAACCCAAGAGAAAAGAAATGTTAAACAAAAAAGGAAACAATGAAGGTTCGGTGGGCGACGAGGCACCTTCCCTCGTAAAGCTGCTCATCGAAAGTGATAGGATGGTGGCGGCAGGCCTTGAGAAAATGCACAGGCTCATCAAGACCATGATGGAAGCCTTGAAGAAGCAGGTCAATAAGACAATTAAGGACGGGCTGCCTGCCTTGGTGGAGCATTTGGAGGAGCTCGAGGAGGGCCGACGGCCCATCAAGCAGGCTCATCGCCTTTTGAAGGGACCAAGGCTCCCTAGGGCCAGGCTCCATAGCGATCCTACACCGGGAACGAGCTTCTCGAGTAAGCCATCGGAAACGCTTCCGCCCGCGAAGGCAGGACAGAAGAAGAGAATGGCGACGAGCGCGCCTGTACCCCCAGCGATGGAGGTACAGTCAAAAAAAAGGAAAAAGGTAAGGAGAGCTCGCCAAAGAATGTCTGGACGGAAGTCCAGCGCAAGAAAAGAAAGCAGGAGCGAAACAAAGCGGGTAATGTTATGGACGCGTCGGGCTCACAAGCCGACAAGCCCGCAAAATCGCCCCAACAGGCAGCAGCCGCTGCTAAAAAGCCGCCCTCGAAAAAGTCGCCACCGAAAAAACCGGAAGCGATCTTGTTGAAACCAGCGGAGGGGAAAACCTTTGCGGACATTCTAAATGTTGTTCGCAAAGAGGTGAATCCCGAAACCCACGGGGTCAACGTTCGGGCGATCCGGCGCACACGAGCAGGAGAAGTGCTACTCGATCTGCGAAACTCATCGGCCGAGTCACGAGCTGCGTTTTCGGCTGCCCTCCAGGAAGCAGCTGGAAGCAGAAGCAGCGTCAGGGAATTGGTCCCAGAGGCACGCCTGGAGATCCGAGACCTTGATAGCTGCTGCACGATAACAGAGGTCGAGGGGGCGATCAGAATAGCCCTGGGGCAGCACGAGGGCCCCCTGCGGGTCGCATTGACCCGGCCGAAAGCGCGGGAACAGGTCACCGCCATCGTCACTATTGACGAAGCAGCCGCGTGGACGCTGTTGCAAACCGCTCGCGTCAAGATCGGCTGGGTCAATTGCCGAATCCGGAGGAGAGTGGAAGTACCGAGATGCTTCAAGTGTCTCGGCTACGGGCACCACAGTACCCGGTGTAAGGGCACTGACCGGAGAAGTCTGTGCTTCCGGTGCGGCAAGGAGGGACATAGGGCAGCTGACTGCGATGCTGAACCCTTTTGTTTCCTCTGCCCGGCCGTGGAAGGTAAGCCAGACTCCAAACGTCACATGGCAGGGTCGGGGCGGTGCGGGGCATTCCGCAAAGCCCTCAACGATGCCAGAGGCGAGTAATGGCGGTCGTCCTGCAGGGGAACATGAATAGGAGCCGGATAGCTGACGAACTTCTGGCCCAAATATGCTTCGAGAAAGCCGCTGATATAGTTCTGGTCAGCGAGCAATATCGGAACAGAGAAGGGCCAGGATGGTATTCGGACCTCCTAGGCACGGCAGCGATTTGGATTCCGAATCGACGACGCTTCTGCGTCGTCGACCATGGCTCCGGCAGCGGTTTCGTTTGGGTGAGGTCCAGCGGCGTTATCTACGTCAGCTGTTACCTTACCCCAAACGAGCGCATCGCAGACTTCCAGGCCAAACTCGATGGCCTGGAAGACGATATCCGGAACATGGAAGGTGAACTGGTAGTGGCCGGAGACTTTAATGCAAAGGCTCTGGAATGGGGTGAACCTCAGCCAGATTCGCGGGGTGGACGAGTGCTGGACATGGCGTTCAGACTTGGGCTAGCTGCATTGAACACTGGCTCAACGTCCACCTTCCGAAGGCCGGGGTACAGAGAAACGATTATCGATGTGTCCATGGCGACGGAAAGCCTGGTATCGCGAGTTCAGGACTGGAGGGTGATCAAGGACTTTACAGCCAGCGATCGCCAATACATTACGTTCTGCGTACGTGATGTAGCTTCAGTCCAAATCAGAACACCACGAGGATCTGCCAGGTGGAACGTCAATAAAATGGACCCCCAAAAGCTGTCTCCGGCGCTATTACGTGGCCAGCGAACCCTTGACGAGCTTCCACGCTCCGCAGGCGCTGAACAGACCGTGGATCTAGTAATGACCCACCTTCATCAGGCCTGCAGCGACGCCGTGCCAAAAAGGATTGCACGGGATGATAGACGTCCCGTGTACTGGTGGACGAACGAGATCGCGGAGCTGAGGCGGGAGTATCTCCGTTTGAGGAGACTATCCCTGAGAGCCCGGCGCCGCGACACCGACGCAGCCCCTAGCACTGACGCCTACAAGGCGGCGAGGAAAGTGCTAAGACGGACCATCAAGCAGAGTAAGCACCGCTGCTGGAAGAAGCTTGGGGAGGATCTTAACGAGGATCCTTGGGGACAAGGGTATAACTGGTCCTCCGCAATTTGGGGGCGTTCTCTGAAAGCGCTCCCACAGATGCGGGGATCATCGGCGGTATCGTCGATGCCCTTTTCCCCAGCCACCCTAAGCAACCGCGCCGACCTCGAACACCCGAGGACGCGCCACTTCCCCTCTTTACGGAGAAGGAACTTAAGGCCACGGCGCGGTCTTTCAAAAACAAGAAGGCACCAGGCCCTGACGGTTTACCAGCAGAGGTGCTGAAAGCCGCAGTTGAGAGGCATCCAACGATCTTTCTTATGATGTACAACGCCTGCCTTTAAGCGGGAATCTTTCCACGCCGCTGGAAACTCGCGCGGCTGGCGTTGATCGGGAAGGGCAAAGGGGGACCAGTAGACAATCCATCGTACTACAGGCCCCTGTGCATGCTAGACACGGCTGGCAAACTTCTGGAGATGCTTACCTGTGTAGCAGTATCCTGTGACTAGTCCCACGACCACCCTAAGTTAAGTTTGGTCTAGTTCAGCTAGCACAGTCCCTAGCATTGCTGAGGGCCCAGAAAAAAGTTCCTTAGTGTGCCTCATCCCTGGATCCTGTGCCCAGAGGTCCGCGAACTGATTCGCGGCCCATGTGTCCGTTATCTGGCGCACAAGTCCCATGGCAATACCTGGGCAGTCGCCATGGTCTGCCGTATCAGGCCGCGAAGCGCCAAGTCTGGCCAGCTCGTGAGCTTTTTCGTTGCCTTGAATATCGCTGTGACCTGGTACCCATAGCAATTTTACTCTCTTGACTCCAGCCAATTGAGTCAGCAGGGCTATACAGTCTCTTGCTAGCTCAGACTTGACCACCACATTGAGTAGCTGTCTGAGCGCAACACAACTGTCGCTACATATGTGGAGATGCTTGCCGCTATATCCCCTTCTGAGGATATTATGGGCACAGGCCCGTATAGCAAACAACTCTGCCTGGAGAACAGAGACGATGTGTCCCAGTGCGAAGGATAGCTCCGTCCTGGGCCCTTCACTCCAAACTTCGGCCCCAGTGTCTGTCTCCGACTTCGCACCGTCTGTAAACCAGACGGGTCCACCGAGCGACAGTATCCTATCCCGTTCCTCGGTCCATAACTGCCTGTCAGAAATGAGGACCTGGTAATTGTGGTGAAAGTGGTGTTCCTGCGGGCACCAGTCCCCTCTGCGCCGGATAATCTCCTCGAGATCTCCCACCCGTCGTAGGACTGAGGTGTGCCCAAATGCAGCCCTGGTCCACCTGCCACTGAAGAGCAGCCAAATTGCTGCATTTCTTGCCCCTGCCTCTGCTGCAATGTGCGGAGGCAGGATATCGAGCAGGGCACCCAGAGCCAGGGTCGGGGTTGTCCCTAACGCACCAGTAATCCCCAGTCGCGCTAGCCTGTAAACCCCACCCAAAGTCCTCCCAATACCGGCCCGTCGTAATGCAGGCCACAATATTAGTGAGGCGTAGATTAACTGGGGCACCAGGATGGCCGTGTAAATCCACCTAACCATCCTGGGTCTTAGCCCCCATGTTTGACCGAACATCCTTCTGCAGGCCCAGAATGTGACAGTTGCCTTCCGGGCCTGTTTAGTGATGTGACTCTCCCAGCTGAGCTTAGAATCGAGCGTCACTCCCAGGTAGCGAACCTCAGAGGAGAACGATAGCTCAGCGCCATAAATCGAGGGGCGCTTCATATTAAAGCGCCTTTTTCGTGTGAATAGTACCTTCTCAGTCTTATTCGGGTTGACCCGTAACGACTTTGATGTGCACCACTCTTCGACGAGATCAAGCGCTTTTTGCATCTTTCCCGCAATGACTAAAGGATGATTGCCGCTGACTGCTATACACACGTCATCGGCAAATCCGACTACTCCGACTCTCAGTCCCTCAAGCCTGCGCAAGAGCCTGTCGACGACCATCAGCCACATCAGTGGGGAAGTTACACCCCCCTGCGGGCAACCCCGGCCGACTTGTGCCCTGACAGCAGTCCCGCTGAGACTGGCTGTTATGGTCCACGTCCGCAGCATGAAGTGCATCCAGTCAATGATTGTGTAATCGATCCGGAATTCCCCCGCTGCCTCGCAGATTGCGTCGAAAAAGGTGTTATCAAACGCCCGTTCAACATCTAAGAACACGCATAAGGTGGCCTCCTTTTTGTAGAGGGTCCGCTCTATCTCATGGACGAGACTGTGCAGAGCCGTCTCAACAGATTTACCGCTTGATACGCGTGTTGTGAGTGGTGCACTGGTGTTAGCATCGATGCCCAATCCGTTCTGTATCTATCAACGAGTCTTTCCATTGCTTTCAATAGGAAAGACGTCAGACTGATAGGTCTAAAAGCCTTCGCTTGGTCATAGCTAGCTTCACCCGGTTTAGGGATAAAGACTATGATGAACTCTCTCCAGGCCCTAGGCACATATCTCAGTGCCATGCAGGATCTGAAGGTATAATTCAGGTGCCTGACTAGGTCCTCCCCTCCCTGTTGAAGCAGGGCCGGAAAGATTTCATCGGCATCCGGGCTCTTGTACCGGTCGAACGAGTCCAAGGCCCACCGGATCCTATCCGGTGTGACCACTCTGGCGGCAGTTGCCCAATCACCTGGTCTGATCGCAGGCTCCCTCACCTTGCGAGTAGGGTCTCGCTCGATCAGTGTGGATCCAGGGAAGTGCACCTCCATCAGGTGCGCTAGGATGTCCTCGTGTCTTCCAACTATACTCCCATTCGGGAGTGTGAGTCCACCAAGCTTACTCTGTGGGCCTGTGGTGAAAACCGTACGAAGACGGGCCACGGTAGGCAGGGCCCCCATCTCCCCGCAGAATTTTTCCCAGGCTTTTCCTTTGGAACCTTCGACCAGCTTCTTGTAGGTCCTTTGTGTGGCCTTATAAATCGCGTGGTCCGCTTCCACCATAGTTTTTATGGCTCGATTCAACAGGCGTCGCGAGTCAGAGCGTACTTCGCTAAGCTCTCTGCTCCACCATGCAACTTTTTTCGTGCCTTTGCGCTCCCTCACGGGGCACGCGGCCTCATAACTCTGGATGATAGCCGAGGTCAACGTGTCGACCCCTTCCTCAATCCTTCCCTGGGTCGTTCCCCCAAGCCTCCTACTCAAGGTCTCCCTGTAGGAGTTCCAATCGGTAGTCTTGGGGTTCCGGTAGGCCGAAATGCTCTGCTGGACTTGATGTTGAATAGAAGCCGGCGATGGTCCGGGAGGGTATCTTCGGCATCCACTCGCTAGCTTTATATCTATTGTGTCACCCTTGGAGTCCCCAGCGTGAGGTCAATGATCTGTTGCCTCCTTCCCGTGACAAAGGTAGGTCTTGAACCTCTATTGAGGATCTCCAGGTTAGTCGTTGAGAGGTACTGCAGCAGAGCTGAGCCCCTCTCGTTTACGTTCGAACTGCCCAGATGAGATGGTGCGAGTTTGCGTCGCACCCTATCACCAGGTCCAGTCCTTCTCTCCTGCAGTGGTCCACCAGGACTCTCAGTTCCCTCGTCAGTGGAAGTTTCTCAGAGTCGTATGGCAGATACGCTAAACACACGATGAGGTTTGTCAGTGCCCCCCTAGCCTCAGTTTCACTGAGGCCACTGCCAGATCCCGACTGCAGAACCTGCTCAGCTTTAGGGCACTGTGTCTTTTGTAAATGAAGACACAGGCCCTTGGGCCGGGCTCTGCTGAGTCATATATTAACGACCCGATGCTGCGATCTATCCCTTTTACACACCCCCCGTAGACCCAGGGTTCTTGTATCAGGGATATGTCTGTCTGCTGCACCGCAAGGTCTCGGCTTAAGACAGCTAAGGCCGCTTTGCAGTGTCGCAAGCTGCTTTAGGAGCATTTGACGATGTCCACGCCTTTGTCTAGCGCTTTCATCGCCTTGCTCCGTAGGAAAAGAGGGGCCTCATGAGCCACTTCTCTTCTCTCCTCCAGCTACTCGGGTCGGCGATTTAACGTCGGTCACGCGTAGCGCTACCTGAGAGCCCGCCAGGGCCCCGGCAAGGGTTAACTGGACCCCCCACCTAGTCCCTGCCAAGCTTTCTCTCAGCACGGATCCTGGGTGGTCTACCCCTGGTCCTCGTGGTGCCTCTGACCCTTTCCTGTCGGATGAGCAGATCCTTGAACGCCATGGTCTCGACGCGGTTAACTGTCAGGCCCTCGGCGCCGGGGCCCTGTACCCCCGACATGGATTGGAGGTCATGCCCGACCGCTATACCCTCCCTGTCCTGCGCCACCGCTGCAGATGGCAATGGCGGGACGATCAGCTCTACAACGACCTGGACGCTCGGAGTCAGCAGTGGCTTCGAAGTTCGGCCGCTTCAGTCCTCGCCGCGGCAGGTCTCGTGGAAGCGAGCCCAACCCGGGTCGAGGCTTCAGCTGGGGCCCGGTACCGCGTCAGCCGATCTCACCGTCGCCGGTGCGGTCGGCGTCTGCATCGCACCCTGCCCCGGTCATTCCCGTGCGACTTGTAGGTTGGCAGCCCGCCCCCCTCCCCGGCTCTGTGGTGGGCTTCGTAGAAACGGGCCCTTCCCAGTCCGAAGTGAGGGGTGAAACCGCCCTCCCTCAGCCTCTCCAGAGAGTGGCAATCGACCCCCAGAACCAGGTGGACGGAATCCTGTATTATCTTCCTGTCCCACGCCCTCCACAAGGGAGTCTGTAGTCCAGGGTTCTGGCAAGAGATGACATCGGTCCCCTTGGTTGAACCGGGGAACACCGCCGCCATCCTCTTTAACTTGGGTGGTCGCTTCTTCTCCAAAACTTGAAGAGAGGCGCCCTCCCATGGCTTTAGGCTAGGGACTATTGTCTTTAACCATACTTTTGCTGGCTCATCGGAGCAAGTCACCCACAAGACGCCATGGTCGCATCAGGTCCCCTCGAAGCACGGAACTGCCTGCCCCAGGGGGATGGCACGCAGAGCCTCGAGGAGTCCCCGAACGACCATCCCGTCCTGCCCCTGGCCCAGAACGGCTTCCGGGTAGTTGGCAGGCGCAATGGCCAACCTTCCATCCACGGTCACCGCATTACTGTAATCAGTGGGCTAAACGGAGAGCTTGCCCCTCTTTACCACCTTTGCCAGCTCCAGTAGG